>CM053514.1:13356221-13377256 GCA_028627145.1 Eidolon dupreanum | reverse complement strand
CCTGAGCCCCTCTCCTTCCTGAGGGCTTCAGTGCATCAAGGAACTACAGCTTCCAGTCTCCCCAGGCTGGAAGCAATGCCCGATGCTCCTTCAGGCTCACATTTCTCTCCCAGGGAAATCTTACCTTATCCCCCGATTCAGATGATGGCCCCCCATATCTATATCTCTTGGCATCCTTTCTATTACAGCTGTTATTACAGATGCCATTTTACATTTAACTGTATAACCTTTTGTTATTATCTGCATCTATAACGGCAATATTGAATGGGGTTTTCCCCATTATTAACCTCAAGTATCTATGTGCTTGCTACAGAGTAGGAACACTCTCTCTATCGACTGAATGACAATAAATGAGACTGTCCAAAATCCATAAATACTGGCAAGTGGCCATAGGATTGAACATATGAGTAAGCACAGACCATCTCTTTGTGAACTCTTCCAGTAGTTATCTTTTATACTGGCCCAAATTTCTATATAATCTTTGTGTTCCAAAAGCTTTATAAAACACTCTGGCATGCGCGCATGCATGCACACACACGTTTCCATGAGCATGTAAGCATGCACACACAGACATATCAGTGTTTGTGGTGATTATGACTACTACATTCAACAGTGATAAATCAAGTTTTCTTAAAAAAAAAAAAAAAAAAAAAAAAAGCCTTGTTATTAAAAATCCCTGATCGTTAGAGAAGGATTATGCATTACGATCCTAAAAAAATGTCCAGGAATAGCTACATCCCAAGATGCTGGAGGGAGGTGGTGAAAACACCAGTCTATGTTTGCAGACAACAGACTTCTGATGATGTCATATTTTTTTTGGCATTCTTTCAAGAGATTGTGGAAAAGAGCAGTGAGCTTCAATTAAAATTAAACGGCTACCATTTCTCTATAACTTTTAATATACATTTTTATTTATTTTTACTATTCTGCTATGTGGTCTAGTTTTTAAAAAATTAGGACCAAGTTTTTCAGTGAGAAAACTGACTTTCCAACTAGCTATATAGTCCTGAGAGTCCTTTCCAGTTCTTAGTTTCTTCATATGAGAAATAGGAAATAATGCTAATGAACTCCACTGAGAAACAGAGATTAGATATAGGAAGCCTGAAGCCCTTGGCCTGTCCACAAGGTATATTTGCTTCTCCTCTTTCCCTACCTGCCTCCAGGTAAAACACTAGTGTTCACAGGGAGAGCCTCTAGTTTATCTAGGTATCTACAGGTTGTTATTACGCTAATAGCCATTTGTTTTAACCAAAATAAATTAAAAGCAACTTCTAAAGAGTTTTTCTTTCTTTTCTCAACAACAAAGAAACCTAATGTTTGCATTTA
Organism: Eidolon dupreanum; assembly: GCA_028627145.1. Classification (NCBI taxonomy): domain Eukaryota; kingdom Metazoa; phylum Chordata; class Mammalia; order Chiroptera; family Pteropodidae; genus Eidolon; species Eidolon dupreanum. Next base: position 13,375,930 of record CM053514.1, on the reverse strand, counting down.
AAATATATACAAAAATACATACTTGATTATAAAAATTCATTCTTGGATTTTGTGTTCTGCTATGCTTTCACATGGAAGATATTTTTTCAAACATGAAAAATATAAGTAATACTTTTCTGAGCTTCTCTTTTACACACACACATACACACATACACACACACACATACACACACATTATCCCCCCCTCCTATTCTCCCTCCCCTCCAAAAGTACCCTTCATTTCTATACTTCCTCAGAAGTAGAGAAGGCAGTTGCTCTCAAAACTTCTAAAGAATTTACTAGTATTAAAGCTCCAGTTAAGTCTCGCCACTGTTTGGTCACAGGGTTTTTCATTCTGTCCAGAGCTGAGTGAAGGTCTTGAAGCACATCTCTGTAGCTATTTCCGTAATGAGCACCCCAAGTGTAGAGAAAATCATAGGCAGGTTTCCACATCATCTATAAAGAAAAAAAAAAAGGCAGGCTGGAGTAGTGTGAAAGTAAAAAGAGTAAAATGGATGCGTTAAAAAAGGTTTAAAAGTCTTAGAAGAAAATGGAATATCAATTATACATGGACTTATTTAACATCATAGAAAACATGTTTTAATAATTATCAGTTCTGTGTTATATCCCTATGTTTCCAACCAAGAGATTTTAAAAATAATTATTACGAGTAGGGCTGTTTTTCTCTCTGGATCCACCATCTATATATACATTGCTCCTTGCCTTGATGTGAATATAAAATTCCTTGCATAATTTTTTATGATAAAAATGTTATCGAGATAAACTTTTCACTCTCTGAGAGGCTTTTAAAGTATTAACTCTTCTATTGTTATATCTATCTGTGTTGAGCTTTATGATACCATATATCATAAGGAGCTGTAAAGCATGTTTAACGCTTTAAGTCCTGTTATTCGAGCAAGTCTATAAATAAGGAAAAATGTAGCTTCATGATTGAGTCAAAAAGAAAGCAAAAATATAGTTCTCTAATTAAAAAGTGATTTAATGATACGTTTTTGACCAAAAGAAAGATCAATATTCAACACTTCGTTATGCTTTCCCTAAGCACCCACCCATACTGATGACATCACTGTTTCCATAGAAATAAATGTACATCAAAGAGGATTGTCATGTACAAGCATGTATGTAATAGTAACCAAGGCAACCAGGCTGAAAGTGAATAGGGACAAAGGCTGACCAAATAAGACAAACTGTAGAATATACCACATACACACACAAACACACAAAAAAACTTAAAATGAATTTTCTCTAGAAAAACAACAAAATGAACCATGCAGTTACAATAGAAATATTTGGAATATAAACTTTATTACTTACTACTTCTTTGGGTTTACTAAACTAATTCATTTGTAATTTTATCACTTGCAAAATGTAAAAACAGACTGTGCTAAATATTGCGCAGAGTAGCCTTCTTAAAATAGGGTCTCCATTAACAGTGATATCACATGAAGTAAGGCTTTGGGGTACAATCTTTCACTCTTCTCTGACATCCCCATATACTCTACAATTTAAGTTAAAAGAATGAAAGACCTAAGTAAGGAGTTTCATTATGTTTCAATTCAATCTGCATAAAAGGCTAGGCATCAGGCTCAAAAGATAATTTGATGTTATTTGTCCCAACTGGCATTCCTTGGGTGTCATGAACACCCATATATCTTCACCCCTCTTGACAAAGCTTGATTCTGCAAGGTAGAATAGGGAAGACAATTATCAAAATTATACCATATCAAGGTGGTCAAGATGTAGAACAGAAATCATCCCAGATTTTTGTATATAAGCTTTATCCTCATCAATGGGATTCATAAAGAATTATGTCTTCTACCATCAATAGAATGTGAATGAGATGTGTTCTCTCATCTATTTTTCTATTTTTCTGAATACTCACATTGAAACCAAACCTCCTAAAGGTGGAGGGTGCCATTAATAGCTCAGCAATGGAAGATGAGTTGAAGCATATTAATAGACATTTGTGCCAGACTCAATTTTGCCTGTTTCTTCTCAGATGCAAAGAAGCACTAAACAAATGAGTTATTTTCTGTTACAGAGAGTAACCCTCTGTAAAAACTTTGAGACCTGTATTCTATGTTGCATGCACTCAATTTTCCCTGATGCTCGACTAACTGGTACATTATTTTTCAGTTTGTTGCATAGTGTTTAAAATAATGGTGTTTATAGCTAAAGGCATGTAAGACTTTATTCTAAGTCCCTGAGTGATTGAGTCTGATAAAATATGTATTTGAGAATATTTTATGATAAATAGCAACTGAAGGCATGTCAGGATGAGGGTGATAGCATACTATCACAAAAAACAGATGTCTCTTAAGAATCTCAAATGGGTAATTTTGAGGTTGTTCACGAATCTACAGATTAGGACTTTAAAGTCAGAGGCAGCTGAATGGCCTCACCGACTTTCCTGGGTGAAGCTCTGCACCATACATCTTGGTACAGCACATGGATTGCTATGTATAGAAAAGACTGAGGCATACTCAGTCATGAAGCAGCCCTTCAGTGCTGTACTGAGCAGGTGATGCAGGACTTGAAAACTGGATTTAGAAGTCCAGTGATGTACACCTACCCACTCACTTTTGCAGACGGCAACATAACCCCTCACGTTTGGCAATTTGTACTGAGAGTAGAGCAAGATGACCAGCTCTTGCAATTCAGAGAAATTTGGAGAGATTACTGAGTTCTGGACTCTAATTAGGACTTCAAAAACTGTGAAAAGACTTCCCAGTAGTCCTCTGAATTACTCAGGGAGGGATAATGCCCTAAACTCACTGGAGAGTACCTGGAGTATAAATCATCAGCTGCCTAGGAACAGATACAATAGCAACGGGCTGAGAATAGTAGGGTAACGGTAGACTTCGTGATTTGTATTCAAATATCAGTACACTTGGCATCCCATTTTTTTCTCTTTGCAGCAAACTAAACCTGAAAATTTCTTCAGTGCAAAATTGTTTTGCTATACATATCATTGGTTGCTCTCAACACAGATGACAGAAAAGCACTGTTGTACAAATACAATAGAAATATTTGAAATATATTTTTATTCATTAAATAATTATTTCGCTTATTAAGTCAAGAATTATTGAGTACTTATTTTGTTACATAAAGGGATAAAATTATTAATATGATTCTTGCTTTTAGAAACTTATAGTATATAAGGGAGAGATATCCTTGCATAAACAATGGCACAATGTATGGATAGACAGGACTTGGTAATGAACAACACTACCAAGAAAAAATGCAAAAATTACTTGCATATTTTAATTCAGCATGAAATAAAAATGATACTTCCATTAACTAAGAAGCACCATGTTGTAACAGAAAGAAAGATAGGTTTTGGTGTCAGTACCTGGCTTCACATCTGTGTTCCACTGCCTATTGAATGGGTTAATTTGAGTAATTTAATCAAATTGTCTGAATTTTGAATTTTTTAATCAATAAAGTATGCTACAAACTTACAAGTCTTGAGTCCAAAACACATCATCTAATGTCTGGAATATAGTAGGAAAGTGAGTACTTTTTGCATGAGGGCAAGATAAGAAGTCTAGTTTTAGCTCTACTGAATGTGAAGCAAAGGAGGGGCTATCTGATAAGAACTGGACTGCGGAGATGATCTCTGGAGTATAGTCAAGAGTTTAGCATCACTCATTATAAAGGAATGATGAAAAGCATGAGAGTAAAGTAAAATGCCAGAAACGAGAATAAAAGGAAGTAAAATTTAACCTTTAGTTAAGTCCACAATTAAGGGCCACAAGTAAGAAATAGAAGCAATAAATGAAGGAAGAGAAACTGGAGTCAGAGTGATAGAAAATGAAACAAAGTGCTTCATGTTGCAAAAGCCAAGGCCTAATAGCATCCTCCCCAAAAGATACTGCAGTGGTTTCCTGGAGCCAGTTCCTCAGAACCGACTATTCACACAACCTCCCAATCCATGTTCGGTGACATCACATAGGGAGATTAAAATCATCCATGTTGAGGGTATTTACACCATGGAAACTGGCAAAAGTTAAAATTGAAGAGTTGGATGTCAAACATCTACCAACATGCCATTCACTGAGAACATCCATTTTCTGTCACCTTCCCTGCTACCTCTAATATCAAATAGTGTGGAAACATGAAGGAAAACTGAAAAAAGACAGAATTTTGGCAATTAGTAGGCCTGAAACCTTGGAGAAAGCATTTTAAAGAGCGTGGTGGAGGGCAGACTGCAGGTACGAGCAGGTGCCAAGGAAATGGAAGCCTAAGAACAAATGGATCACATTTGAAATTTGAAAAATAAAGGAAGAGAGACAAAGCTAGAAGAAGCAGTGAAAAATAAAAATATTTTTTAAAAGCAAAAATATACTAAAATAAATGCAAAAGGTAATATTCTACAATGGAAAGTAGAGTTTATTTTGAATCCTAACTTCACTAGATGGAGAATTTAGGGTTTTTGAAATTAAAGAGGTAGTCTATATAAAACACTCATGAAGAAAAGTTAAATTCCTTTAGGCAATGAACATAAATACAGGAGAATATTAAAATTATTATGGAGTTGAGGTATATAATTAAGGAGGCAAGTATCAAGAAAAATTGAAAAGGGTTGGGATCAAAGGCATATGTTAAAGTTACATACTTGATATACTGATTAAAATGTTAAATTTGGGGAACTAGGTTTTCCCTTAATAAACCAATCTCTGCCAGGTTACGGTAAATATAACTTTTTCTGTATTGAGATTAGCCTTAACAACATCTGACAAAGTCCAGCTTTCATCAATGCAATAAATAGTCTAATCAGTTGTTTTCCTCTGTGGTATAGATATGACATTTCAACTCAAGTCCTTAAATACTTACATTTTTATTTCTTGGCATTTCTTATTATCTTATGTTAGTCTAGTTTTCTTATTCAGCAAGTGAACATATATTATCAAAGGCAAAGACAAAAGAGGTAACTTACATACATTGGTTAACTATAGACTTTATAAAATTATGTGCAAAAATACATACACATTAAGGCTACAAAGGATTCTACACTGTGTGGTAAATTAAAAGGAAAATGAAATCATTTTCTCTGGAAATGACTGAATGAATAAAATGAGTAGAATAAACAATCTTCTTTCCAGGATGACCTGAGATAAGTCCTCCAAAAGCTGGAAATGAGTTGTGGACTGCCAACATCTATTCCAGGTTTATGTTATCTTATATCTATATTCAGTGGTTTGAAAATAGTTCTTCTGCTCTTGCTCAATGTTATGATTTAGGAGAAGATAAGCAGCAACTCTGCACTAATGCTTTGACAAATCAAAGGAAAACATGAGGGTTTGCTTTTTTTGAATTATTCTTAACCACAAAATAAATTCTCTCAGCCGTCTCATCTCTACCACAAATATTGGACACGTAGGCATCATTCTTATCCCTCTACTCTTGGATTTTTAGTATTAACTTCATGGTGTTATGAGTTTGTCTCTGAACAAGAAGCATGAGGCTGGTAGAACAGAGTTGTTCATTCCTCACCTATGTGCTTTGATCTCTATATAAAGGGCAGAAGCATCAGTAAGCATTTAATCTATTAAAGTTGAGTGGTTTTCCAATGTCTCAGTATTTGTGTGGAATATGTCTTACTTTGGTTTATCTTCTAGGTATTAGAGGACAAACGCAAAAGTAAAGGAGCAATAAAAAAAAGTAATAAGTGGAATGACAAAAGTGGAACAGGAACAGAGATTAAAAAAAATAGTTTTCCAAATTTAGAGTGCTTATTCCCAGAAGCCAATAAGACTTTAGATAATGCACTAGATAATGAAATGGAACATGAATAAAAGCAACTTAGATATGAACATACTATCTATGTCTTTTTTTAGCTTGTAAAATGTGAGTTGCATAAAGAATGCAATTGGTTTTAACTACCTTTGGATAATTACATTCTGCCACATTAAAGGATTAATAATCCACCTACTTTCTTCATAAAACTATAGAAGCAATGTTTTATTTTAAGTACAATTAGGTACAGAAATATTAAGGTAAATTTGTCTAATTAATGATTATTATATATATTCTATCTTCAGATATCTACAATATCCAGGTGGGCCTTCTATCATCTGCAATTGGTAAGCACATACTTGTGGCTGAAGATGAGGGAGCCAGTATCTTTAGAAGAGAACATATTAGGGGTCCCTATTTCCTCAGAAGGGAGATGGTACTTGGTTGACACCTGACATGAGATTCTCTTGGAAAAGCCTCTTTAGAGACAGTCAGCTCTGTTTGTTCTGTATAACCAACCACTTGGAACATCAGGGGTTAAGCCTGAGAAAGATAGAAGACCTGTTTCTTGCTTGTACATCTCAAAACAGTCTAACATCATAAGAAAACCTGCTGGTCAAACCATCCTCACAAATTCCAAGTTAGGATTCCACGCTGCCTCCTTATCCAACCCTCAGCTCCCATTACAGCCATATGTTAGTAGAGACATTCGAACATCGAAGTTTAAAGAAATTAGCCTTCTCCAATCCAATCTTTCAGTGTAAATATGGAAGTAAATGAGGGAAAATATAGTGGTAAGCGCTCTGGAATTAGAGAACCACATCATAGGTTTGAATCTAGGCTCTTTCTTACCAGCTCCAGAATCTTGGGTAAGGCATGAAACGTCCCTGAGCACCTCTTTTTTCCTTCTGTAAAATGGGAGGCTGGAGGGGGATGCAGGTGAGGTGTACCTAGTGCCATAAAAGCACTGCTGAGCATAGAAGTAAACAGGTAGGAAGGGCCCTGGCACACACCAGATGCTTGATTAATGTTAATTGCAGTTTGTACCTGAAGTGAAGTTAAATAACAAAACTACAGTCAAACATCTAGAAAAAGAATCCAGGTCTCCTGGCTATAAATCTATGGACATTTCACGAAGGTAATGCCACAAATCTATCTCAATTTTAAGCTGTTTCAATACATACTGATTCAGGTCTATACTTAGCCAGATTTTGGTTCTCTGAAATTCCTTATTGTTTGTGATCCCTAATAATAAAACTTGATAAAGAAAATCTATGTCGAATATTAGTATCTCTAAATCTATTTTAAAATAACTTTATGATAGTTAACTTAATGTGATTATTTCTATTTATTTTCTGAGTGCTAATGAGACATATAATATAGAATTAATCAAAGATTATAGGAATATAATGTGTCACCCCATGAATTTTACTGTAATTTGATTTCTTTATTCCACCATTTCAAAAAATGGATTATCTTTTTGGAACTAAAGACTGTAGCAACAGCCTTAAAGTTTTGCAAAAACCAGACAATGGTAATCTAAATACGTCACTGTGCCAAATCTCTAGCATAAACAATAAAGATTTCGAATAATTATTCTATACACTTTACTACTGGTAGATAAATTTCCACATAAAACTTATCCTTTTTAAAAAAAATTGCAAATGTATTTTTTACTGTAAGAGAACAGCAAACTATAGATGTAAGTACCAAGGCCAAAACTGAACTAGTTCCAGATACCAAACTGTACAATGCCGTGTCCCTGTGAGTTGAATCCAGAAGGTGCCACGTGAGCCAGAAAACCATAAGGGTCCAAGGACATTCCTTTTACCTTGCAAGAGATACTTTCCAGGGAAAATGAAATGTTGTCAAGCTAGTAAGAAAAGCTGATCAGCCAAGACTTTTTCTCATTTTTTCCCATGCATTATCATTCTGCCAGTTTTTTCAAAAACTCTGAAATCACTGCTGACTTTTTCTTTCTATTGTTACCCTCAGCCATTATACTAAAAATTACTATACATTACCTTGTTCTCTTTTCCAAAATCACTCAATGTCACACAGTTGCCAAACTCATCTCTTTCTCTTAGTCAAAAGTAGATAACATGTATTTATTTAGCTATTACAGTGTACAAAGAATAGTCCCAATTATTTTACACATATTATCTCATTTAATTCTCCAAACATTCAATGAGTAAGAGTATTATTTGCCCATTTAAAAAAAAAATGATTCCTAGAAAAGTCAAGTAACTTGCCCAAAGTCTTAGAACTAATAGACAGTAGAGCTGGAACTGGAATCCAGACCATGAATTTTAACTTCTGTTCTGGCAACCTCTTGAGAACTCTTTCATCAACATCAAAAAATATATATCTGACCACACATCTCAATAATTATTAGGATCAATTCTACCCTCATGCTCACATATTCCCCTTAGTGGTGTCTTTGTCACTGGTATCCAAAAGCACTGAAATCTCCTTCTAGTCCTCTCAGATTATTCGCGTGCTTCCCATCCTTCAGGACTAGGATGTGTCCCCTTTTGGCTTCTTCCCACTTTAATCATTTTTATTTAGTTAATTCTAAAAGGACTTATCATCAGTAGAGCACAATGGATAGGACTGTGTATAAAATACCTGAATTGCAATTCTAATTCGCTGAGTGCCAATGCCTACTCTAGATAACCTACACAAATTCATTCATTCTTAGTTTGCATTCCTGTAAAAACAGATGATAAAAAGTTTGTTGAAATAAATGAGACATTGCAAAGAAAATGTTAATAATGATTAGCTGACACTCATTAAATCCATGATAAACTGAAAGATTATCATTCATATCGTTAATTATTTTCACTTTTTTAAAGCATCTAATCATATACTTCTTTAAAATATAATAATTCAAACATTAACAGTTTATCCCAATTCCCAGGCCAAATGAAAAAAAAATCATATTTTTCATTCTGTTTGTGTTTTTTTTGTAGATCCTACTGCTCCAATGCCAAGAAATGGTAACTTAAAGGGGAAGCGAACCTTTAGTGTTCACACTGAATAAGATGGAAAGATCATACTCTTTATTGTGAGGCAGGGTGTCGAGAGAAGAGAGGAATTGTTGTCACATATGGTCATAATCCTCAGAGAGCTAACTGAAGACTACCTAATTTAGGCCTTTGAATAACTTCTCCCTGAAATCCTAAGCATCACCCCTTGTAAAATCCAATTCTTTTTAAAAATGGGATATTTTTCTAACATTTTATTAATTCCTATTTTTTAAATTAAAGTTTAAAATATCTTCAGAAAAATGCCAATGAAATTTTACTGACTTTCATAAGAAAACCTTGGCAATAATTAAATATCTTTGTATAGCATAAGTGTTGTTTTTTTTTCAAAAGAAATACTCTGTGAAACATGTTTTACTTATAATCATATTTCTAGTTTCATAGTTTGGTTTTATGTAGGAATTGCAATGTCGTTAGAAAAGTTGAGTAACATTTCTTAAAATTTAATTTAGGAAGATGGATAATTTAAAAAGTGATGTTCTGAGAAGTCTCTAGAGAGAGGCTTTCTTTCATTTTATAAAAGAGTAAGAAATGGGCCAAAGTACTCAAGAAAAATCTGACAGACATACTATTAATAATCCATTCTTTAATTGGCTTGAGGCTTGATGAAGATGTTGAGGCAAATTTTGGTAGTATCATAACTTGAAAAAAAGGGGGAAAAAGTGAAATGAGAGGCTTAAACCCACCTGTCCCAGTCTTGACTATGGGCTCTGCCCCTGAGCCACCATATTACATTTGGCAGGATGTAAAGTGCAAGGACCCCAAAGTCAAGGGCCAGTGCTCCAAACATGGCTCCATGAGTTCCTAGTTATTCCTGTTTAAGCAAGGAAGGTAGACTCCCTACATTCTAGACAATATTCGTGCTTGCTCCACAACTTTTTATTGAAAGGATTAAATATGTTAATTTTTGAAACATTACTAGAATAGCACCTGGCACAGAGCAAGTGCCAGATAACTGTTAGATATGATAAAAACAGAACAAAGGGAAAAGAGAGAAATTGGAAAGAAAGGAAAGTGAGTAAGAGCCTGATTGTAGGCATTGGCACTCAGAGAGGGAATTTTCAGAATGTGTGCCCTCTGAGGCAATGAGATAAGGGAAATAAAAGCAGCTTGAGAACCATGAGTCCTTGTTCTCTCCCTCCTCTAATTCCACTTCCCTCCCCCAGAACTAGTATCAGTATGTTTTGAAATCAACTACTTGATTTGTAAATTGATCATATTTAAGAATAATCTCCATCCTAAGAGAAAAAAATTGTACAGCTATTTTTTTTCAGAGGGTTGCAAATTAGCATATATTTACCTTTAGTTTAAACTGCCTAACAGGTAAAGATTCCCATAGATTATGTGGGGTGGCTTTAGGTCAATATACCATGGATTACATTTAAGCATTTAATAACATGGATCAGAATGATGACTGTTAGTATTAATCACAATAAATAAGACCATAGCCCACAGAAAGACACCTAGGGGCTTTCCTTTCTGCTTCTGAGTATTTATTAGCCTCTGGCATAGACTTAGTCGTTTGTGATTTGGACTATGTAAAAGTAAATTCTGGAAAAGTAGGCTGTTTGTTTGGTTTCCATTAAGATTTAGGAGAAGACAAACTATAAACAACCATAATGATAGAGAAGTCATATGTTTAACAAAGCTGAGAATATAAATAACTCTGATAAACAACGCTCAACAAAAACTTTTTAAAAAGACTTATTAAGAAAAGGTCTTGCTTTCAATTACACAATTTTTAAAAAGATTTTTAGAGCCATTTAAGGTTCACAGCAAAATTGAGAGGAAGGTACAGAGATATACCATATATTCCCTGCCCCCACACAGGCGTAGGCTCCCTCATTGTCTACATCATTCACCAGAAAGTTATATTTGTTATACTTGATGAATCTACATTGGTAAATCATGATCACCCCAAATCCATAGTTTATATTAGGGTTTTCTCTTTGTATTGTACACCATGTGAGTCTGGGAAAATGTGTATCCATCATTATAGTATCCATCATTATAGTATCATCCCAAGTAATTTCACCACCCTAAAAATCCTCTGTGCTCTGCCTGTACATTCCTCTCCTTCCCAACCCCTGGCAACCACTGATCTTTTTACTGTCTCAATAGTTTTGCTTTTTCCAGAATGTCATATATTTGGAATCATAGTATGTAGGCTTTTCGGATTGGCTTCTTTTGCTTAGTAATACATATTTAAAGTTCCTTGATGGCTTTCATGGATTAATAGCTTATTTCTTTTTCGCACTGAATAATATCTCATTGTCTGGATGTAAACAGTTTAATTATCCATTCACCTACTGAAGGCATCTTGATTACTTCCAAGTTTTGGCAATTATGAATAAAGTTGTTATAAACATTCATGCGCATTTTTTTTTGTGTGTGTGTAGACATAAGTTTTCAGTTTCTTTGAGTAAATACCAAGGAACATGACTAATAGATTACAAGCTAAGAGTATGTTTCATTTGTAAGAAACAGACAAACTCTCTTCCAAAGTGACTGTACCATTTTGCATTCCCATCTGCAATAGATGAGGGTTTCTGTTGTTCCATGTCCTCCACAGCATGTGGTGTCAGCGTTCCGGTTTTGTCCATTCTAATAGGTGCAGAGTGGTAGCTCAGACAACTTTTTAATTGGTTAACTGAAATATCAGAGCAGCAGCTCCTTTATAATATTGTTCCTTTTTATACTTTCTTAAAATGTTTTCAACTTTTAGCTCATTCAGTAGCAACTAATTGGTAGGTTGTAACACCCTGCTTAGAGTAGAGAGATCAATGTAGTCTGTGAGGAGGAAACATCCTCAGCCTCTGGCTCCTCCTGGCTAAAGAGTCTTGTTTAGAGGAGTCTTGCTGGAGAGTCAGGCTCCAGTCACCCAGAAGCTGGCCTACTGAGACCTCCACTGCACCTGCTATGATTCAACTGACTTAAGTTGACTCTTCTCCCTTCATGGAAGAGTTGACTTGTCCTGCACAGCCAGCTAGCATAGTTGCTGCAAAGTAAGAAAATTTTCTCAAGAAATTAATTCTTAGCTCTATGCCCAAAAAGGAAGTGAAGAACATAGCTTCTGCCTCCTACACCAAGTCATCATCTAATCAGAGAGAATCTTTCCTTAACAGAAATATCTCAAAAATGCTTACACTCATGTGAGAGAAAGATACAGAACATTTTATATGTGCTCATCCCTGGGATACTTTTTATTTAAGTCAATAATAATACATTCACATTTCTTTATGGTAAATAGAGAAAATATTTATCTAACTTATACGCTTGTTTTAATATTAAGAAAAACAATATTTGCAAAGTAAATATTTACTTTGTTCTCCATGCTGCCATTCTGTATTTGATATCTATAATTCTCTTATATGCAAAATTGTGAAGGAGACAAAGAAATATATAAATATATCATTACCAAGGACCCCACACCATCCACTCTCTTATTGTTTCCTGTCAACTAACATCATTTATCACAAATTACTAAGTCTATACCTCAGGATGACAATATTTATTATCATCTTTTTTTCTCGCTTTGATAGGATCCCATCTCTACCCTTCAAAGTTTATCCTTTTTCTGCCTCAAGTTCTTATTGCTCTGCCTACCAACTGGCTAGCTATCTAACTGGTCAATTCATTTCGATCAAAGACCATGTTGATATGCAATCCAATAGGAGAAACATCAATATTTGTTAAAGGTTTGCAATGCCATGAAAGAGTGATGTGTGTATATTTCAGATAACGTCAATGATTATAGGGACAGTGACTTCAGTTAGTGTGGATCTCTAGGATACTTCCCAATTTATCCAGGTAAATGGTTCGGGTTTGATTACATTTGATTTACTTGGTCTGCAACTTCTCACTACTGAATTAGACAAACAAAAACATTACCTCAACAGCAACACCTCCAGATTTTCCTCGGTGAGGAATTTCATACGCTTCCATTTGTTGTTTTGTGAGTCGTACTAACTTTTCCGCTAGTTCCCTCCAGCCTTTTCCAAGCTTGACGGCTGAAGTCAGAATAGCAGCCTCTTGGATGATATGTGCTACTAACCCTTGGCAATCCATCTTGAGCAGAGCCTGTAGCAATAATTACATGTTATAATTAAAAGCAACTAATTGTGCTTTTTCTTAGAAATTAAATTTTTCATTACATATTCTAGAAACTGGCATGCTTTTTTTCACCACACATAATATTTGAGTTTCCTAAAATTTAAAAAGTTGATTTACTTTTAAGCAAATCCAACCCGCAAAGTAGAGCAGACACAACTGGACCAAAATTAGGGGAGATTTAAGACTAACTCTGTCGGTAATTAAAAGGCCTTGGGTAAAACCACTTACCTAACATGTTTCTTAATATCTTTAATTACAAAAGGAGGATATTGAACTAGGCAATTCTAAAGATACTCTGAGGTTTTAGCAGTCTACCATTTATCAACCCAGGGATGATTATTCACTCTACAAAAAATAATTCCTTTCCTTACCATCAGCTACAGGATTTCTCTAAGGAGTGAGTATACTGGTGAGGGTAAACATTATTCTATTTTTCATCAGAATGTGATTTAAAAGTTCCCCAAATCATGCCTACTGCATGAAAATGAGACACTCCTATAACTTTGAACAAAGCTACTGATAATTATGACTTTAAAAAAATTAACTCTCTTCTTCACTACCAGTGTAATTGTACTAAATATAAACCACAAGGTATGAAAGAAAGAAAAAAAAACCTTAGTCTTCTACAATGCAAAATAGAAAACCATCAGACTCTTTCTTCCTCAATTAAACATCTGAGCTTTGTCAAACACTGAAGACATTTCAAATGAGTTTACAAATTTTCTTTTGCCTTGAATATATTTTAAAAATATGGGATTAGATCTATCTATATCTCTTCTCCATTCAAATAAGCAAATAAACATGTTTGGTAGCCCCTTATCATTGAATGGCACTTAAAAGCTTTATCTACCGTTATAAAACAGTAAGTAAAAAATGAATGACCAAGTAAGGCAACATTAAAGTCCATAGAGTGTTCACTATGATGGAACCATTAGAAGGACTATCCCTGGTCTTTATACACAGACTTTATATTGATCCATAAATTTATAGTGAGGAGTTATGATTTCAAGGAGTAGTACTAAGTCAGCAGGCCCTGAAGTTCCTTTTAATAAATTGGAGTGGTTTTAGAAATTCTGATTCGAGTTTCTTGTTTTAAGGGGGAAAAAATCTGCACTTAGAAGTATAAAACCTGAGTTTAAAGTCCAGCTCCACAAAATATAGGATTTTAGGTAAATCATAAAATGTCTCTATTTAATAATATTTAAAATTTATAATTACATTAACCAATATTACCCCCAATAAACTCAACAATAAATAAATAAATAAATAAATAGATAAATAAATAAATAAATAAAATAAAATGAATAGTGTTACTTCCACCCCATCTAGCTCCCTATAATAGGATTTTAGATAAATCATAAACTATCTCTATTTAATGACATTTAAAATGAATAGTGTTACTTCCACTCCATCTAATTCCCTATAATCATTATGAAAGTTGAATCAGATGCTAAAGTACTTTATCGAATGTCAAATTTCAAATATATAAGGAGAGCCAGTCTCAATGTCTAGCGATGACCAAGGGATTTAGAGCCCATAATTTTTATCAGCTCCATTCCAGCTACTGCAAATTAGTATACATTCCAAGAAAAATGTATACTTACTATACAAATAAAGTTTCAAGAGATGGTGGCTATACCATGTACTCCATCATCTTCTGATTGGATAACCAGGCCTAAGTCCCTTCCATTCAGAAATCCTGAAGCCCAGTGAAGGCATGGTATAAGTTTTTAGGAATGACTGACTCCCTTGAATGAGCTCTCTACCAGCACTGCCTAGTTAGTCACAAAACTACTCAATTAATTATCAGACATCAACACAGTGCAGGTATGATCAGGCGTAAACTTTCAGACCATTTGGCCAATACCTTTATGCTACTTAGAGAAACAAGAAAGTAATTTCCTACTCAAAACTTCATGGGTCTATGCTGAATGTGAGCCTAGAGGTAATGAAATATTGCAAAATGCATGCACAGCTTTGACCAGGTAGACCAGCCAATGACTCTAAATGGTCCAGATTAAGTGATAATGCAGTACAACATCATAAAATCATCCACTTAACAACTGGATATTGGGGCTTTTAAAATTTAACCCCTTTCAGTATCACTGCAGAGTCATAAAAATAATTGAAGAAATGTTTTATATATACTTATTTCTTTATTATATAAACTATTGTTAATGTCACTGAAAAAATTTTTCTTCAAAAATTTCTCTTCTCCTTCTGTGCCTTGACTAAAACTTTGCTCCTCTGCATGAACTTGCTTATCTACATGAACAACTCATCTCTTATAGGGCACCAGACTTACACAGTTGTAATACACACGCCAACACAAATACTCAAACACTTTTAAACATACACACCCCTACCTACCTTTATCTTAGAAAGGGATAGTAGTTTTAAGCACAGCTTTGGAACTAAAAAGTTTTCAAGTCCCATCTCAGATACTAACCAATTGTGAAACTAACTTCCCAAGGCTCAGTTTCCTCTATTTGTAAGATGAAGACTAGCTATACATCCCCCATGGAGTTGTTGTAATGGCTAAATAAGGTAGTTGTACGGAATGCTTAGCACAGTGCTGAACACATAGAGAACCCTAGAGGAGTGTCAGCTAGCATTATTATTATTATTCACACATTTGCATTTTAGCCATTTTTAGAAATATGCTGGTTTTTACTTTTATAAAATATCAAATTTCCACTTTAAAGGAAAAACAGTTCTTCATCTTCTTTATAAGTCTCCACTGAGCCTTACACTGGGGTGAATGCTATTTGAAAAAAGAATCTTATGAGTTCTATTAAAACATGAGGATTAAGAAGAGAATAAGTGATATTATTTTTTAGGTTATGATGAATTGCATACAGAAGAAGAATATTAAATTGCTAAGTAAAGGACATTAATTCTATGTTAAAAAAAAAAAAAACACTAAAAATTGGACTATAAGCCAAGGCCAGTTAATTAGTTTTGTTTCAATGTGCTCTCATTCATGTTATTGGAGTTTCTCTGATATTTTAAGAGCTATCCAAATACTTGCTAGAGGAAAAGAACTGCTTCACTGTTATGCTCTAGCACAAACAGAAACTTTAATCTTTCTTTAAAAGATGATCCGCATGGGCTTAGTTTCTGGGAAATACGTAACTGTTACGATTTTCAACGTCACAAAAATCACAACTGAAAGAAACTATATGATCTTATAGGAAAAACTATATGTTTGCTGTAGTGACATCAATTTATTTGAGACTGCTGAGAATTTTTGGCTTCTCTCATGTTTGGCTATAAATATTACTTAATTAAATAAAGTTACTTATGGTAAATAAATTACTGTGATCAAGCAATACTCACCACAATAAGTTCATAAAGAAAATTTCTGGTATTTCTGGCTGCATGGCAATCTTCCTTTAACTTCTTTAAAACATAAGCAACTTTTTCTGATTCTTTGTCTGCTTGTATTCGATCAAAATCTTCCAGTGCCAGATGTGAGTAACCCAAGACATCAGCTAAAACTTTCCAATCATAAACTTTTTCAGACACAAATGTCAATACAACTGCGTAGATATAAGTCAATTTTTTAAAGGGCAGGGCAATTTGCTCAAGAAGTTTCCTGGTTGTGAAGACACTATCTGACATAGACATTACTTGTTCCTTGGCAATGACCTTGATATTTTTGCAATGTACAAGTCCAATCTTACCCCTCAGGACTCCCACATACCATTCTTTCACTTTGGACTGCCCAATGGCTTTTACCTTACTTTCTCCAAGAAGAGCTATTGTGTCCCCTTTGAAATATTCAAGTAAGTAGTCAATCTTGCTTTGTCTTAGCACTGTCTTCAGGGTTACTCCATAGTTGGTAAAGTTCAACTTTCTGTCTTGAAACGTGGGATATTTAACATGCATTGTCAGTAATAAAGGAGCAGACTTTATTTCCTTCTCCTTCTGCAAATCACCTGGTGGATTTGAGAGTCTTTTTAGGTTTGGGGCTGGATCAGGTGTAGTGATAAAAAACTGTGTAACTGGTCTACCATTGGGAGGATCCAACTGAACACGAAAAACAAACAAGTGCATTTCTCTGGAGGCAACTAAAGAAAATAAAAATTGTTGATGAACTACTTGACTTGCTTGCAACTGCTTTTGCTTAATTTCTCTTCTTTCTCCTTCTGCCTTTACTTCAAAATCAGGATCACATGAAAAAACTGAAATACTTAAATCCTGTGGTTTGTCAAGTAAGAATGAATGCTTCCCCCAGAGCTGAAACACAACTGGAGTCATGTTCTTTCCACTCTTCTTAATATTAGAGATTGTAAGCTTCCCTGGCATGTAACTGTGTCCACAAACTGTGCAAATAGCAGTGAAACTTGGATGGATATATTTGGGCCCATATATTCCAACTGAGGTGGTTTTGTGGATATAATTCCAAATAGTGGCAGCTGGTGACTGAGTAGCTTTAGCTTGTGCAGCAACCACTAGATACATCACCTGACTCAAATCTATTAGCTTGACTTGGATAGTGTCTTCATAAATGTAGCAGTTGTTTAATACTTTGAAAGGGCCTTCTTTACTCAGGCTGTGTAAACACACCATTTCTGTCATGACTTGGCTGAAAGGATCCTTTCTCACTTGAGCCCCGATTTTCATCTCTAGCAAAATGGCTTCCATTGTGTTTAGGTTGCTTAACATGATTTCCAACAGGGGGCTTACAGTACATGAAAGAGTGTGGTTAAGCATTTGTGGAGGATCAATAAAAACCCTGAGAGAGACCTCTTGGAATTCTCCTGCAGCTACATGACCTTGGGGCACGTGAACAGTGATATCTGATTCAGGTAACTCTACTGACCCTCCTTGGTGGTCTAATTTACAAACTCTCATAGTTTCTGCAACTTGCGTTTGGGCCCATCCAGGACTCTGATTAATTGTATTCAAATCCAGGCAGGAGCGAGCCAGCTGGCGTTGACTTAGCCAAGCCATTTTATAAGCCTCTCGATCATTTTGAAGCCATTCTAAGTCTTGTTCTAGGATCTGGTCAGAGTTATGTATATTCTGATGGGCATGTGCTGTGTCATCATCTAAAATATCCAAAAGCTCTGAAACACTTTTAGATCTCCCTGATTTCCCTGAGGAAGACTTCATAAGCAATTGATGCACATCGAGTTCATCACCGGAGGAATCGAAAGAATTTTCAGTTTCTATTTCTCTAAAAAAAAGAAAAGGATCTTCCTTCAAGATGGAAATATTACCTTTCTTCTGATTATGTCTTAGCTGAGTTACGTCATCCAAAAATGGGTTAGAAGCAGACAGTTCATTCCAGAATGGATTTGTAGCTTTGAAAGCATTATTGCCACAAATTGTGAAAGTGTCTGGGCAACGGTGAAGCAAATCTGGGTCTGGACATTCTTGTCGTTTAAACAAAAACAAAGCAAAGCAAAAATGAGTGTCATTATGAGATACAACCAAGATTAATTTTTATTACAACTTAAAAATGTAATACTTTTTATTCTGCTTTTTGATCGCTAGTATAACAGCTGAAAAATTAGTATTAAATCAGGTCAAATTTTCATGTGAGGAAAGAGAAATTGTTCTACCAGTTTATTTTGACCATATGTAATGTTCTTTAATCTTAAGATTTCATGATTTATAAATAAATAAATGTTTAACAATGTAGATAATCAATTGAACAAATTTCCTTGAAAATGACCCAGACTACATATTCTTATGCCTTATAGTTTTATATTTCATTTTCACAAAAGAAAACCTCTGAACAAATGAATAATTTAGTCAATTATCTATATTTTTCTAAACATTGAATAGTTGGTCTCAATACATCTAGATTATTCATTTAATGATTTTCTTTTCTGATAATATTCATTTTGTGAAAAATATGTTAATAGCTAAAATAATTTTTAAAGTAGAATATACTAAATTAGACAACTATGCATTTATCAGACTACTTTCTGATAACTATGTATTGATAAACTTTAATAATATTAAAAATTTTTCCACATAAACATTATATTTACTACTTGAAGGACTCCACTGAGCATTTTCACACCTAAAATGACAAAAAATGGGCCTATCACTATGAAATGAAAATATTATTACTTTTGAAAGTATTTTAAGAATCAGCAACACATTAAAATATTCACATATCAACTATAAGGAATTTCTACATATTTCACAAATAATGAAGTCTTTTATGTTTGGAGCTACTCATACTTTGTCATTTCTCAATAAATATTGGTAATGATTCTGTGGACTTTGTGAAGTTGGTGCTGCTGTAGAGAAAAATGAAAGCCAAAAGGCCAACCAAAAGAGAAAAATGAATTCAAGTAAACTGTCAGACTTCTTTTTTTAATATATAGAGAACTATTATCTTGATTGAAATAAATTTTAAGTGGCATATATTAAAAATTATAAGATGAATTTTGAAAAAGAAAAGTTGTATTTCTTCCATTTCCATACTTTCCTCAATACAGTTCTAGCTTTCTTAAAACTACTGTTCCTGAAAATTGATTCAATTCTTTAATGCTCCATAAAGATTTTGTAATCGACTCCAACCTCTAGAAATGTCTTTAACCTCCAGATTTTTATATATATGCTGCTTATACAACACTCATTTAATAATGAGTTTTTGCCTCATAATATATATTATAATATGTTGGTTGCACTAGTATTCTATGATAATGTTGGTAATTTATAAGTCTTTTAATCTTATGTAGCACTTTTCAGAGGTAAAGTGCAATAGTTGCTGGTGATGGATAAAAAAATTACAACAGTTATAAGTTCCCATACCTGTGATATTGCAATTTTTTGAGGCTTTTC
>CM053514.1:13344428-13355721 GCA_028627145.1 Eidolon dupreanum | reverse complement strand
GTTAAATACATAGTTGAAGAAATAACGATGAAAACTTCCCTCGCCTGGTGAAGGAAATAGACATACAACCTCAGGAAGCTCAGAGAGTCCCAAAAAAGATGAACTCGAAAGGCCCACACCAAGACACATCATAATTAAAATGCCAAAGGTTAAATACAAAGAGAGAATCCTAAAAGCAGCAAGAGAATAGCAGATTGTTACCTATATGGAAGCATCCATAACACTGGCAGCTGATTTCTCAAAAGAAACTTTGCAGGACAGAAGGGCTTGGCTCAAAATATTCAATGTGAAGAAAACCCACGATGTACAACCAAGAATACTTTATCCAGCAAAGCTTTCATTTAAAGTCAAAGGACAAAGAGCTTCCCAGACAAAAATAAGCTAAAGGAATTCATCAACACCATGCCAGTATTACAGGAGGGACTTCTTATTTTTTATTTATTTTTTATCCTTTTAGGTGAGGCAACCCTTGCTTGACCTCACAGATTGCAAGGACCTTGTCAGCTTACAACCCCTTATTTTTTTTAAATTTTTTTATGCCTATAGCACCTCATCTTCCTGGGTGGTCTCCCAACCAAGTACTAACCAGGCCCAACCCTGCTTAGCTTCTGAGATCAGACGGGATCGGGCTTGTTCAAGGTGGCATGGTCATAGACCAGAGGGGCTTCTTTAAGAAGAAAGAACATATATCAAAAACATGAATAAGGAATGGTAATAACTACATATTTATCAACGAGTACCTTAAATGGAAAAGAATTAAGTGTTCCAACCAAAAGATAAGGTGGCTGAATGCATAAGAAAACAAGACCCCTATGTATGCTGCCTACAAGAGACTCAGTTCAGATTAAAACACACACAGACTAAAAGGAAGGGGATGAAAAAAGATATTGCCTTGATGGACCTAGAGGTTATTGCGCTGAATGAAGTAAGTCAGATGAAGACAAATACCACATGATTTCATGTGGAATCTAAAGAGCAAAATAAATAACAACAACAAAAATGGGAACAATCTCATAGATACAGAGAATATTTTGAGGGTGAAAAAGGGCAAAGATATTAAGAAGTACAAATGTATAGTTGCAAAACAATCATGGAGATATAAAGTGTAGCATAAGGAAAATAGTCAACAATGGTGTAATGAATATGTAAGGAGGAAGAGGGGTACTAGATTTAGTGGGGTGATCACTTTGTGAGTTACATAGATCTCTAATCACTATGCTGTACAACTGAAACTAATATATTATTGAATGCCAATTATAATTGAAAAACTCATTGAATTGTACAATGTAAATATGAGTAACTGTCAATTATATTTCAGAAAAGCTGTAAAAAAAGAATTTCTCACAAAAAATAAACACAGATAACCCCTAAATATATATTAAAATATGCTCTATTTATTGGTAATCAGAAAAATGCTAAATGAAACCACACAAGATACAATTACCACCCATCAAATTTGTAAAAATTTTAAAATCTAGCAACACCAATTATTGATAAAGATGATGAAAACAAGGGAAATCCTATATACCCCTAGTGGATGTGTCAATAGGTCCAACCACTTTAAAATGGTGTTGTCTAGGAAAGGTGCTTACAGCCTAGTACCCAGCAATTTCAACCCCAGTTATTTGTTGCAGTAAAACGTTGCACATGAGCATTCATTAGAAGAGATATACATGAATGTTCATTGTATTATATTAACAAAAAGTGAAATCAATGAAAATATCCTTTGTCACATGAATGGATAAATAAATAGTGGTGTTTTAATACAATAGAGTACCATGTAACTATGAACAGAGGAATTACAACTAAAAAAGCATCAATATGTACTAATCGTAAGTATCCCATTGCTGAGACTCGGCCTTCTTTACACATATGTTTTCTCTTAGTTCCATGACAACACTGAAAAGCAGGTATTTTATTTTATTATTTTTTTCATAAATAATTAACATTTATTGCTCACATATCGGGGGTCAGCTGAGAGTTGCTGATCATGGTTAACTCTACCTTTCGTCTTTTTTGAACCAACAACTAACCCGAGCATGTTCATGAGGTGATAGCAAAGGTACGGGAGAACATGCAGGAACACACGAGGTCTCTTGAAGTACAGACTTAGAACTGGTACATTATTGCTCTGCCTTATTCTATTGTTAAAATGAGTCACATGGAAAAGCCCAGAGTCAGAGTAGAGAAGCACCGTAAAATTACGCAGAAAGGGGAATGGCACCTTGGGACTTATCAGGTCCTTTAACATGCTAAGAATATGAGTACCATCCTAGCTTGCCAGAATGTTGTTTAGGCTCCTCGGAGAGTGTTTGGCAAAGGCCCTCATTAGCGATACACATTGCTCTTGGCTTAGGTCTTCTCCCTTCTCTAGGTCACCTCCATTTGTCCAATAGTTATAGCTAGTCCTTTATTAAAAATTTTTTCAATTTAAGTGTAGTTGATATATGATATTTTATTATATTAGTTTCAAGTAATCACCTGTTACCATGCAACCTTATTACAATATTTTCGATTATATCTGCTTTTACCTTTTTCACCCATCCTTTCATCCCCTTCCCCTCTGGCAACCATCCCTTTGTCTCTGTTTCTATGAGTCTCTTTTTGTTTATTTATTTGTTTTTTTTTTTTTTAAGATTCTACATATAAGTAAAATGATATGGTCTTTGTCTTTCACTTAACATAATATCTTCTAGGTCCAATCGTGTTGTCACAAATGGCAAGATTTAAATCTTTTCTTTTTTATTTTGTACAAATGGACTATTATGCAGCAATAAAAATACACACACACACACACACACACACACACACACCCCACATCTTTATCCATTCATTTATCAATGGACACCCAGGGTGCTTCCATATCATGGCTATTTGTAAATAATGTTGTAATGAACATAGGGATGCATATGTCTTTTTGAATTAGTGTTTTGGTTTTCTTTGAATACCCAGAAGTAGAATTGCTGGGTCTTATGGTAGACTATTTTTATTTTTTTAAGGAATCTCCATAGTGTTTTCCACAGTGGCTGTACCAACTTGCAGTCCTACCAACAGTATACAACTGTTCTCGTTTTTCCGCATCCTCACCAACATGTTATTGTTTACTTTTTGATAATAGCCATTCTGATTGGTGTGAGGTGGTATCTCATTGTGGTTTTGAGTTTCTCTGATGATTAGTGATGAGCATCTTTTCATATGTCAGTTGGCCATCTGTATGTCCTTTTGGAGAAACTTTTTTTATGTACTCTGCCCATTTTTTGATCAGATTGTTTATTTTTTGTTATTGAGTTGCATGAGTTCTTTATATATTTTGGGTATCAACCCCTTATTGGATATATTATTTGTGACTATGTTCTTCCATTCAGTAGGTTGTCTTTTTGTTTCACTGATGGTTTCCTTCACTAAACAGAAAATTTTTAGTTTGATAAAGTCCCATTTGTTTATTTTTTCCTTTGTTTCCCTTTGTTGCCCAAGGAGATATACCAGAAAACATATTACTAAGAGCAATGTGAGAGAGTTTACTGTGTATATATTCTTTTAGGAGTTTTCTAGTTTCAGGCCTTACATTTAAATCTTTAATCCATTTTAAATTTAATTTTGTATTTGGTGTAAATTTTTTTTGCATATATTTGTCCAGTTTTCCCAAAACCACTTGTTGACGAGGCTGTCATTTCTCCACTGTATATTCTTGCTTCTCATCATAGATTAGCTGATGAGACTTATAAGCAAGGATTTATTTCTGGGCTCTCTATTCTGTTCCATTAATTTATCTGTCTGTTTCTGTGCCAGTACCATACTATTTGGATCATTATAGCTTTGTAATATAGTTTGAGATGAGGGAGTGTGATACTTCCAACTCCGTTCTTCTTTTTCAAGATTACTTTGGATATCTATGGTCTTTTGCAGTTCCAAATACATTTTAGGATTATTTGTTCTAGTTCTGAGAAGAATATCATTGGTATTTTGATAAGGATTTCATTGAATCTTCAGAGTGCATAGGGTAATATGGTCATTTTAACATTAATTTTTCTGATCTATAAGCATGATATATCCTTCCATTTATTTGTATCCTCTTTAATTTCTTCAATGTCTTGTAGTTTTGGGACTACAAGTGTGTCACTTCCTTGGTTAAATTTATTCCTGAGTATTTTATTCTTTTTGATGCAATTGTAAATGGGATTGTTTTCTTAATTTCTCTTTCTGGTTGTTTGTTATTAGTATAAGGGAACATGAAAGATTTCTGTATATTAATTTTGTATCTTGCTAAAAAGGTATTTTAAATTGGATTTTAAAGAGTATAAAAATGAATTGCAGCTATTGGACATAACTAGTCTACAAAGTCAAATAACCAGTGAGTAATTGATTCAAAAATAATTACTTATGCACTTTACAGCTACCCTAGAGAGCCCAAACTGAAGACACTGTAAACCACTTCTCAGATTCAAAGTTCCCAATAATATATTCTATTGAAATAGATTACCTTCTAGTTCATAATTCCAGTTATGCTGCCGTGGAAATCCTTACTTTTGGTTCTCTTTCATGTATTAACCATACATCTTTCATCTGTGACTTATTTTTTGTCGTATTTTTTCTTTAAGTTCTTGACATTTTATTTCAAAGAAGTTTATTTTTTAAAGAAATCAAAAGCCTTTTCTGGTATAAAAAAAAATAAAGAACAAATTAAATGAGAAAAGGAAGGAAAAGGAAGGAAAAGGAAAAGAAAGAGGAGGGAAAGCATGTTTTCCAAACATGATGAATAAACAAATGCAAAAATTATCTCATAAGTGCCATACTTAAAAAAATCAAATGGTGCAATAGCAACTTTTTTCCTTTGATAGCTGAAATATATGGAATGATTAGGTGAAAAGCTGAATTATGCAATATGCAATTTGCACTGAAACCACAAGTTTCCTGGCAAATCTTCAGGGCTCTATGTTTGATTTTACCAAATATGATATCCAGAATTAAAAGTCCTTAGTGTACCATAGCTAGCCAACATATCCTTCAATATCCTTCATATCTTTCAATAAAATTAAACAAATCAAAATGGAGAAAAAAATGTTTAGATGAAAAAGTATTTTTTTTTCAGAAAGGTAAAGTACATTTTAAAGGGAAAAATGATTTAGATGGATCTACCTAAACTCTAATTTCTTGTGGAGAAAAGAACAAAAATAAATGATTTAGACCCAGGATTTCTTTGAGCCAAACAACCTTTGATGTACAGAAAGGTCGTAACCAGTGAAATACTGTTAGAAGTCTTCACCCACATAAGAACCAGGAACAGTGCCTTATGCAACTATGATCATAGAGAATCATAACATCTCAGAAACAGAGGCACAGGTTGGTGATTAGCTAAAACTCTGTGGAGTAACCCTTTTCTTCAGTCACCCAAGCACATATTCACTGTCCTTTAAGCCAGTAGTTCTAAAGCCATACCAGATTCATCTGGAGGGTTTGATCAAACACCGTTTGCTGGACTCAGCCCAGTGTTTCTGATCCAGAAGGTCTAAAGCTACACACGAGAATTTGCATTTCTAACAAAGTGGCCAAGTGATGTGATGCTTTGTTTCTGAGGGGCATGTTTTGAGAACCACATTCGGAAAACCACCAAGCTAATTTCTTTTCTTGGCCAAATAGAATTCTCCCTATTCTCTGTCTGCTCCTACTATCTCCTCCACCCCCCAAATCCTTCTCCCAATCTATTTATGTGCACACACAAACACACACAAACACACACTTCATAGGACTTCATCGCAAATCTGGATTTTTTTCTGTGAATATAGAGAAAGGGATACAAGAGAAAAGCCATTGACTGGAAGGATGGTGACATTGACCCATGGAGGGCACTGGTCGTTCACACAGGCACAAATAGCCAGCCACATTTATCATTTCTTGTGTTTCCTTCTAATTCAACTTCACACTCAAGGGCAAGTGCTGTCCTAAACAGGAATTTTTTAAGCTTTGTCCAAAGAAGCAGCAGTCAGTCTTTGTTGGAACGAGTAAGTGGGAAAAGAACAGTTTACTACCTACTTAATTGGGGACACTTATAACACACTTATTCGGATTCTACATGATTCATTATTTTTTCTCTTTAAAAAAACGATGAATAAAGTTTTGCTCTTCATTTATTTCACTGTTTAGACTGGGCCTTAAGTAAATGGTTATATTTACCGACTATACAACTTAGCAAATGATCTGATCTCAGATTTCTGGGGGAGGTGGGGTATGTTTGCAAAAGTGTAACTATGAAAACAATATCATTTAAAAAAATTATTCCTTTAAAATGTGCTCCTTTGAAGTCATTATATTTATAGAAGTCATAGTATAGTGAAAATTGCTATTTTTTAGCTACCCAGTAGGTTCAAAGTATTTTCCAATTAATTCTTGAATAACAGATTTCCTTTGTTTCTATGATCTGTACTATTTTTCACTTTTGACCTATGTGATAATGAAATACTTCCATGCAGGCTATAACTCTTATGACAACAAATGATAAAACATCAAAAGAATAATTATTGAACAGGTACACTTCTTCACCCCTCAGAGGTTAACCCTACCCAAACAACTTTGCATTCTCTTGTAAATGCAACGGGTATGAAACACCTGAGTGAAGCACAAAGAAACTGTAATCAGTTCACCTGGTGTGATTTTGCTAGAGTTATCATGGTGTGTATGGTCTTATTGAATGCAACCCAAGGGGACCTTCTGATAGGCTAGTGGCACCCTCTAGGTGTATATATATCTTATCACCAATTATTCAATAGGTTGAGAGTTATCTCTGGTCATTATGATTAAAGATTTAAAAGACTTGACAGGAAAAATGTCAGCAGTCACTTTTCCTAAGAAACTTTACAAGATTCTCCAGGGACTCTGGAACATTAAGCAGTATAATGCACCATAATTTCAATGATGCCCTCAATCTTAATTACTCAAAATGGTTCATAAATATACCATCTTCTTAATATCACCATGTCAAGCTGTCTATCATTTCCTTTATAGCCTATGACGCTTCCATTACTGGCAAAAATGATGTTTGGAAAAACTATAATTATTGTGAAGAATAACATATTAGTGAGCACAAATCAGGAATAGAGAAACAGTAGACTGAAAATTGTTTTGTTTAGGTTAATGATGTAGCCAAGTACCTTCTTAGAAACTTCAGCTTGGAAGGGAAAGTGTAAAGACTAAATATATACACAAAAGGAATATTTTGGGGCTATAAAATAATAAAAAGTATCCATCATGAGTTATTTATTGAGTACTTCTTAGTACTGTGTGTGAATTTTCTCATTTATAACTTGTAACAACTTTAGTAAGTTGGTTTTATTATTACTCCATTTTAAGGGTAAGGAAATCAGGTTTAAGGGATTTATTTGCCCAAGATTATATAGGTGCTAAGCAATAGAGCCACCATTCCAACTTGGAGTCTAGAGAACAATCTTTTGAATCCTACACTATTCTTCCTACCCATGGGTCAGGCCTTCCCTTCCAAAGGAAGTAAGATTAGGGACTATGCCTTGGGTTTGTTGCTGGAGAGTATCAAGGCTCATTCTTGATCCCAGAAGATTTTCATCAAGTTCACAGCAGGGCCCAACACATAAGCATGTAACCTATGCAGACACGCAGGGCCCCATTCTTCGAAGGGCTTCATGCTTGATGCAACACTCTGCTGTTGCCATATTGAAATAATATGTTTTGAACAAGAAGTCCCATGTTTTCATTTTGTACTGAGCATTGCAAATTATGTAGCCAGTCCTGGTTCATAAAGTTGTCAACCCTTACCCTTCAGACTCAAGGGAAATGATTGCAATTATAAGTGATCATGAAGAAAAAAGCATTATTATACAGATGAAGAATGTTCATTTTACAGACAATAAAGATGAGCAGCAGAGGGGTTAAATGAATTGCCTCAGGTAGCAGGTTCATCACTGGCAGGTTCAGAAATCAAACTGTCATGTGCTGATCTGAACTCATAAGAAGGTGGGTATGAGAATAACTAGTTCTACCCATGCTATGAATTGTATAAGAGTAAAATATAAGATCTTTAAAATTCTGATGCTACATAATGCCAAAAGTAATAACAGTTTAGATTTTAAGACCTCGAAGCAAAAATAATAAAAAGTTTAACTCAATGAGAGTGAAATAAAGTGGTCCCCAGCCTCATGCTTCCTGAGAATCATACCTCCTATTAAACAAGGACTATCTCCTCTTCGTAACTTCTCTCAGAAATCAAATTGTCATCAGCTATTTGCTTTAACAGCTATATGTTTTAATAGCTATTTGCATTATTCCTGCCAAAGAGTACTGGTTTCAGACAATAGAGGCACTGAGGTACAGTAGAAATAATGCAGTCTTTGTAATTAGGCAGATATGGGTTCAAAGCGAAGGTTACAAAGGAATTTACTGGTCTGAGCATCACATTTCTCATCAACAGAGCACAAAAATATCTACTTTAAATAGTTATTGTAATGGTATATGAATTCCATCTCCATGAATCTGTTCTTTTATTTAAAAAAAAGTTGTTGTAAAGATTATTATTATTTTATTAAGTTTATTGGGATAACATTGGTTAATACAATTATATAATTTTCAGGTGTACATTATAATTTGACATCTATATATTCTATTGTGTGATTACCACCCAAAGTCCAGTTTCCTTCAGCTACCATATATTTGATCCCCTTTACCCACTTTGCCCTCCCCCTACTCCTTACATTTGACCCACTTTAACCTGGCTACCTCTCCCCTCCTCCACAACTCCCTAATCTCTGATAACAACTAGTCCATTGTCCATGTTCACGAGTCTCTGTTTGTTTGTCTTGTTCATCTGTTGCTTTTAGGTTTATATCCCACATATAAGTGATATCATGTAGTTTTCTACTTTTACAGTCTGGCTTATTTCGCTTAGCATGATTATCTTGAGGTCCATCCATGTTGTCCCAAATGGCAGTATCACATCTCTTCTTATGGCTGAGTAATATTTCATTGTATATGTGTGCCACAATTTCTTTAGCCAATCATCTATTGTAGGACACTTTGGTTGCTTCCATGTCTTGGCCACTGTGAATAATTCCGCTATGAACATTAGTATGCAAATATCTTTTTGGATATGGGTTTCTAAGTCTTTGGGGTAAATACTCTGTAGTGGGATTGCTGGATCATAACAGTAGATCAATTCTTAGTTTTTTGAGGAAACTCCATACTGTTTTCCATAGTGGCTGTACCAATTTGCAGTTCCACCAGCAGTATATGAGGGGTCCTTTTTCTCTGCATCCTCTCCAACATTTGTTATTACTTGTCTTGTTGATTATAGCTGTTCTAACAGGTATGAGATGGTATCTCATTGTGGTTTTGATTTGCATTTCCCTAATAGCTAGCGACATTGAGCATTTTTTCATATGTTTGTAGGCCATTTATATGTCCTCTAGGGAGAAGTGTCTGTTCAGGTCCTCTACCCATTTTTTCATTGGATCATTTGTTTTTTGTTGTTATTCAGTTATATGGGTTCTTTGTATATTTTGGATATTAGGCCCTTATCAGAGGTGTTGCTTGCAAATATATTTTCCCATTGAGATGGTTATCTCTTTACCTTGTTGACGATTTCCTTTGCTGAGCAGAAGCTTTTTAGTTTGATGTGGTCCCATTCATTTATTTTTGCTTTTACCTCCCTTGCCTTTGAGGTCAAATTCCTAAAATCCTCTTTAAGTCAAAGGTTCTTGAGTTTAGTTACTATGTTTTCTTCTATGCGTTTTCTTCTATTCTGGTCTTATATTCAGTTCCTTATCTATTTTAGGTTTATTTTGCTGTGTGGTGATAGACAAGAGTCTAGTTTCATTCTTTTGCAGGTGGCCTTCCAATTTTCCCAGCACCATTTATTGAAGAGGCTTTCCTTTCTCCACTGTATGTTTTTGGCTTTTTTGTCAAAAGTTATTTGCCCATATAAATATGGGCTTACTTTTGGACTGTTGATTCTGTTCCACTGGTCGGTGTGTCTGTTTTGCTGCCAATACCATGTCATTTTGATTACTGTTGCTTTTTAGTATAATTTGAAGTCGGGCAGAGTGATGCCTCCAGCTTCATTCTTTTTTCTCAGGATGGCTTTGGCAATTCTGAGTCTTTCGTGCTTCCATACAAATCTGATGATTTTTTTGTTCTATTTCTTTAAAAAATGTAGATGAGATTTCAATGGGGATTACATTAAATCTGTATAATCCTTTAGGTAACATGGCCATTTTAACTATGTTGATTCTTCCAATCCAAGAATACGGAATATCTTTCCATTTCTTTGTATCTTCTTCGATTTCTTTTAATAGGGTCTTGTAGTTTCCATTATATAGGTCCTTCACATCTTTCGTTAAATTTATTCCTAAGTATTTTATTCTTTTTGTTGCAATTGCAAAAGGAATTACTTTTTCCACTTCTTTTTCTGACACTTCATTGTTAGAGTATAGGAATGCTATGGATTTTTGAATGTCGATTTTATATCCAGAGACTTTACTGTATTTGCTTATTGTTTCTAGTAGTGTTCTTGTGGAGTCTTTAGAGTTTTCTATATAGAGAATCATG
The DNA here is from genome assembly GCA_028627145.1 of Eidolon dupreanum. NCBI lineage: Eukaryota > Metazoa > Chordata > Mammalia > Chiroptera > Pteropodidae > Eidolon > Eidolon dupreanum. Next base: position 13,345,155 of record CM053514.1, on the reverse strand, counting down.
TCATCCACAAACAGTGACAGTTTGACTTCTTTGTTTCCTATTTGGATGCCTTTTATGTCTTTCTCTTGTCTGATTTCACTCACTAGGACCTCCAATGTTACATTGAATAACAGTGGCTATAGTGGACAGCCTTGCTTTGTTCCTGATCCTAGAGAAAATGTTTTTAGTTTTTCACCATTAAGTATGATGTTGGCTGAAGGTTCGTCATAGATGGCCTATATTATGTTAAGCTACTTTCCTTCTATACCGATTTTGTTAAGTGTTTTGATCATAAATGGATGCTGTACCTTGTCGAAGGCTTTTTCTGCATCTATTGATATGATATGATTCTCATTTTTTAATTTGTTTATGTGATGAATCACATTAATTGATTTGCATATATTGAACCATCCATGTGCTCCTGGGATGAAGCCCCCTTGATTGTGGTGTATAATCTTTTAAATATGTTGCTGTATTCAGTTTGCTAGTATTTTATTTAGGATTTTTGCAAGTGTGTTCATGAGAGAGATTGGTCTGCAGTTTTCTTTTTTGTGTGTGTTATCTTTACCAGGTTTTGGTATCGGAATAATACTGGCCTCATAAAATGAGTTGGGAAGTATTGCCTCCTCTTCGATTATTTGGTAGAGTTTGAGGATAATAGGTATTAAATCTTTGAATGTTTGGTAGAATTCACTGGTGAAGCCATCTAGTCCTGGACTTTTACTTTTTGGTAAGTAAGTTTTTTGAT
>CM053514.1:13324094-13344328 GCA_028627145.1 Eidolon dupreanum | reverse complement strand
ATTTGTTCTTCCTTTTCTAGTTTTTTTTAAGATGAAGCGTTAGGTTGTTTATTTGGGCTCATTCTTGTTTTTGGAGATAGGTCTGTAATGATATGAACTTTCCTCTTATGACCGCTTTTGTCATGTCCCAAAAGTTTTGATATGTTGTCCTATCATTATCATTCATTTCTATGTATCTCTTGATCTCTCTTTTTATTTCTTCCCTGACCCAGTTATTCTTCAGTAGCATGTTGTTTAATCTCTACGTATTTGTGGTTCTTCCTGTTTTCTTTTTGCAGTTGAGCTCTAGTTTCAAAGCATTATGATCAGAGAATATGGTTGGTATGATTTCAAACCTCTTATATTTGTTGAGGCTATTTCTGTATCCCAGTATGTGGTCGATTCTTGAGCATGTTCCATGTGCTCTAGAGAAGAACGTATAAGCAACTGTTTGGGGATGAAAGGCTCTGTATATGTCAATTATGTCCAGTTGGTCTAATGTGTCATTTAAGGATGCTATTTCCTTATTGATTTTCTGTTTGGATGATCTGTCCATATCTGACAGTAGGGTATTTAGGTCCCTTACTATGATAGTGTTTTGGTCTGTTTCTCCCTTTAGTTCTGTTGGTAATTGCTTTACATGTTTCAGGGCTCCCTGATTGGGAGCATAGGTATTAATAAGTGTTATATCTTTGTGCATGATTCCCTTTATCATTATGAAGTGTCCCTCAGTATCTTTCTTTACCTATTTTATTTTAAAGTCTATTTCGTCCGATATTAGTACCGCTACTCCCACTTTTCTCTGAATGCCATTTGCTTGAAATATCGTTTTCCATCCTTTCACTTTGAGTCTGTATTTGTCTTTGGAGCTGAGATGTGTCTCCTGGAGGCAACATATGGTTGGGTTTTGTTTTTCGATCCATTCTGCAACTCTGTGCCTTTTTATTGGTGAGTTCAGTCCATTTCCATTTAGGGTAATTATTGAAATATGAGGTCTTCTTATAGCTATTTTCTTTTGCTTTCTGGTAGCTCGGTGTTTCCATTGCTTCCCTGTCCTTGTGTTTCTGTTTTCTTAATTTTGGTTGGCTTTTGTGGGTTTCGCCTCTAATTCTTCTCGTTTTATGTTATATTTTTCAGTTCTGACTCTATGGTGTGTGGTTACCACTACAAATATGAAAAAGATAGTTATATATACATACAGTCGTCCATTTTCTTCTGTGTGTGCCTTATCTCCTTTCCCATTTGTGAATTTGGATCTTTGAATCTTCCCCTTTTTAGTCATTTTTATCTCAATTCATTTCTATATATGCTGAACATTCATTACTATCTTGCTATAGCAATTCTCTTATTATTTAAGTTTAAAGTGCTCTGTTCTTAGTAAGGGTTGCATTCTTCTGTTTCCTTTTGCCTGATAGTTACTTTACTCCTAATTATGTATTTTGTTGTTGTTGTTATTTTGTTTTAGTGAGCTGACCCCTTTCAGAATTTCCTGTAGTGCAGGTCTCATAGTGGGGAATTTCCTCAATTTTTGTATGTCTGAAAAGGTCTTAATTTCTCCTTCATATCTAAAAGAGAGCTTAGCTGGATACACTATCCTAAGCTAGTAGTTCCTCCCACTTACTAGTTTAAACATTTGATTCCATTCCTTTCTGGCTTGTAAGGTCTGTGCTGAGAAGTCCGATGATAATCTAATGGGTTTTCCTTTATACGTTACTGTTTTCTTCTCTCTGGTTACCCTGAGAATTCTATCTTTGTCATTGATTTCTGATAACTTTAATACAATATCTTGGTGAAGGCCTTTTTGGGTTGAGATAATTGGGTGTTCTGTTGACTTCTTGAATTCAAAGTTTCAGCTCATTCCTTAGATTTGGGAAATTCTCGTCCACAATTTACCTGAAAATGCTTTCTAGTCCTTGCCCCTTACCCTCTCCTTTGGCAATGCCTATTTTGGAACTCACTGAGTTTTTTCAGAAGTACCATCCTGAATTTTCTGTCACTTAAGTCACATATTCCTATGTCTGTAAGCTCATTTTCTGGAGATTTGTCTCTTTCTTCCTAAGATACCTTGTCACCTCGGTTGTTCATGGTGTTTAATGGACTATTTCTCCACCTGGAAATTAATGGAAGTGTATTCTCTTGTTTTTCCAGAAAGATTAGTTATATAAAGGTCTCTCTGTAGCCTGCTGCAAAAACGGCACTTTTCTTTTGGTTTCAAGTAGGTGGCATCTAAGCCTCTTGGATCCCTACTTTATATAAAGCCTAAAGTTTTTTATTTTCTTATAGATTTTAATCACACTTGCTACTCTCAGTCTCAGTCCTTGTCAGTGTTAGCAACAGTATTAGCAGCATTTGCTCAGATTCTCCTGGGGCTCCGTGGTGATGGGTCTCAGAGGATATGGGGGGAGGGGCCTTCTGGGTTGAGGGTTGGGGGCTGCAGCTCAGCCTCAGTTTTGCATCCGGGGTTGGTAAAAATCAGCTGTTGTTTCTCTGCTGTCCTGTCCTACTTCTCTGCTTTCTGCTCTGATGACTGAACCCTGCTGCCAGCTGCATAGAAAAGTCCCAGCACTTCCAGGCAAGGCTGATCAGGGAAGTTGCTGCACCTTCACCTCTCTCCCTCCTCCTGCAAGGAGCTCTGGTAGCTGCAAGAGGCAGCTTCTTTATTTGTCCCAGTCCACCACCTGATACTCTGGGTTCTGACCTGCGGTAGCTCTTATGTACAGATCCCACACTCAGATGTGCTGGTGTGCAGTTTGGGTGTTTTCTTGTTCAGTTTTAGATGTTTAGCTTATTGTTATTTCAAGGGGAGAGATCTGAAGACGTCTCTCATGTTTTCCCAGAATCTCTGTTGTAAAGATTAAATACCATAAATCTGCAATTAACACCAAATCGCTGCTTAAAATGATAGTTCTTGTGTGTTTTATTTTTTCACATCTGTGCCAATTCTGTTGGTTTTAGCAAGAGTAATGAGTGACTACTGACAAGGATGTTTAAGGATTATTGGAAAAGAAAAAGCAGAAAAATCATTGTGGAAGTTTAATTGCCATTTTAGCTTAATTGATTGTTCAACCTGATAATGTTCTTTTCACCTCTCTAAAGAATATAAATGAAAAATTACTGTATTATTTACTAACTAGATTTTATCAGTCCTTTTGCAATAAAACCTAACTTTTTTCAACCAACATTTGACTACTGCTACCAGACAGAATTCATTATAAGATTCACAATATTCTTTGCCAAGAGGGAAAAAAAAAAACAACTTTTGCCAAACACTTTGTGTACACCCACAGTCTTCCTTGGTTTGAACTTAGAACACTGGTGTGAATGAATCATTTATATGTCATCTGGCAAATCTATCTTTTTAACAGAGGGTAAATATGAATGTTCAGTCACTGTTAAATGAGAACAGTGTTCATAGACTAATAATTGCTGTGGGAAGAAGTGCAAGGAAGAAGTCTGGAGGAATTGAGAAGATTAAAGAAAGGAACACTCATTATGCCACATCATCCAATGTGTGAAACAGGAGTTTCCCTTAAATTCTCAACAACTCATCATGTCTAATTTTTAATGTTTCAGGGAATCACAGTGTTTTTATTTGTCAATTTCATAAACTGAGAATCATTTGCAAAGTATGAACTATTTACCAAAGCACAAACTTGAAAAATACTAACATGTGTTCATGTATGTATTTAGACAGATAGATATAATTATATATGTACATACATACATAATTTAGCCAAATAAGAAATCAATTTTGTTATTAGTAATGCTTCACTGTTCTCTGAATACTGGAAACTGGAAGATCATTTCCTTTGTAAGAGACAATTAAGCCTTCAAAATTTCACTTTATTTGAAGGCAGTATCAAGTATTGATGAAGAGTACAGGATGTCTAAAGAAGGAAGCTTCTTTAGACCAAAATTTTCCCATGTAAGAAAGGAAACGAACTGAGGAGCTTGGGGATTGGGACTAAGGTGACTGCAGTCTAAGACAGAGATGAGTAATAAGAAGACATACTAATGAGAACATTCTCAGTGGAACACTGAAGGGTATGTACTGTCAGGCTTACCACCTATTTTTCTTATACAATCTTCAGAAATATCTATACTACTTACTGATGCAAAATAAATTATAGTGTGTAATAAGAGGTATTAAGTCCTGCTCAAAGGGACAAATACAGGAAAACACAGCTGTCCAAGCGAACAAACAAATGAGTTACAAGTAAGGGGAACCATCCATCAACCTGGGTTTGCTTAGGGTGGTCCCATTTTGAAGCAAATCTTTCAACTCAGGAAAAACCAGGATGATTTGTCACCGTAATTACACATATGAGGGTATAAGTGCATGCCTACATGGAGAATGTAAAATATTCACTGTAAATTCCTTCTATTTGAACAAATTATTAAAATATTTAAAGCCATTATGAAGGGGGAAAATACACACACACACACACACACACACACACACATACACACACATACACATTTGGTACAGAAATGATTGATTTTAACATTTAATTTACATTTTGTTATTCTATTTCAGGTGTTAAATTCTAATAGAAACAGCAAATGAAATACAAAAGAAACCATCTAGAATGGAATAAACAGAACTGTGTATCACTGTTCTTTTTCATTAAATCAGTGTGAAAAATTGAACCCCTTCACTTAGCAGCCCAAAGGAACATCCAACCTTTCCAAAAGGAGCTCTTCCTTTTCCTTCCTCTCCATCTCCCCTTTTCATTTAAAGCAGTAAAAGATTCAAAATTGGGAGGTGTGTGTCTTGCTGAAACCTACAGTGCTCTGTGGGAGCTGGTGTGATCCTTGTGTTCAGCTGGGGAAACTGGAAGGAGGCTCAGAGTTGTGCCCACAGCACCACCTGGTGCCAGGTCGCTGGCCTCCTGGACTGCTGTTCTGGAGCTCTGTGCTGGTCTTGCCCTAAGGAGTTTAGTATAAGATCGTGGTGCTCAATTATTACTCTGCATCAAACACAACTGCGGAACTTAAAAAAATACAGATGTCCACTCCTATCTCCTGAACTTGGTATGGAGCCCAGGTAGCATTATTTTTATAAAAAGCTCCCAGGAGATTCTGATACACAGTGAAGACCGAGAGGCACTACATCATAATTATAAGCTGATGAGAATATATTTCTTTCATTTCACTGTTTTAGAGAAACATATTACTAGACATAATCAAATATATGGAAGCTCAAGATGCCCATCCTTACAAAGCAACCTTTCCAAGTGCACAAACATTTACCATTCATTGCGTTTGGCATGGAATTTCAGGGTGATACAGGAAAACTTTTCCTGTGAGTGGTGTGGCCCCTCCTCATATAGCCTAGGGATCACATTTAAGATGAGCTCTGCTCTAGGCTTTAGGGAAAGATACTACCTCCCTCAGTATGCTTTGTTGGAGTTCATTGTTTCCTTGTCTTTTCTTTTTCTTAGAATTATAAGATCTAGATAAACACACTTTAGGATATTAAGATAATGTAAAAACCTGCTTTAAGCATAACCTTGGTTCTGCCTGTAGCTTAAGCAAAAAGAGTTTACTTTTATGCTCCAGGTGGCATTTTCTAGCTTACCACACACACACACACACACACACACACACACCCTAGTAAATCTTCCCAGTAAAAGCCTCTTTGTTTGTAATACATAAACTTTATACACCATCAGGATCTCTCATTATGACCTATTAGCCAATGTCTCTCTAGGAAAAAATATATATATATCTATTTCCCTTAAACTCTAAAGAACATATTTAGCTGAACAATATTCAAGAAACTCTAAAGTTTCATTTGAAATCCAGCCAGTAGAACATTGGAATTATAAGTAGTCATTTCAAAATCAAGATAGCATAAATAAAATATGAATTTGAAGCTACTGGCACTAAGCAGTATTGTCTGTCTGTCTGTCTGTCTGTCTGTCTCTCTCTCCCTCTCTCTCTTTATATATATATATATATATATATATATATATATATATATATATATATTAACTGTGTGGTATTTAGTGTGTGTGTTAGGGTTTTGGGTGATTTTATACATATGTGTGTATATATGTAATATGTAATGTATGATTTTTCCCATTTAAAAATTGGAAATATACAGTGTTTTAAATTAAAGTTTGTCTGAAATTAAAGAATAAGTTACTAACTTTATGCATGAAATTCTTGAGTTCCTTTGTATCTATTAGACAGTTTTTAAGCTACATTGTACAAGTATATGTTATCCTTATCATTATTTTACACATTTGATCATAATTTTATACTGGAGGTATTAGAAAATTTCCAACCATGATTCTGAAATTGTCAAATGTTTTTGTAATTTGGTCAGTTTTTGCTAAATAAGGCTCAGGGCTATGCTGTTAAGACCATAAGTGTGTAAAGGTTACGTTTTCTTATTGGATTTTCTCTTTATTTTTCTATAATGTTCCTCTTCATCCCTATAAATGTTTTTTGACCTAAATTATTTCATGAAATATTAATACTGCCATTCCAACTTTCTATTATTGTATTTTACAATTTAAAACACATTTTTAACACAATTTAATATCTCTGTAATCATGATGCATAGGCAATTTATGTCAGAGTTAAGATGGCTTTATTTTTCTTTTTTGGTATTTTGAAAAATAAGGGTATGTCTTAAAAATGGATGGCATCATAAATTCAAAGAAATATAGCATTTATCTGACATCTTTTCCATCCCTCTATTTCATTTTTTTGGGGGGGTTGGTTATTAGATGTGCCACTATAAATGGTAAGTAGTTGAATTTTTAAAAAATTCACAGATTGTTAATCTATCTTAAAATAGTTGAGTTCTATCCTTTTACAATTACTTAAAAACTCATGACTTTTATTTCTACCACTTTATGTTGTGTTTCACTTATTTGCTTTTATGTCTCTCTTCTTTCTATTGGTTTGATAAAATTTTCAACATTCCCTTTTGTTCCCTATTTCAGGTTTCTAAACATATATCATGATTCCTTTCAACCTCCTGGTGAGACTCTCTAAAACGTAGAAAAACTAAATCTGAATCACAAAGAAATTGTTATTTTTACAGAGGCCTACAATTTGCTATTATAAGAACTAATAAGAAACAAATTGCTCTTTAAAATTCTATCAATATCCCAGCCACTTATCTAGTGTAAGCTTTTATAAGACCATATACAAACATTTATTTTTCCAAAATATATTGTCTGGTGTTCAAACAATAACCGAAATGAGCATTCCAAATAAACTCAACCTAACAGATACAAACTGAGTAAAAAAGACATATGATCATAGAGGAGAGACAGGAAATAAGAAAGTTTCTTAAGATTGGATTGGATGTCCATGCTAAAAATGAGATAGCACTTATGAAAAATATGAAAATAAAAACATTCCTTTAAATAGATTTTAATCTATGAAAATTTAAAAAAAAATAAGACTATTTAGTTACAAAGGGAAGAGAATGAAAACAGAGAACAAAGTGAAAAAAATTACTTTTAATGTTTTAAAATCATTATGAATAAAATAACAGAAAATGAAGAGACTGAAAATATGACAAATCTGGCCAAAGTAGAAAAGATATTGTGTAACATAGGTGAACTTAAATTTACAGTAACTAATAATAGCTAAGAATTACTGGGCACAATCTGTGCCAGGCAATGTTCTAAGTACATTACATCTATTATCTCTTCTAACCACAGTAGTGCTTGGGATAGAAGATATTATTATCTCCATTTGCAGTTAAGGAAACTGAGATATAGAGATTAATTAATTTACCCACTATCATACAGCTAGCAGGAAGTAAGAGCAGAAGCCAAAGCCCAAGAATCTTACCCTGACGTCCACACCTGCAGTGACTACGTGCAAAGTAATTTGTGGGCAATGTCCCCGAAGACCCTAGAAGGCCTTGAATACATTGCTCTTCTGAGGGAACAACTACAAGAATTACCACCACATGGCCAGAGCTCCTGTCACATCCATAATGGGGTTGCAGTTCCGTAAAGCCTTACTCATTGGTTGCTCATGTTTGTTTTCTTCTTGACTTCTTCATGTTACCCCTTGTAATCTAAAAGCATCTTTGATCCTTAGAAGCTCAAAGAGATCTGCTCACTGGGATGTTTTTTGATTTTGCCAATATAAGTAAGATGAGGCAATGATCTACGGTATTCTAATTAGTTCTGGAAACCTTCAAGAGGAAAAATTGGTCCATAAATATAAAATATTTATTCATTGAACTAAGAAATTAAAATAAATTATTATCTTAATCAATAAAACAATAGGTAGGCTGTATGAATTTATGGCTATGATCATGAGGGAAGGCCACAAAAAAATGCAGCATCATATTGAAAAATAGGCAAAATAATAAACAGGATCCCAAAATACTGAAAATATGAAATCAGCATGTTATATTTAAACCCATTGGAAAAGTAATTAAAATAGCAAATTAGTATAAATATCCTGTAATGTAGACAAAATTGAATACATTATGAAACATCTGTTGGAATATTATGCTATCATTAAAGATAATCTTGATGAAAGTATATAACTGCATGGAATATGCATATGAGACTATGGTAAGATGAAAAATTTTAAACATGGTATAAAATTAAATGTCTACAAGGATTACTCTTGTTTTATTGAATCAGATATAGAGAAACAAGATTGGAATGACATATTCAAAAATACTACCAGTACATGTGTTTATGTAGTAAAAATCTTGAGACTGATTATTTTCCTTTTCGATATTTTCCAATTTTTAATGAGCAGATATTAGTTGATTATAAAAATATTATTTTACATAGAGAGGGAAATAGTGATTAAATTATCGCTAGTTTCTAAAGAGGGACACATTTAATGAAAAACATGATGAAGAGCAAACCACAATGAGAACAAATGAAAATTCTTAAAATTGAGATGAACTCTAATATGAATTAATATTTTATTGCAATCCCTTGATTTCAACAATCCTTTCATCCTATAGGACCAGCAACCTACAGGTCCTACTACCTTTTCACTTCTTCTTACCATATCCTCCACCCTGCAAACCTTTTCTTCCTCTATTTACAGTTGAAATGACAAAAAGTCACAATCACCTTCCTACATGTTCCCCTAACTCTCTAAATACCTACAACTTTCTCCCACTAACTAGTAGAACTATACCTTGGTGAAATCCAACATTCCACCTACTTGTCCTAATCCAGAAAGCTGCTTATCGGTGATGAAAAGCCCACAAACCAATTGAGGTGAATTCTTAATGTTATCAGGAAATCTTACTTAATGCCCCTGACACATACACAACCTTCTCCCTTGTCAAATCTCTAACAATCTTCTCTGGTCTCATTTTTAGTTGAGGATCTTGCTTCATATTTTATTAAGGATTTTAAAAAGAATCAGAGAGAAATTCCACCTGCTGCTACCAACATATCTCTCAAACTATCTGTATTTGGACCTGTATATCTGGCTTTCTTTCCTGTTACAGTGGATGCTGTACGTGCTGCCAGCCATGTCTTCCCTTCCACATACCCGTGGTTCCCATTCCTACTGACCTACTCAGAGAAAATGCCTCAGAAACTCTCCTCCATCTTTCCTGAATTACAAGTCTATTCCCCACTATTTCGTCTTTCCAATAAGAATAAAAACATGCTAATATTTTTGACATCTTAAAAAAGTCAACCAAACCTGTCTTGACCTTGCTTCGCCTTCTACCTTCCTCCTCATTTTCCCTTCCCCTTCACGGAAAAAAGACACACACACACACAAATACTTTTTCTCCTTAACTATGGATACTTTCTTCCTCTCCCTTATGCCCTGCAATCATTTTTGCCCATTTCCTACTTCACCAGAAATGCTCTCATCAAGGTCACCTATGACCTCCCAGTGCTGAATTAAATGGTAAATTATTATTCCTCATCTTTTTTGACCCATAAACGTCATGCAATACAGTTTATCACTCTCTTTTCCTTGAAACAGATTATATCACTCAGATCATATCATTCATCCATGTTCAAAACCTTGAAATGACTTCTCAACCAAGTAAAGCCAAACTGATATGCCCTGTGTGGCCCCATTCTATAATATCTGGCCCTATTACCTGTTTTATGTGTTCATTCAAATATATGTGTATACCATATCATTTTTGTGTGCTGAATATCAAAGATAATTACAGTAATGTTAAATTAAATGCTTAACTTTAAAGTTTTCCTCTTAGCTTTCTTCATTTAAAATATTTTATCCTACTATTTTAATTATTATTTAGTATTTGGATAATATTTAAAGCCCCAAATTAATAAATTGTTACTGGACCTTGACATGAAATAATTTTTTTTTCTTAGTACAAATTTTGCAGAGCCAACAAATGAGTATAAGCCAAGGTGTAATGAATAAACATTCCTCTTTGTTGATTCATTTTGTTCAAAAAAGAATTGGCTGTGCCTTTTACCATACCACAGCTTGTGCAGATAACTCTAACACATGAAGATTCTGGAGCAATTCATGTCTTCAAAACAGAAACAAAGCCAAACTCTCTTAGTTTTTTTCAAACCAAGCAGAATGAAAGGATTTTCATCATAAGCCCTTTTCCTAATATTAAGCCACTTTTTCTTTTTTGAGAACCTGTCTGTGAACTGTTAATGACAGAATGATCAGTAGACATTTTTCTGTGACTTCTGCTGTTACAAAATTCAATTTGGCACTGACAAGAAAAACAAGTATTACTCCCAATGATTGTTTTTTGTTTTCTGAAAATACAATCTTTCTTCATAAAACACAACTGGTACTATGTACACAAAGCCTACAAACAAGGGAGGGCATTAAAAACTTGGAAAACAAAGTATCAATATTTTATGAATGGCTTGCTCACCTTTCTGTCACACCAGCTGCACTAATTTGAACATTCTTCCTTAATAGGACATTTTATCCAGATCTGCAGATGACTAGCAGCAACGCAGCACCTACTGTATCATCCAGGACCCAGTAAAAAAAATTGAAACCATACAAGGTTTCTTTCAAGCAGAGGGGAGTGGAAGCCTACAAGAACAAAAAGCAGAATGTGAACTAACCTAGACATTGATATCTGAAGGAAGCAGCTACTACCCTCAGGGCCAGAGAAACAAAAGGGAAGACATGGTGGTAGAACCTAAGCGCCCACTTGCCATTGCATTTCTGGGGTGCCTCAAGAGGTCCTGGAAATACTGAGCAAGGAGTCCCTATGTCAGACTTGGACCATGGATGAGGTGTCATGTAGTAGGTGCTTGTACAGCTGGGATGAGGTGTGTTGCTCACACCATTTGGGAAAGACAAGTGGGAACTGTGGAACTGGTGCGGGAACTGCTGAGAGGGTACCACTCAGCTGTAGCCGAGGCTCCCAAGGGGCTCTGCTTATAGGTGCTGGGATAGCCAAAGGGAGCTCTGCTTGGCAGATGCTGGGATATCTGAGGAGGTGCTGGAACCAAGTTAGAATTCTGTACTATGGCTACTGGAGTGGCCAGAAGATGCTGGAGTTCATAGCTTTTTGCTGCTGTGATAGAGGCTCAGAAGCTCAAAACAGGAAGTGAGTCAGTCACTTTCTCCTTCCATTTCTCAGTCTCTTGTCAGGACCTCCCATTGGCAAGACCAAACTGGAATCTTGCTGATAATAAAAGCTGAAAAAGTAATCTGTGGAGTATCAGGAACCTACAACACACAGAAGAACACCAACAGGCAGAAATGGAAGCTGAGAGCAAACAGGCAAATGGCTGGGATATCTTCTGTATTCTAGGCCAATTTTTCTGTAGTGTTTATTTAACATGACTATACCTAAATTTGCTAATAAAATATGGCATCTCATTTTTATCATCTTACTAAAGGAATAAGAAAAAGAGAAAGAAATAGAAGATAAGGATATAATATATATATATAATATATAATATAATGTGTATATATAATTATAAACTACATATGACCTTATTTAAGGCCACTATTGAAGAAATTCTGATTTTTCAACTTAGGTTAATAAAGGTAAATTTAGTATTTATGCAACTTACTAAATGACATATATCTTTTCTTACTGTCATAAAGCCATGTTAATGTTCTACTTAAACCTTTATAGTTCTGTTCAAATTTCAATACATGGTGCTGTTAAGCAGATAATTTATGCAAAAAGTACACAATCAAGGAAAATTTATTAGCCTGTGGTATATTAAAGATGACCTCTAATTTAATTCTTAGCTATCCTCTCAGTGAGATTCCCCATGGATCTAGACTGGCCTTAGTTATTTGCTTGACTAATAGAATGCAGGAAAAGCAATGTGCTGGGATTGTTGTAAAGATAATCTATTTTTGATCAATTACAACACAATGAAAAAAAGAAAAACAAGCCCTGTAGTCTCTGCCTAGGTCTCTCTGAAAACTGGCTCTAGGTGATACCAGCTGCCATTTAATTAGTCTGACTGCCCTGAGGTCACCATGCTGGAGAAACTGCATATAAGTGCTGCGGTCAACAGTCCCAACAGAGCTCTGATCTCTAGTCATTCCCCACAAAGTGACAGATATAAATGTGAAACCATCAGAAAACTACCCAGTCAATCCCAGCCTAAATCTCTCAGCTACCAAATGCTTGTTTTGAGCCACTGTTTTGGGGTAGTTTGTTATGTAGCAATAGATAATGGATTATGGTCTTTCTAATAAACAAAGAAATGCACACTAAAGCAAATTATCCATGCAATGTGTAACCTGGTTGTGCTAGCGAAATCAGCTAAAAATAATTAAATTTCAAAACACAGGGATAAAGTATTCTCATCTTACTAAGGAAATTGAAAATTATTATAGTATTTGAGGGAACCTCTCAGACAATGTGAAGCTGATACAAGTTGAACTCTTGGCCCCTCACTGTAATGAGTCCCTTCAAGGTACTAGGAGGGACCCTAACAATTTATGTTTGTAATGTGTATTCTTCTCAAAGAGCCCCTTCCTTAAGTTATATATAAATTTTAGGGCCCACAAACTAAAAATCTGTCCCTGAGGAATACACATTGCTAATAATCATAAAACTCTTTTAGCTCTTCTCAGTAATTTGTATTTTCTTCAAGAAAATAATTCCAGAGGAAGAGTGATAACTATGTATATAAAAATCTTCATCAGAGTATTATGTAGGATGGAAAAATAAACTGAAAATAACCCAAATGTTCTATAATAGATGAATAATTGAATAAATCATAAGCTATCAACTTAGAGCATGATGTCATCTTTTAATAAATTAGTTGCAATGTTTCTAACATAAATTATTTATAGTATGTCTAGGTAAAAAAGCTAATCTTGAAAGTTCATATAAACATGACTGCAAGTATAAAAATGGATATATTACAGATAAAAACTGAAATGAAATTTGGAGAAGTGAAAACCATTATGTTGAGGTGATGGTCACAAGATGCAACTCTTAATTCACATTTCTCATCTGAGTTACACTCTGTTACAGTCGTTGGTAAATGATGCAAGCTCTCTCAGAAATCACCTTCTGAGGTTTTAGAAGAGTTATACTGTAAAAGCTGCAGCTAAACTAAAGGAATTACTATAACACCCCAAATTAGGAAAAAAAGTTGCTGAGGGCCACTTCTCACTTGTTTGCAAAATGTAATGTGGAAAAAAATATACTTGTCATTAGGAAGGTAAACTCAGACTTTTGGGGAAGTTTGGCTTCTTTCTACTCTCTTTTTGCCTCATGAATAGCAAAATAAAACTGCCAGGAGCTAAAAATCAAAGAGCCAACACTGTTTACTACCCCTGGATCTACCATCTTTATACAAACAGGTATGCACCACCCTCCCAACTCCACCCCACCCACACACATACAAGTAGACATGTTTAAAGAAAACATCAGCTCTGGTAATAATTTTCTGGATATGTGAAGTGACAGAAATAGCAATATCTGGAGGCTAGGTCTGGGTTTGTGGCCAGCTGATTATATGACCTGCAGTGATTCCTTGCTTCCTGAGAGCCTCCATCTCTCTATTTGTAAAATGAGGGAATCTTCACAATGTGATCACCAAGATTCCATTTCCTGTCACCATCATGAAACTCTAGTCACAAAGGAAATAGGGTCCATTTAAAAACCAGTGAATTTATGAAGCCAAGCTGCTCTGATGGATTTTATCTTTTTTTGTCTCATAATTTTAGATCACAGACTTTTAGATGATACAATTTTAGGTGATAGAAAAAATTAAAAAGGAAGCCAGGTTCTGACACACAGCTCAGTAGTGACAGAAGCAGGGGACCCAGCTTTTCTTCTTTTCTTCAAACCTAGAAAACAGTACAGCAAAGTCGTAGCCCCCTTCCATCTTCTCTTTTTAGTTTTTATTAGAGAGGAACACAGGCAGAGACATTTTAATCCAGCCACATGGCAGAGGTATAAACAGCCTCTTAAGTAGGCCTCATTCCTTTCACTGCACCATTAAGAAGTTTCTACCTGGCTCACCCAAGTGCTGGCTGAAAGCCTACTCAACCTCTGGGCTCCTCTGGCCAAGGTCAGGGAGCAACTAGACAAGCAACACCATCTTGGAAATTTTATTTCCACATGAAACATCATTTTGCTATATTCGAGAACAATAAGGAAAGTCTGCCTTTCAGATACATCCTCACAATGTAAATTTAAAATCGCCTACCTTGTAGTTTCCATGAAAAGCCACGCTAATACTACAAGGGAATATGTGAAAGAACCATTCAGAGCACACAGTTCTTCTAGTTTGATCCCTAAATCAATTCCAATCATAAGGCAGCTTTGAAAGTAAAGCATATTATTCCAGCCTCCTATAAAAGTGGCTCTACAGAATGATGGCTTAGTGTTATCTCCTTGGTGTTTACTCAGGAAAAAGATGAGATGTGACCACATAAGAAATTTCTCTATATTTTTATAAAACTGTAATCAAGGAATTTGCCCATTATGCTATCATATAAATCCATGTATGTGAAATTATTTTCAGAGCTTGGGGATAGAAAATCTCTCTTTTCCCTAATTTTGTTTTTGTTCAAAGACTGGTATCCCTTCATGCTTTGGGATTTTCTTTGGCTACTAAGGAAGCTTAAGTTGGGTTTTTGTGCATTTACAGTAATTTCTCATATCCCCAGTTGTTTAATATTTAATGTTCTCTCCAATTCACCATACCTTGCCATTATTATGTCAGGCTTAGCTTTTATTCTTAATGGTTTTCGACTTTATTGTACTTGTATTTTTATGACTAGATACTTCAAGTTACATTGGGGAAAGGCAGTATATAAATATGTAACAATGTATGTTGATATGTGTGTGTGTGTCTGTGTGTGTTGTATGCAATATATATTATCATTAATTGTCATAGAAAACATATCTTTATAACTAAAAAGACCTTAGCAACAATTTAATTGAATGGTTGCAAACATAATTCTCTCATGCATGGAGAACTTATTTCTTCAAATGAAATACTATCCAAAAGTTAAAGAAATACAGTTGAAGTATAAAAAAATAATAGTAAAGTTCATCTGGTTGAAAGGTAAGGGGATAACAGCCCACCACCTTCACCTTGCTAACCACTCCTTTCACTACAATGGGGAGCTCTGGAGTCATCCCACAGAGCTCATGCTTTTCCATGGTACACATTTGAACGCTGTTGATCAACTTCAGTTGTCTTTTTACAAATATGGAAACTGGGGCACTGTAGCTTCTCAAAGCCCTTCCTGAGCTGGTGATCAGGTCAACATTAGATCTCAGGTTCTCTGACTGCCAGGTGTTTATTTTTGTCACAACAGAGAGGTCAATCCCAGTACTGGCTTAACATTAAAATCGTGGTGTTTGAAATTTTGTTAAAAATTAAGGAGAGCCTAAGATTTTTTAAAACTCAACAAGGTAGCAAACATTATTTTCTCTCTTTTTTCTTCCTCCCAGGCCTATCCAGCAAGGGGTTTCCCTCCCTTCAGTTTTGCTTTTGACTGATTCTGCCCCTTGCCTATTCCCTGTGCAAAACTAATGCATCTAAATTCTTTGACTGAGTAAAGTATCATGTGACCTTGAGGTATTTTTTTTGTTGTTGTATACTAAATAAGCATAGCTAAGATAAAGACTGTAGAGCCTTAGTGACAACTTGTTTTTGTTTCTTGACCATTTTTAAACGTCGACCTGATTTTGATTTTTAACATTATACATATCACATTCTTTTGTCTGTTAGTAAAAGCTACACATGAACTTGCATACCCACTATCAATAAACTGAGGACTGAATAAACTTGAGAGCATGGGTTATTTTACAAATATCTTCAGACAAAAATTAAGAAAACAGAATGTAATTGCAGGATGCACAATTTCAGCCAAATCTGGATATATCATATCAAATTTTAGAAGTCACATTTGACCTGCAGATTTTGAAGTCACGATTTTTCATACTAATTTTTTTAGATGGAACAGAAAAGTTTGAATCAAATTTTGATCATATAATAGTAAACTTACCATCATAACTTTTAGGAGAAATGCTTTCAAAGCTACCATTCATTGTCTGTTTTCATTTTTACTCCTTACAATATATAGACTTATTTAATCCACTAGAATACATAAATGATTTCATTTACAGAAATATTTATTTAATAAAAACCATTTCAACATAAAAAACTTCAAGGATCATGAGAAGAAAATACCACTCTCTAGCATTGAAACCCTGAAATAGCGAAGTCATGAGGGCAGTCTGTCTTTCAGTTACCACACTGACTCATCCAGGTAGAGACAGGAATAACAGGAAGGTCTGAAGTTTGGATATTAGCAAAGAAACCTCAAGAAGGCTACACACGTCTGGATGTCCCTGAGAGCACAGGATACCTGGGTCACGGAGGAAAGTGGTGGGAAGAGAAGCAAACCATTGTCAAAAAGATATCGATCAAAGCAATGTTCGGTCTGCTTTCACGAGTGCTGGGAAAAACCTGGCACTAATTAAACTAGTGGCTGGGTAAAGTCCCAGGGGCTTTTTCGAACCAGAATTAGGCATTGGATGGGAGATCAAGAGGGAGAAAGAGCCCAAGCATAGCATACTAGTTCAGGATATAAACAAGGAATGAAGCAGGACTGCCAAGGACGCAAGTTTAATGGATGGATGTTGGTCTCCTAGTGAGTGGGAGGGAATGAAAGGGGATCAATTGGAAAATGTAAACATTTAAAGTTTATCCAGACAAGTAAATATTTTGTCCCAGCTCCACTCTTTCATTATTCAGTCATGTCTTGATAAGTTTCTGAAGTTGGCCTCTGATCATAGCCTCTATTCTGTAATTCTCCATTCTAGTTTCAGGCTTGTTTTTAATCCCTCCAGTTCCTTTCTAATGAAGCAAGATTTTTATGAGGATTACCAATTTATATGTCAAATTACATACATAATTCAATTAATTCCATCAGAAGAACAAATCTCATACATCCCAAGCAGCCTTGATATACAACAAATCCTTCAAATGAGAGACAAAATAGGACTAAAAAAATAAAAACTTGAGTTGGCAAAGCGATGAAGAGATCGTGAGAGAGAGAGATCTACAGAGGAGTCTTAGTGAATCCTTTGACCATGGAAGTATGATGCTGAGACTGCAGAGAGGCTTTTCTAAATTATTAAACATTGTAAAACACTTTTAAAAATGTAAAACCCTCTATAGATACTAGATCCTGTGTGAGTTATTATTCTACTGGCACTAAAAAGGGAGGATGGCGATAACAGTAATTTAAATTTATGGAGGGCCTATCATCTTAGACACTTGTGATTTTGAATGCTGGCTTATTAATTCTTAGGATGATCTCGAGAGGAAAGTAGCCAATGTTATTAGCTCCTTTTGCAGATAAGAAATTGAGACAGACAGATTATGTGGCTTATACAAGACTGTGGAAAGAAATTGGGAGTAGAAGGGAAAATCGTTAGCTACAAAGGTGAAAATGTAGTCCACAGATAAAGAGTTGGCAGATTGGACCTTCTCCTGTTTAGACACATGGGAAAAGTGGGCATCATCCCAGACAAAATATCAGAAGCACAAGGGGATTATACACTGAAGGGACCTAGGAGTGTGTGTGTGGTGGAGAGTCAGAGGCAGCAGCTCAACCCAGGAGATACTAATGAAGTAGGTATGCAGGTGAAGGGCTTGGCTTACCTTGTTCAGCACAATGCACATTCTGGCATCCTCTTGGTCTAAAGCCAACTTCTTGCCTAGCACCACCCTTTCTCACCACACCCTCCAACACCGCCAGGAAGACCATCACATAATCATCAGGAAGCAATCACTTCAGAACCATGCTTCGAAGTAAGGATTAGAATGAGGGAATAAGTGCAGTTCAAATTAAATAGGAGGCACACAGCAATAACAGAGCACTTAATGAGAATTAAACACCAAAATGAATAAAGAGGCACTCGTAGAAGTGAGTCGAGAGTACATAAAATGTCATTCAAAAATAATACTACAGAATCCACTTTCAATCCTTAGCACCTTGTAATAATAAAAGTTTTTATTTTAAACTAAATAATTCTTATTTATTTTTATTTTAAAACAGTGTTTAAAATAAATTTAAAAATAAATAAAACTAAATGTTCTACAAAATGAATCAATGAGAAAGTGGTGAATTATACATATTTTCATAAAGGAAAAAGGCCTTGTGAATAGAGTTTTAAAGCAGTTGTGATGTAGCCACATCCTACACAATTATTAGCAAGATAAAGAGAAAAAAACAATTGAATATACTATTTTACGGGCACACACACATGCACATACACTCATTTAAAAGATGACTAGAAATGGAGAGCTACAGATAAACATCAAAATATATCTCCTATTAACAAACACTACTAAAGTTACATCTCAAAATAATAATAATAAACTGAAGAAAAAATATGATGACATCCAAGAAAAAAAGAGGTTAATGAGAGACTTCCGGTATTAACATTCTCAATCAATTTACTGATCATAACAACAAATCCTGGAAGAGAAAGTAAATTGTTGTCAAATTGCTACAGGCAAGAGTGCATAGGTTAATTATAGGGAATTTCAACTTTAGGAAATGGTCAAACTCAACTCAAGAAATGTGAGATCAAGCAATTCCATAAGAGCGAAGCCAAAGCAATGCACTTAGCCATCAGTACCTAATTTCCTTTTTGCTTGAGCCAGGAGAAATACTTCCACTGATGAATAGTTAAGCTCCTAAGACATTCCTCAGCATCCCAAACTAAAAACATGGGATTCAACGTTTTCATGCCTATCCCTTGCTTCCAGGCAGAATGGATATTCAGTGAGAACACCCGGGTACCTTCTACTGGCCAGCATCCATTCTAATAGGTCAGTGTCCATGCCACGTCCTTTGTTGAATATTTTTATCATTCTCCATTCAGGAAAGTGTCATCTTCAGTTGATCAGCTCTTTTTAAAAGATAACTGGGTATTATTTGGTAGAATGGATTTCTATTGTTATGTGTATATATATATATATATATATATATATATATATATATATTTCTAAAGAAAGAGAAGTGGTACTATGTCATCTGAATCAATGAGTCAAATATAAAGATTATCTTGATGGGTGCTGGCAGACCAGAGGAAGGTGGTCTTAGTCTGCAGTTACAACAAAAGAGACAGAGATAAGTAGCAAATAGGTTAATGAAATAATAGGACAGGAGAGACCCTTCAACCTATCTGTCTGACAGTATCACATAGTGTTTATGAAATGGGTTCTAGAGGTTGAGCTATCTGGGTTCAAATGCCAGCTCCACACTGGGTTTGTAGGGAGAATAAGTGTAAAGAATGCTTCAAGTAAAAGGAATATGATACATAGGACATGGAAAACAAGAGTGAGCATGGCTCATTCAGGAAGCAGGAACTAGTTGAGGGAGACTGAGCCAGAGCAGTGGAGCAGAGACAGAGGTAGGAGGAAAGAATGCATAGGCCAGCAGGAGCTCATCCTAAATAACCTTATGAGACATCCTTGAACTTTAGCCTAAAAGAAAAGAGACACAAAATGACATGATGCTAATTATGATTTACATTTTAGAAAGATAGAAAGCAAAAGGTGGAGCAGAACCAGAGGCAAGGAAAGGTGGCGGTGAACTAGGAAAGTGGTAGTACGAATGGAGAGTATGGGACAGAACCCAATGCATTGCTTGTCTTCCATTCCTGAGCTCCCCAAAGATTATAAGTCATTCCTTGAGGTTTTGGACTCAAGACCCCCTTAGGTTCTATTTTTGAGCCTCAGTCTCTAAGAACACATGGCTTGGAAGTAACATCCTTAGTCCATGCACCAGCTGAACATCTCCAGCCTCAT
>CM053514.1:13016305-13323594 GCA_028627145.1 Eidolon dupreanum | reverse complement strand
AGAGGCTTACAACTGCCTGTGGATTGAGCAATGCACTTAATTCTTCTGTCAGCTATGCCTCTCTCAGCTCTGGTTTTTTAGCAGGAAAACATATCAAACTTTCCAGGAATGTACAACAAAGCCAGTTCCTCTAAGCTTGAGGTAAAAAAAAAAAAGTACCAACCCTCATCTACCTCTCTACATTGGGTTAGCTGTCCAAAATCATTCTTGTAAAATCCTCTCAGTGTCTTTTCTCCCTTTATTTTTCTTTATAACCTGAAAATGGGTGAGGGGGTCAAGAATTGTGAAAATACATCCAGCTGGGATTTTAGTCAGATACCTTTTTCTGTATTTGCAACCAACTGTTTTTGAATCTTAGCCAAATTTTCCAATTTAATATCCTTCATTACTGCACCTGTGTTAATAGGAGCTAAAGACTGGAAATTACATTTAAAAATCATCAGTACAAGACTAATAAACTCTGGCATATACATAACCATGTGGTAAAAAAAAAAAAAAAAAAAACCAATGTGGTAACATAAACGAAAATAAAGATAAAAATCATATGATGATATTGATAGAGGAAGAAAAAGCATTTGACAAAACCCAATATCCATTTATGATAAAAACTCTCAGCAAAATGGTAATCGAGGGAATATATCTGAACACAGTACAGGCCGTATATGACAGACCCACAGCTAACATCATACTGAACAGTGAAAAGCTAAAAGTATTTTCCTTAAGATCAGGAATAAGACAAGGATGTCCATTCTCACCATTTTTATTCAACAAAGTATTGGAAGACTTAGCCACAATAATCAGATAAAAGAAATAACAGGTATCAAAATTGGAAAGAAAGAAGGAAAACTCATTATTTGCAGATGCATAATACTATATAGAGTAAACTCTAGAGATCACACACACACACACACACACACACACACACACACATTAGGACTAATAAATGAATTCAGTAAAGTAGCAGGATACAAAATTAATATTTAGAAATTAGTTGCAATTCTATACATCGACAATGAACTATCAGAAAGAGAAATTAAGAAAACAATCCCATTTACAATTGCATCCAGAAAAAATACCTAGGAATAAATTTAACCAAGGAGGTAAAGATATAAATAAATCACATACCATGCTCATGGATAGTAAGAATTAACATTGTTAAAATGTCCATACTACTCAAAGCAATCTATAAGACCTGGAATAGCTACGACAATCTTGACAAAGAAGAACAAAGTCGGAAACATCACATTACTTGATATCAAACTATATTACAAGGCTATAGTAATCAAAACAGCATGGTAATGACATAAAAACAGACACATACATCCATGAAACAGAATAGAGAGCTTAGAAATAAACCCACACCTGTATGGTCAATTAATATGACAAAGAAGGAAAGAATATACAGTGGGGGTAAAGACAGTTTATTCAATAAATGGCACTGGAAAAACTGGACTGATACATGCAAAAAACTGAAAGTGGACCACCTTCTTACACCATATGCAAAAGTAAATTCAAAATAGATTAAAGACTTAAATGTAAGATCCAAAATCATAAAACTCCTAGAAGAAACATAGGCAATAAACTCTCTAACATTGCTCTTAGTAATATTTTTTCTGAAATATCTCCTCAGGCAAGGAAAAGAAAATAAAAAATGAACAAAATGGGATATCAAAGTGAAAGTTTTTGCACAGCAAAGGAAGCCATTAACAAATCAAAAAGACAACCTACTGAATGGGAGAAAATATATGTCAATGATACATCCTATAAAGGTTTAACATCTAAAATTTCTAAAGAACTCATACAACTCAGCAACAAAGAAAAACAATCCAATTAAAAAATGGGCAGAGGATCTGGATAAACATTTCTTCAAAGAGGATATACATACAGATGGCCAATAGACATATGAAAAGGTGCTCAACATCATTAATCATCAGGGAAACTGAAATCAAAACTACAATCTGTTATCATCTCATACCCGTCAAAGTGGCTATCATCAATAAATCAACAAACAATAACTGTTGGTGAGGATGTGGAAAAAAGGGAGCCTTCATGTACCATTGGTGGGAATGTAAATTGGTGCAGCCTCTAGGGAAATTAGTTTGGAAGTTCCTCAAAAAAATTAAAAATGAAAATATCTTATGATCTAGCAATTGCACTTCTGGGTATTTATTCGAAGAAATCCAAAACAGTAATTTGAAAAGATATATGCACCCCTATGTTCACTGAAATGTTATTTACAATAGCCAAGATATGGAAGCAACCAAAATGCCTGTCAATAGATGATTAGATAAAGATGATGTGGTACATATACACAATGGAATATTACATGGACATAAAAATAAAATTTTACCATTTGCAACAGTGTGGATGGACCTAACGGGTATTATGCTAAGTGAAATGTCATACAGAGAAAGACAAATACCACATGATCTCAATTATATGTGGAATCTAAAGAACAAAATAAATAAACAAACAAAACAAAAACAGGCTCAACTGATGGTTGTCAGATGGGAAGGGGGCCAGGGACTGGGTGAAAAATGTGAAGGGATTAAGAAATACAAATTGGTAGTTACAAAATAGTCATGGGGATATGAAGAACAGCATAGGAGATATAATCGATAATACTGTAACAACTATGTATAGTGTCACGTGAGTACTAAACAGGGGGATCACTTCATAAATTATATAAATGTTTAACCATTATGCTGTACACCTGAAATTAATATAAAATACTGAATGTCAACTGTATTTGAAAAATAAAAAAATAATAATGTGGCATCTTCATGTGTAACGATAGGGTCAATCACCAAAATATATTAAGTAAAAATAGGAAAGGCACTAGACACTCCATATGCTTAGAAAACTTATTACTGGAAGCATTCAAAAGAAACTGAAAGCTGCCACGCTGAACTTCTAAGGAGAGGACTTGCAGAACAGAATATGCAACCTGGCATTTCAGCTTACTTTTCATTCTATATGCTTTTATAGTATTTGGATTTTTATTGTATGTAAAAATTACCTTAAGTATTTTCTTTAATATTTTTGTAAATATATTTAGATACATATTAAGGTCTCTATTCATAGTTCAATGTTTAAAAAATATTATTTTCAAGTCTTTTTATTTGGCACAAAGTCTCCAACATCTTTTTCTTTAGCCCTAATACCCTGACACAGTTGTGCCTAAATCCTAGTCTCATTGATATGCACATCCCAAATAAATGACTAGCTTATTTATAACTTTAACCTTTGAAAACTTGAGTGAAATACCAGAGAAAGAACAAATGTGTCTATATTTTTTTAGTAAATAGGTGAGCTGTAACAAACATATTTTCTTTTCCCAGGAGAATACAGAAAGATAGGTTAGATTACAGGTAAAACATAAAACTATGTTCATACTCTTTACACCTGGAAAATGATGCTTGATTCTTGATATTCATAGACAAGTAATATTTTGTACTGAATTTTCAGTTTATCAAAATCATCCCCGAAGAAATGGTTCAGTAAGAAGACATGGCTCATTTTGCTGGAGACTTGTTACTTTTTAATTAGCAAAGGATAAAGAAGTTTCTCCTAGCATCTTAGTCTGAAGGTCTAGAATTAATTTTTGCTCTAGGTATCAAGGAGAGAGTTTCTGCAAATTCAAAAAAAAAAATAAAGTTTCATATGTTAATATGTGAATCAACACAATTTATTTTCTTTAGAATGGCAAAAAAAGAAAAAGAAAAAAAAGAAAAAGAGGAAGAAAAACCCACATAAAGTTTTACCTCTCATAAATTTTTATGAGGTCAAAACTGTCTAGTTTCTAAAATGTGATTTTGGTCATCAAATATTTCCTGTAAATTCAGTCAAGAAGAGAAATTGAAAGCTTTATTATAGATTTAAACAAAGTTAGGTGTTTAGTTCCATACAAAAGGAAAAAGAAATAGAGAAGGAAAACAAAAACTTAGAAGACAATAAAAATTATAGTATCACAATAAGTATTTTAAAAATGTACTTTTCAAGACAAAGCAAGAGAATTAGCCGAGATCCCAGAGGCCTTCCTTGGTCCTCTTCCTGCTTGCCTTGCCTGTGGCTGATTTGGTCAAACTTGGCTTCCTAAAATTCCGCTACCTCTTCTTTCCTGATTTATCCTAGTGGTTTCCCTGCTATTGCTTTTATCATTCCTCCCCTGTTTTCTTCAGTGGTTCCACCTCTGTTACCTGTTTAAACATTCCCTATGGTTTTCTTTTTCTTCTCACTCTGTGATTTCTTTGAGTTATTGCAGCCTTCCTCATAATTCCAAATGCCATGTTTGTGAGGAAAAGCTCAGCGATCTTTGTCTCTAACCAAATTTCTGTTCTGAGCTATAGGCCCATGACAGCTACCTTAAGAATGTCTCTTTGTGAATGCTGCCATATCCTACACATCTCCATATATACCTCAAATCAACATATCCAAGGTAAAACTCATCTCCTCTTTCTTTTACCAACAAAAATGCCCATTTCCCTTCCAACTCTGCCTTTGTTGATGGTTTCACAATCTTCTCAGTCATATCATATTAAAATCTTGGAGCCCTCTTGAACTCCATCCTCTACCTCACACATTATATCCCTCTACTTGATACATCCTACTGCCACAGTCTCTTTCTATCCAATGCCATGGTGATGTCCTGGCTTAGTCCTTATTACCTCCTTTCTGGAGCCCCAGGCCCCTCTCCACTGCACTGGTTTCCCCTCTGTGATATGTGACATTGTTAACTTTGTTCATCTTAGAAAGTTCTCCTTTGTCTCCCTCATTCTACTCCATTGGATTTCCTCCTATTCTCTGGCCTCTCCTACTTAGTCTCCAGTGCGGCTGTTTCTTTGTCTCAGTAATCCTTAATGTTATTATGTCAGAGGACACCATCATGGGCCCTCTACTCTTTCCATGCTTCAGTCCTTAATACCTCTGGGAGATCCTATCCACATCCATGACTGTAGCTATGCCTAGGTATTAATGACTCCTACAACTACCTTTAACCCATTTTCACTCCTGACTCCCAGACCTGTCCAATTGCTTAAGAAATTTCTCCACGTGGATGATCACAGGCATGTCAAAGTCCCCTAGCCTCACCAACCTTGTTTCTCTGTCTTCTCTAAGGGAATAAGGACACTACCATTCACCCTGTGGTTAGTTACCTATGTCAGAAACTGGGGAGTAATCCACAATCACTTGTATCCTATTCTCGCCCCTGAGTCTTTCTCTAATCCACCAATTCCTGCAAAAAATAACTTCTCTAAAATCTATGACATTCTATCACTAATATGTGACTTCATCTGTGCAAGTTCTATTTTTATCTCACCTAGAGTTCTACAATAAACCCTACTTGGTTTACTGCCTCCATCTTTTCTATTCTCCCTTCACAATATTTTAATATTTCTAAAATGCAAGTTTCATCAATACTATCCCTTATTGATATTCTATAAGGGCTTTCCTTCTCTAGTATGATTTGGTCAAGAGTTTTAGTGGGTCATATGACATATAATTCAAATTCTAGAAATTAACCTTTAAAAGTAATCAGATATGTCTAAGATGTTTGTGCAATGATGTTCAATGTGGCACTATTCACAACAGCAAATACTGGTAGCAGTAAAGGATTGACAGTAGAGGACTGGTTAAATTATAACATCATATGCAAATGAGAAATTCAAAATTATGCTATAGACTATATAACAATATAGAAATGTGTGTTATATTGTCAAGTAAATAAAAATGATCACACAAGATTTTTTATAAATTATTCATTCTTAACATCACTATAAGCATAAAAAGGCTATCGGGATATACACACAAATCTTAAAGATGTATATCCTTGGTAATCATGATTGTGGTTCTCAAGTTTTCTACTGTGAACATGCAATATTTTTGAAATCAGAAAGAAACAACAAATAAATGTTATTTTATAAAAGACTAAACTCAGTTGTCAAATTTTTTCAAGCAATGTTCTTTATCCCAAAAAGTATCTGGGAATGTTTCCCCCCATGATTATCCCTCTTCTCACCACAATTCCCAATCAGGGTTAGGCATCTCTATCCTGTGCAACCCCTGCCTTATTTTTAATATTGTATTATCAATCTTATAGACATATTTTTCACTTCCTTGGCAATAGGAACGCCTCCATCCCTATATCCCCAGCTCTAAGCAAAACACAGGTAGAATGTTTCCAGAATAAATAAATGAATATTGCCACTCACCTCACAGTGACTCACACTGATTCCTCACTGCCTTCAGAATTAAGTGCACGCTCCTTAAGCTAATAT
Source organism: Eidolon dupreanum (assembly GCA_028627145.1). NCBI lineage: Eukaryota > Metazoa > Chordata > Mammalia > Chiroptera > Pteropodidae > Eidolon > Eidolon dupreanum. The sequence goes on along the minus strand of CM053514.1, from coordinate 13,317,316 downwards.
TTGAAATGTCTTAGAGGCAACCTATCTTTCCTTTAATATTTTTACCCCATTTCCTAAATTCTAAATCTCTGTGCACAGCCATCTATGGGGTCCTTCTTATTCATATTGTATCCCACAACTTAGCTGCGTACCTCACTCATAGCAGATGTTCAAAATTATCTGTTGAGTAAATCATTGGATAAATTAACTTTACAAAATATATCTTACACTTTTCACTTTCCCATATTTTCTAAAAAGCTACTCCTTTCATTTTTTTTGCCTCTCTCATTCTACTCCATTGGATTTGCTCCTATTCTCTGGCCTCTCCTCTCCTCTCACCTCCAAGACTCAAAAAAGTTTGATCCCCAATGAGAATCATTTTCCAATCTTCCTAAGGAAATTGAATTCTCCCCAGCACAAATACAGCATTTATTTGATACTTCCCATTACTTAATTATGCTCTTTTGATGTTATTTAAATACTAACCAGATACTAAACTTTTGGAAGTTAAGAACTATGATACTTTGATGTTTCTCTTCCTAGTCTGTTCCTACCCATTCTTTCTCACCTGTCTTAACTGGAATAGACTGAGGAGATATGAAATCCACCACCCCTACTTACTATTGACATAATATTTCTGTGAGTCAGTTTCTTCAATCTCTAAAATAGGTTTGATATCACTATATGCCCCCCAAATTAATTAAATAATATGATGTAATTAAAGTGCTTAGGACAGTACTTTGCACATGATGAGCATTCAATTGATGTTAACAGTTGTTATCAATATTAATATAATTAATGCTAAAGTAAATGTCTTAAATGAAAAATCAGTCAGTCTCTCACACCATAGACTGAGAAATAGGAAGTTGATCTGAGGTCAAATTTTGCAGTATATTTTAGAGACTGCAATGTTCCAAACATCTGAGTCTCCCTGATGCCTATAAGCATCTAGTTTTCAGTTACATCTGTAAAAATTATTTAATTAGAATATAAATGTGTGTTGAGATAGAGGAAAAACAGAAACTTTCATTCATTTTGGCTAGGAATATAACCTGGTATAAATATTCTGGAAAGCAATTTATCAGTATCTCATAAAGTTGAGATGCATATGCCTATGGCTCAGCAAATCTATTCTTAGAAATATTCACTAGAGTAATTCTTACATTTGTACACAAATGGCATGTATAAGAATATTTATTAGAATGCTACTTATAACAAAATACCATACAGATATGAATAAGTTGTGCTACAATTATCAACATGGATTAATTTCAAAAGTACAATGTTGAAGGAAAAAAGCAAGTTTCAGATGAATAATGCATATTCAAATGATACAAAAATTTTTAAAGATCCAAAAATTATACTTTATAGATATATTTGCATAGCAATGGGAAGAATAAAACAAAAATAAAAACAGATAAAAGAATAAAAACACACAACGGAGAGAAAATCTACAAAGACAGGACAGCAGTAACCACTGATATGGGAAAGAGAACAGGATCAGAGAGAGCCATTCATTTTAAAAAATTCCTAACATTTTATTTGTTAAGCTGAAAAATGACTATGCAAGTCTTTGGAATATTTGTTCATCTTTAAATATCTATCTACTGCGTGTGGTGTTTTTTAGGAAAACATCTAAATTCAGTATTTTCCTCAAGGGAATCAGAAGACACAAATTTCTCTCTACCATTCCTGGAAAGTAAACCTGCTGTCTGTTGTCCTGGCTGAAAATGAAGATTTTTTTTTTGTTTATTCTGAGGAAAGATCTCATAAAGAAGTCTCATCTCCGAGCAAGGTGGTGGCTCCAGGAATCAACAGAGAATCCCCAAATGAAAATAAAATCTTGGGAGGAAAGAGTCACACTGCTCTTCTTTCCCCTTCTCACCCCCAGGTACCTGAGTACTCTTTCTTCAGCATTCCTCCTTGAATGGCGCAGGAGGAAGAGCGGAACTCAGGTGCATTTTAATGAAAAGGTGCTTGCCGTCCCGTTTTTTTCCCGTTTTTTTCCGCCAGACTCTGACAGCTCTCATAAAAGGCCAAACCCATGTAGTTAACAACGCAGATTCTCTTTCCACTTCAAGGCCAACTGATATCATTTCAAATTGCCTGAAGTAAAAAGAAACATTTCCCCCTACAAGAAGGAGCTCCCTCTCTTTTTTGCTTCAGAGTTGCTGTCATTCTCTCAGGCCACCAAGCTGAAAGGCTCCAGAACATCCTGCCTGTGGTTTTTATCATCATCATCATCATCATTTTTTTTTTTTTTTGCAAATTCTGTTAGATTTTATCTCATCTTGTTTAGAAATTAAGATTACAAGTAACATTTTTTTAAGCATTTTATTTTATTATTAGTTTCAAGTGTACAGTACATTGGTTAGATTATTTTTATAATGACTTAATTTTCTTTTTTATTGAATGCCTTTCTCATCCCTCTCTTCCATTTTCATTCTCAGCACCTGTTATTTATTCATGCTCAGATTATTAAAACCTATTTCCAAAGTGCTTTCTCTGCATTCATGTTCTCTGATCTAATCCGCCTGCATGTCATTCACTGGATGATCTTTTTGAAGCACAGCTTTCAACATGTTGTCTCTGAGTTAGGATTCTTTTGGAACTCCACCATTTTGAAGCTAAAGTCCAAATCCCTTTAAAGCTTCCACAAGCTTTAACTTTATTCCAGCATCATCACCCAAAGTCCCCTAGGCTATAGCATAATAGAATACCCAATGTCCCTCCTTCCCAAGCTATACATGAAAACAGTCTATTCAATTTCACTTGTTAATTTCTGTACTTGACATTGCCTCTGCTTCAATGTTCCCAAACTTTAGATATTCTGGTATCTCTTCATTTTTTCCATTACCAAGTACCACCTAAACTATATTTTACTTAATATTTTCTGTAAATCCACTCTCATTTTAGCTCACAAAAGTCTTTAAAAAGCAAAATTGTATTAGTACCTTTAAAGGAAAACCTAGAATCCATTGGAATAAATAGGCAATACCTAATAAATAGGAAAAATAATAAAAATGTTTTTCTAAAAGTTATTAGGTTATAACTACTTTTTGTCTGCTAAAATCATTGAGCCTGATACTTACTCTACTGTTGTTATAAAGGAGGATTAAACAAGTGTTAGAATTTTAAAGTCATATCAACAAAACCTTGTCCTTGAAGAAATCAAAGTAATTTGAAAAATATAATTTTCTCACTGTGTAATTCAAAATTATTGATTGTTATTGATACTGCCCCAAATCATTTCATCCATAAAAATTTTGGGAAACACTGCTCTAAGATGAGATATCCTTTTCATCTTTTTCTGCTGATTACAACTCTGCACAGCCTTCTAGGCCAGGCAAAAGCCCCACCACTTCCCAGAGTATCCTCTTGATACCCACATACCACGCCCCCCCCCTTCCTCTGGCATTCTGGGTACGTGCTTCTTCTGTGTTTGGGGAAGTCACTCCATTCTACTTTTGAGTGAGCCATATACAAGTTTTCCAATTTATTTTTTTCTGGTCTCCAATGATTACAGTTCAAGTAAAGATTTGTGGAAGCTTCTTTGTAATCCCATGATATTGTACATCATACTTCTAAGGAGTGGGAATCAACTAACAATGATACCAGAAATGGCATGAGTGATGGATAGATTGGCACTTCCTATGTTTAGCTTTTTATGAGTACACATCTCTTCTAGTAGGCAAGGATCCCCTCAAGGCTACACCTAAGTCACTCTTTAACTTTGAGGCCCAGTCCAGTGGAAGAACACTGTAGGACTGCTAGAAGTAATTGGTGAGTAAATAAATGATACTTCCTAGAGAGAGTAGACCACAAATAGCATTCAACAGCAAAAACAATCCTGGCGTTTTAAATAGTGTACTATATTTTTCAAGTGCTTTTGCAGCTTTTCTTCTTTGTTTTCATTCTACTGCTACCCTGGACTTCCTGACATAGCTTCTCAGAGAGTTTTAATTTAAATAGCATATCACATGCAAAACTGCACACTCGTCACAAATACTGATTATTATTACCTTCAACTATCACCAAATACCATAGAGGATACTTAGTTTTAACAGACAGCTATGCATATGTGTGGTTTTCCAAGAAAATATTTTCCAAATATTCAACAACATGCTTTCAAGTTTAAAACAAATATAAATCCAAATTGTCTTGTCCTCCAAATTAGCTAATACATTTTAAGATACGATAGTGTTCCACAGATCCTATCTTAATAGTCTTTATTATCTTGAACACTCAGTCACATCAAAATAATCTATTTATAAATAGGTTACAGGTAATGTGAGAAAACTGGAATAAATAATACATTTAGCTATATCTAAAGTTTTCAGGGAAGTTGTGACTAATAATTACGACTTCATAATTCCTGTATCTGTACAGTCCCCATGAAATCATATTAAAAATCACTATTATGAATTAGAGATAATCACAAAATTAAGGAAGTATAAAAGAATCACCACAAAGGTTGAGACAACTTTAAGAATATACCAGAAATACAACATAATCACTGCTAATTATTGTTATATAAAAGTTAAGCACAAACATAGGTGATCTAATATCAATTTTGAAATTATACCTACTGAAAAAGGACTTAGACTATTTTTTCAGGTGTGGGAAGCACAAGAATTTTCCCTACCTTCTGTCTTTTTTTTTAATTGTAAAAACACATAACATAAAAACATCTTAACCATTTATAAAGTGTACAATTTGATAGTTTTAAGTATATTTACATTATCGCTCAACCAATCTCCAGAAATTGCAAATTGCAAAACTGAAACTCTGTACCTATTAAATATTTCCTATTTCCCTCTCCCTCCACCCACTGGCAACCAGCACTCTGCTTTGTGTTTGTTTGAGTTTGACTACTCTCAATACTTCACATAAATGGAATCCTACATTGTTTTTATCTCTTTAATCTGTTTTTGAAGTTTAATTGAAACTTAATTAGGAAAAAGCCAAGTTTATCCTTCATCAATTATTGTCTAACCACATATTTAGCATAATGCACTATGTCAGTTTCACTTTATTAATCCAATGAAGTGGGTTTTATATGGACTTTACCAATGAGTTAACTGAATGAAGCTCAACAAGGTGACGCATTTTCTCAAAGGTCACATATCTGAAGCAGTGGGGCCACTACACCCAGCTCCATCTGACTTCAGTGCTCAGTCTTTTGAAGTATTTAAAATTTTCAGAGGAGTTCAACCTTCTACATATTTGAAGTAAATCAGAGTGTTTTTTTTTTTTACATTTGACTGAATGTTGCATGTCTTCCTCCTCTTTTTATAAACGATTTTATTCTAAACCCTGCTCAAGGTGTTATTCTAGTCTGCGTGTCAAAGTTTATTTTAAATCATGTCCCACAAATTCACAGAATATCAATCACATTCCCTTTTTTCTCTCCAAGCAGGGCTCGGGAAGGAAGAAGACTTAGTTTGTTCAATTGTAGTAAAAATAACACAATTTCCTATGTGTACCATATGTCAATAGTGAAAAGAACATTAATTTTTAAAAACACCACTTACAGTTGTAGTAATGAACCCAAGCTTCCTCAGTTCAGGAACATTATGTCAGTGAATGGAAGTCACTCCACGAAAACCAAGGGCTCTTTTCAAACGTGTCCTGCTCTGCATGCGGCTCCTAAATTGCTGCTTACCGAGCCACCTGGGACTGGAAGTCCTCCCAGCGTAGCTCAAGGCTGCCCAACCAGAAAGTCTAAAAGGCAAAAGAACTACAACACCCACAATTCATATTCCTCACCTGAAACCAGAAGAGGGTGGATGGCAACAGTTTCACCTTAGGTGGAAAGTAAGTAGCTAGAAAAGCAAAGCAATACGTGTAAAAAAAACAAACAAACAAAAATCAGGTGTGCACACCTAAGAAAAACTTTTAAACAAAAACCTATTTCTATAAAAGAAAACAAAAGTGCTTTTTGATGTTTTCCAAGGAGTAAGACAGCACCCTCAGTGTTGGCAAGAACTAAAAACTCTTCGTGCAAACAAATCCTCATGCTGCTGTGGAACCGGCCCCGCCAGATTCTCTTTCAGTGACTCAGAGCTGAGGATGCCTCTTCTGTCTATTGGAGCAGGTGAATGAGGACTTGCCAGGTAAGGACTGAAAGCCTCTAATTCTTCATATATCAGCACTGTGACTGACACTCAGGTGCCACAGATATAATGGAGACCACTTACCCTTCATCCTCCAAAATGGCCTGGATTTTTTTAAATATGCTTTAAAATGTACTTCTTAAAATGTGAGCAAGGTGGAACCCTTGCTGATATTTCCTTCCATTTTTCTTTCCATTTCATCATTTTGAGTTTTTCCTTTTCTATATTTCAGCTTTATTTCTGATTGCTCAAAGTTCAAGAACAAGAAAATTGAATGGGAAAAGGGGAAAATAAATGTTAAAACTTAGGTAAAATGAAAGGTGCAATAATTGTTTCACTTCTTTGCAACATCCGGAACACAGAGTATTAAAAACAAACGAAAACTATGAAATGTGTTCCTCAATTTGTTCCTATAGCATCATCTGTCATTAGCCTTTTATTTCTTGTTACACACAGCCCAGAAAATGGGTATAGACAAGCACTGGCTTGGGCTAGGCCCAAAAACGTAATGGGAGGATACAGCTAAAGTAAGCAGATACCAGAATAGTGACAAAGGAGAAATTTTCTTTCCCTTTTCTGTACTCTCTCTCTCCCTCCTCTTTAGATGTCACCTCCCTAAGGAACACTGGGGCTCCAACTGCCCAACCTACTCGATCAACCCAGACTGGTTCTGTTTCTTGTCGGGTCATCCCACAACCCAAACTGAACCATTCTATTGTTCTTTGTCACAGATCTCTCAATCTCCTGCCTAGAACCTGATGTTCCCCTAATCACTGATATTCCTACTTGCACGAGCCCCGCAGATTTTGTTCTGCATGCTGTTTCTTCTCCCTGAAATGTTCTTTGCCCGCTTTTAATGTTTAGATCTTTTCTTTCTTTCAAAGCTTAATGGAAAAACGCTCTTCTCCAAGAAGCCCTCCCCAGTCTGCCCTAATGAATTATTCTGTCTTAATAAATGCCATTACATTTTATCTAGTCCTCTCATACCAGACAGTGTACCTTGTTTCATTGTTGTGTACATATGGTGTGTGTGTACACACAGGCAACGTTGCCTTCCTGTTTGAAGGCAAGACTTTATTTTATTCCAACCTCTCTCAGTAATTTACATGCAGATGTTTCTGATAATCAATGAAAGAAATAACTGAGATATTAACTCTAAGCTGGTTGTTAAGACCTAACACCATCTTTCTCTCTCCCAGAAAACACTGTCACTTTAAAAACTCTCTCTGAATACTGTTAACAGCTTCTCCCTATGGACTAGTCTGGTGCGGCTTCCACAACCTTTATTTGCAGAAAGGTAAGGTATTAAATCTATTCATTTAACCCTGACAGTACCTGAAATGAAGGCTCTCATGGATCAGCAATATTTGTTTCACCAGCTTTGCCCCATGTTGTGTACTTGGCTTTCTAACAGCTTCCCAAATGACAGGCCCTCAGTCCCACACTGCATCTCGGAGAGCTGGCCCTACCTCCATCTATGATTTTTGATCATTGGCTCCAGCATTTCTTGTTTCCTTCCCTTGGCTCGGAAGTAGAAACTCTGCCCTTGGGACTCCTTTACACAGTTCTTAATCACTGATTTCTCCCACTCAGGGAAGGGAATTCTCTCAGCAGTTTTTAGTTCCTCACGCCTCTGCTTCTATGGGATTCTCCTGGTCCTCACCCACTCAGCTGTCTTTTAGCTGTCAGCCACTGGGGGAGAAGTGGAACTTCTAGATACTGCTGGCACACACTGAGGTTTCTGTGGACCATCAGACTCAAAGGCAGGCTAGTGTGAGTGATTTTTGCCTGGAAAGTCTTCCCAACTCTTCTCTATTGTATAATAAGGACTGCCAGCGCCTTAGCCTGGCTGTGTGAATCTGTCTAAAATTAGGCACCGGATTCATCCTCAGCACATGGCCCAAGATTGCTTCCTTAGGAAAGTCTTCTTTGACCCTTTACCCCTTCCTTGCCTGTTACATGTTTCTTGTACTGATTTACACAAATGTCTAACTGGTCTGATATGTCGTTAATGCTAAGCCATGATGTTTTCATTTCTCCCCTGAGATCATGATTATTTTAATCCATGAGATTTGTTGAACCTAAATGATAACTAGAACATATGGACATCTGTTATTTCCCGACAGATAGAACAAGGATATGGAAAGCTAGCCCCTTTTACCCCAGTACAGGGAAGAAGAAGGTCAGAGGTTGAGTGGAACTCTAACGAGGCTTCAGTAGAAGCTTACTGGAGGCGCTGGAGAGACAGGGGCAGGGCCTCCGTGTTCAGCCACACAGCCTATGCCATTAAATTCTTTGTCCAGCTGGGACAGCTGATCAGGGACTATTTTTACATCTTTCAGTGTGGTAATGAGAAGGTGTCAAGAGGTCCAGTGGACTTGCAAATGCCAGGGGTTAGTATAAAGAGGCCACACTATGTAACTCCAGAAAAATGGTAAGAATCATCCATCAATGCGTGGCATGCTCATACAATGTTCTAAAAAGGCCTGTTGGTCAAGCACCAGAAGCACAAGACTCCTCAACAGCAGGTGACCATCCAGGACCCAGAGGGCATCACGTGGGCTTCAGACCCCCTTCCTTCCCCACCATGACGTTATGTCTGTCCTCCTACAATACACTTAGGTATATCATCTTCGAGATGGAGCAGGAGGAGGAAAAACTGAAAGACTGAAAATAATAAAGAAATCACCCAAAAGACTGTTTAAGGTAAAAGAGACTGTGATGTAGTAAATTGTGAGTTTAAAATCTGCTTTACCCCATCCACGTTCTCATGGTGACAACCAACAGGGAAGCTGAAATGCCAGCAACTCACCGTCAGACCAGCCTGGGAGATAAAGGAGGAGCACAGCACTTAGGATAGCTCATTAGACACAGCTCTCTGGGACCTGGAATTAGGAACTGGTGACACAGAGAAGCAGAAACAGGGGAGAATCCACTATCATGTTGAACAGAGGCAGCTGTGAAAACAATGTCCTCCTCTAGATGTGGCTGTCGCAGCCATGGAAAGTGAGGTCCAGAACTCTCAGTGACGGTCATACAAACTGTTGAGTTCCCAGGCTTAGCAGAAACAACTAATTTATCCAGTAGCATTACTGTATTTTGGCCGCTGCTCTGGCTTTACAAGCCTTCTGCCTCATTCTCCACCCTTCCCAGAAATTGTGGAACTGGTGTTTGGAGTGTTGCTCTTCAATTTATATCAGCCAAAGTCATTTGCTATCGCTTGGAGATAAAAACTCTGACTGATACATCTAATGCAGCCCTTAACTCACAATTATCACTTCTGCCTATATTAAGACTCCATCAGACCAAGGACTGGATCTTATTTAATCTGTAAACATCCAAAAGCTCCACAGTGCCTGGCCATGGTACATAAGTATTGACCTAAATCGAACTTACTGGTAAAATGAGGAAGGCTTGCTTAAAGTTCCTTCTAATTCAAAAATTCTCTCACCACACGGAAGCTGTCAGTTATTTATTAATGCAGAGGTAATTTTTTTTTCTCTCTTAATGCTGCAGCTGGTTTAGAATTTAGATGTTACCTTCTCTCTGTATCAAGCAGGGAACAGAGCAAGTGAATTCTTGCACCCAGGGGAGAAAATCAAACACACAAAAACTGGTTTAAATATGCCCAGAGTGTTACTTAATAATCAAAAGGGGATTTTCCTGGTATCCTTCCATGACCTATGTTAAATGTCATTCACGTTTGGTCCCTGCAGAACAAATACACCAAAAAGAGTAATAGGAAACAGCCATATTCCCCCACATGCTTAGATTTTTTTCCAGTATGAGGCTATCTTGGAAAGAGAAAGGCCACATTGGTAAGCTTATAAGAAAGTTCCCCGTGGAGTTTTTCTCTGTCCTGTTTCAGTATGATGTATTGACTCTCAGACCCCTGGGTTGCCTGTGACATCCGTTTTCTGGTTCAGTTTGTCCCTTAGTCATGGTCACACCACAACTTTCCAAAAATAGTTAAATAACTATGCCATTTACCAGCTAATTTCAGTGAATAGTTCAAATCATAGGAAAATGTTAGGACCAAAGTTAATTTAGGTCAGATTGATTTTACTTCCCAAGATTAAGAAAGTGAGCCAAGTTGTTTTTACAATTTCTTCTTATCCTCCATTACATCTCTCTGGCTCCTTATTCAACCATAAGATGAGTCATTTATAAATTGACCCCTACCGAGCTGAAGTTTAGAAGTTCATCACTGTTTTCTTTCATTTCTTGTTTTCAGAATAACACAAGGAAATATGTGCCAGCTCTTCACATGATCATAAGATGTTTCCATGCTGCCCTTTTGCTACTAATCAACAATAGAGAACTCTCTGTGCAATTTTCGCTGGAACACCTGTGGATTTCTTGCCTTATAACCTAATGAGTTATTCATTTGTTCACACCTCTGTATTCTTATTGGTATAACTGCCACTTTCATGCCCCAATCACTCTTTGGAAAAATCTTCAGCTACCTTCATCAACTACCCTGGAGAACACATGATCTTCCAGAAAATTTCCAAGTATATGTTTGTCTCTAAATCTAGGAATGTATAAAATTTTGTGTCTCTTGATTAAAATAGTGATTTTGTACATTCTATTAACAGATGTCTGTGTGTATGTGTGTGTGTGTGTGTGTGTGTGTGTGTGTGTACACGCACACTCATGCTCACGCACAGGCATACAAATTACAATACCCACTTTGAGGGGGAGAAAGAGTTTACTCTGAGTAGCTGGTATACCAGATTGTAAGTTATTTGAGATTAGAATATCAGCTTTTGATTGTATTCTATAAACCTCACAGTCTAGAAGCTAAGACAAGAGGATGATAAGTATTCCTAATTCATTGGCAAATATAGTTTAGATAATATGTTTCACTATATGTTTCTTGGACATTTTTTAATTTGGCACATGAAGACACAAAAATTTTTTTAATTTTAATATCCATTCACATATTGCTGTGTGCTGTGGACATCACCACTGAAATATTTCAGAAGTCCTTTAATTTTTCTGTCAAATGGGAACTCTGTAAGAAAGTAGTATATTTCATTCATATGCTGGGAGTACTGCCACTTATTTTGCATCTTCCTCATAAGTATTACACCACAGTGTGATTTATATTCTCTACCTTGAGGTTAAGAGATTGAACTCCATAGAGACACAGATAGGCTTACCTACAAGACACAAAAATCTGGTGTTCTCTAGCACAGAAGACGAGTGCCTCAAGCACCCATCCACTACCCTGTGAGGATTCTGGGATGTCAAAGGTTGGCTGCTTTCCACACATTCTCCTGGGGCTAACAAGTTCATTCTGAGTGTATCTGTTTTCAATTGCTGCCAAAACAAATTACCACAAAGTTAGTGACTTAAAGCATGCAAATTTATTATCTTCCAGTTCTGGAAGTCAAGAGGCTAACAGGGATCTCACTGGGCTAAAACCAAGGTATCAGTATGACCACATTCCTTTCAAGACTCTGGGAGAGAATCCTTGCCTTTTTAACTTCTAGCAGCTGTCTGCATTCCTTAGCTTAGATCCCCTTCCTCCATCAACAGTAGGTTGAGTCCTCTCAGTCGCATCTTTATGATCCTATTATAAACACTCTCACTGTCTCTCTTTCTCCTTCTCTCTCTCTCTCTCTCTCTCTCTCTCTCTCTCTCTCTCTCTCTCAATCCCTCCCTCTCCCTCTCCCTCTCCCTCTTCCTCTTTCCCTCCCTCTCTTCTTCCCTGACAACAGCTGGGAGAGCTCCTCTACAAAGGACTCACTGATTACATTGGGACTTTCTGGTAACCCAGGATACTATCCCTCTCCCCATTTTAAAGTACAGACCTTTAATCATATCTGCAAAGTCCTTTATGCCATGTCAGGTAACATACTCACAGGTTCTTGGGATTAGGGTGCGGACATATTTGAGGGGTCATTATTCTGGCTACCACACTGAGTTTCTACCCCAGGAAATTCTCTATATAGTATTCTAGGGGTAGAGTTGGGTCCTGTATAAATTTCCCACTGTAATTGAAAGAAAATATTTTTATTTGTACACAGAACCAGTGTTAGGAGAATATATATAATTGAAAAGGCATTAACAAAGGCCCTGGGTCCTCTAAACATCACCTGTCTCTGCACTGTCACCCATTATTTCATTACGAGAGACCCATGATTCACTTCTAAAAGTGGGTGCTCTCAAGAGCAATTAAATTAAATAAGACCACATTAAAACAGAAACACAACTTAGAAGAGTTCCCATTACAAAGATTCATTAACCAACATTTTAGTAGGGGTTAGTTTGTGAAATAGGCAGAGCGGGGGAAGGATGAAGGCAGCACTCAGTTGAGAAGTATGACTTTGCCTGTTTCAGAGAGATTGTACAAAGTGCCTCTCACATCCATGTGAAAAAGGAGTGCCTCTCCTATCTCATGAAAGAATCTAGCAACAGACACAACATTCATGCCTTGTAACACGACTCCACTGCCTTGACTGACCACAGATGATTAATTGTGAATGACTGGAATAAAAATTAATGTACAAATCAAAGTTGGCCAAATGCAAACTAGACTAGGGTTTTTCAAAATGTATGTTAGACCCATTTGTGAGTCATGAATCAACTCATCAACATTTCTAAGTGAAATCGAATATGTGGAAATAGAATGTGACAGAATGGACAAAATGGAATAAAGAGAGTAAAACACATTAGAATAGAATAGACCTGAGTGCATTTTGTTAAAAAGGGTCAGTGTTGTTTCATGAAGTGTTCATTTCAGTGTATATGTTAATGAGTATATGTGTATGCATTTGTGTGTATGTTTGAATATTGGGTCAAATACAAAAGTTTTCTGTGGGCAAATCTGAAAGCTACAGAGCTAAATAGGGGTCTTATGAGGTATCCTGGCATGAGAGCTATTTCCTATCAGGGTTTATATATATATATTGAATAGTAACTAATGAACTAACCAATCAAATCACTTCTCTTATGACATGAAAATGAAAAATTTCAAACAGAGTTACAGGCTTGTGAGTGCTGCAAAACCAAGATAAACACCTTGACAGGATGGAAAATAGAAACCACAAACTAGTCGAAAACTTGAGTAATATGCAGAGACTGTGGGAGGAGAGAGCAGCAGGGTGAAGGGTTGGTGATTCATGGTGACAGCAGAAATAGACTGAAAGAAGCAGAGTAAGAGAAAGGCTAGTCACAGAGGTAGTAGAATCACAGAATTCAGAAGTTTTAGACACCCATTTATAAGGGCAAGGTAAGGTGAACTGTTAGCCATTCTCACATTCAACAAATACTTTACTATGTGCCAGAAAATGTTCTAAGATCTAAGGATATTGCAGTGAAGAGAAATGGCTTGAATCCATGCCTTCATGGAGTCTACATTCTAGTGGATTATGTACTAAGAGTTATGCCCTAAACTGTTTAGGTTCTTTCTGATTATACAAATGTCACGGTGACTTCCTGTGCTCTCTTATTTTGTTCTCTATCTTTTTAACATCCTCATCATTGTATTTCTTGCAACACACACAAAAGAGCCTAATTAATGTGGCCCAAATTAAAAGTTGAGGACTTAAAGTTTTGCCTAGGACTAGTTTTAAATGTACAGAACTCTCATTTTGAAGGGATGAAATAAGAGCTTGTCTTCTCGTGAAGATGACATTGGGACCAAAAAAGAAGAATGAAGTAAATTAAATACAGTAAAGGTTTCATCATTGTTTTAGATTTGCTTGTTTATAGAGTATTTATTATTTTTTACTTTATTTTTGCTCTGATAAATGTTACTTTTTTTAAGCAATCAAGAATTACTTGATCAAAATTTGCCTAAACTAATTCTGTTAGTAGTTCTCAAGACATATCCCTCTTATCTTTTCAAGAAACACTCAACATCAATCAGTTCTTACCTTCTTTTTTATTTTCTTTTATATTCTACCCTTTTCTCTCTTTGAAATCTTTCCTTACTCACACATCTCTCAGTTCTTCCCCATTTTATAAAAACAACAAACTTTTACAGCATCCTCCAGCAATCATGATAATCTTTGCTCCCAATCATTGGTAAGCTTTCAACAGAAACTCTCTATATACTTGCTGTCAGTTTGCTTCTTTTTCTCAGTCCTCATCCCTTTCTAATCTGACTTCCACTTCCATCAAGCTCTCCTTATGGCCATTTTTCTAAATCCAATGGATTTTTTTCAGTCTTCATCTTTCTTGATCTCTCAGCAGATGTTAACACTTACATCAGTCAGAATGGTCCAGAATATGTTGGCAGAAAAAAAAAATTCAAAACTTCAGGTTCATACTAACAAAGACTTCTTTCTTGCTCACTCTCCCTGTCCACTAAGAATTAGCAGGATGGCTTTACTCATCTTAATCACTCAAAGACTTAGATCTTCAGAGAAGCCCCTATTCTGGGCACTGCCTATTGTCCTGGTAGAGGGAGAGCCCTGGTAAATGTCACACAAGTAATTATACACTGTGCCTAGAATCGACATACATCTGTCTTTGCTTATAATTCTTCAGCCAAAACTGAACACCTGGCCACACTCACCCACAAACAGCCAGGAGGTAGTCGTTACCATGCACCTGTAGACAGAGAGCTGGAAAACTGATGAGCTGGATGCAATTCCTACAGTAAGGTTCCCTGATCCCTCCATGAAACTTACTCTCTCTTGTCATTTGGGAGGCAACACTTTTTATCCTTCTCCTTTATCTCTGGCTGCTCTTTTTTGTCTTTGCAGGCTTATTTTCCCCTACCCAGCTTGTCCTTGCACCTCATCTCATCTCATTCTTGCCATTATTTCTATTATCTTATATACACTAATAATTTTGAATTTATATCAGAGCCCTCCACTGAGCCCTAAACCCAGATATCCAGCTCTCCACTCTTCTTCATCTCAATTTAAAACTAGACTCATAAATTTGCCCTCAAATGGTTTCTTTGCCCATGTTCACTAACTTATGGCATGGCGCCATGAGCCATTCAATTTTAAAAGTCAAAATCTCAGAAAAGATCCTCTCCTTCTTTCACTGTCCATATCAATTCCATCACCAGCTCCTGTCAGGTTTAATTCCTAAATATAACTCACTCCATTTTCCTTTCTCCATGTCCACTGTCACTACCCTACTCCAAAACTACCTACATCCCTTGCCTTGAATTAAAGAATAGCCTAACTGGCCTCTCCTTATCTATTTTTGATGTTCTTCAGTCCATTCTTTACATTGAAAATGGAATGCTTTTTCTAAAATATAAATTCAGTTCCCTCACTTTAAAATTTTTAAATAGCTTTCCCTTGCTCTCAGGGTGAAGCTAAAATCCCTGTCTGTCCAGTAAGATCTTCCATGGTCTCTTGGCTCCTTCCTATCCATCCACTGTCATAATGTAACTTTCTCAGTGATTTGCTCTGCTCCAGAGGAGACTTCTTATAGTCCCTGAAATTTTCCAAGTTTTATTCCACCAAATAATCTTTGCACATTCCCTCTAACTGGAATAATCTCTTCTTTCTTTCCCTTTAGATCTTTCCCACCCACAGGAAAGCTTTCCTATAAGCATTTACATAAAGCTTTTAATTCCATGATAATTTTTGTAAATAATTCATGTTTGTTGTTCAAGTAAGCTCCATGAAGCCAGAGCCTATGTTTGTGTTTCTTCATCATTATTTTCCCAGCTGCTATCACAGTGTCTGATATACTGCGGATGTGTGTTAAACATAGGTTAAATGCATGACTGAATGGCAAATTTTATATTTCTTTTGTATACTAGATTTTATGGAAAACAATATTTATATCTTTGTTTAAAGCTGTTCCAAAAAAGGGAGAGAGAGAGGAAGTGAGGTCTCTGTCCCTAGAAAAATTTATTAAAAAAATAATTTTAGGACTAGATGAGATTTTTGCTCAAATAAACCTGTTTATGAGATTTTTAGTGATAACCTCACTGATATAGAGGCACAGTTCCCCAATTATATCTTATGATATAAAAGTCTCCTAACATGAGACTTAGCATAGAGAGTAGACACATAGCCAGACGGCCATTTCAAAAAAAAAAAAAAATTAACTAGAACACTGTTAGAGTGATTCCCCCCTTTTATTTCAGAAAAAAATTATGACTTTCCAATATAAGAGTTTAAAGTCATGGATGCCATATTTAATGAATAGAGGCCTGAGCCTATCACTAAATTTCCGGGAAATAAAATTAAGTAACTCTATGCACAAGTGATTAAAGCAATGTGTCACCCTAAATTCCAAGCTGAAAATTTAAGAGAGCCATCCTAAGAACTCAATCTGCCAATAAGAAGGAAATAATTTATCTTTATTTAGACATATTAACTCTTTTAAGCTACTAAGGTTCCACTGGTGGAATTTTAAATGCTGCTTAACAAATATGTTTCTTCACACTTAAAGGGCATAATTTGCATATGAAATTGAGTAATCAATTTCTCAGTAATGGATAAGGCACCAGAAATTTTACATTTTAAAGATTCAAATTTATGTTTAAGGTTCATAGTGATTAATAAAGCATTTTAAAATGAACACGACTAAAAGAATTTCGATATATCCAATAAAGACAAAATATCAAATAAGTTTGAGACTAAAATCAGAAGGATATTATTCACCTTAATTACTCAGTGTAATTAAATTATTCTGAACTTTCCTTAACACTTTAAAAGTATTAACTTCTTGGAGATAGCTATAGTGAATTTTGGTACTGTTACAAGAACATTATTTGCTTCTATTATTTATACTTATAAAATAGATATCAAAATTTATAAAATAGATTTCCTCCTATTTTATTCATTTTTGCAGAAGAATAATAGTTTACTCATTATCTAGGAAAGGCCCTAATGAACAGATTCTAATGATGCCCACATCACTCATAGGTTATCAAGTAAGTTATTAGAAAGGCACTGGAGTCTAAAAAAGAAATTCTTATCATCGATGTTACTTAGATTTTCTCAGGTTTAAGACTACCTTTATTTTTCAAATTCATACATTATTTATTCATATAATACAACAACAATGTATCAGACACTGCAACAAACTGAGACTCAAAGGATTTAAGTGAATATTCTCAGTAGTTGAGCCAGGCTGGACCTTGGGTCTCTGGGCTCTTATTTCAGTGTTGTTTTTTTTTTTTTTTTTTACTTTCCATGATGACATTTAATATAATCTTTCTGGAATCATCAATGATCCAACACTCTGGAAACCATAATTCTGCTTATTTTTAAATAAATGTTTTGTTAATGTGGTTAAAAGGAACTATTTAGTAAAAGAGAAAAAATAATTTTCTGAAAAGTATTTGAGGATCAAAAACACTTTACAAGAATGCTTTAGGATTCCAAGGAAGAAATTAAGCAGAGAAAAGTTCCCTTCATATTCACTGGTGGGTAGATGAAAGTAAAAGGTCTGAAGTATGGAAGAACTGTGGGACTCATTTGGATACATTTGCCTATATTTTCAAAAGGTAAACCACATAACAGAAAAGAACGTTTCTGGCCAAATTAATGGCCGTAGGAGTGTAGTTTGTGGTGTCACCACCACACAATTTCCTTTTATATTCATGCTGCTGCTATTGATTTGCCTATTGGTCTCTCTCCTGGCCAACTTTTTCAACATTATTGAGAATGCGGTGGTATCAGAGAAATACTAGATTTGAAAGTGCTTTTCAAAGATTCTTTCCACACATAATGTCGTTTGGGAGGTGGTGGAGTTGGCACTGGGGAATGGACAGATCACTCTGAATAAACAGAGTCCTTTTCTCCATCTGAGCACAGATACAAGGGCTTTCCTATTGCCCTAGAAAGCAAACTCTCATGCAAATCCAGAGTAATTAACAAATCATTAGTATGAAGTGGCTTCTATTAACATTGTATTTTCCATGTCTCTAAATGCAAAGGAGACATTTGTGGGCTGGCCTAAAACCTAACCACTATTTTGAACATTATTTCTTTGAGAAGCTGCATTCGCATTCCAAAAAATTGACACACAGTTTATAAAAATTTTTAAAAGTATAGGTGGTTTAAGCCTGAGGCTGATATGAACAATAACAATAAAGTATGAGGGTTGTTTGAGGGACTAGCTGACATTTTTAACCATTCTTCAAAGGCTTGTGGAATTTTACAATTTTGTTGTAGTAGATACAATACTGACATAGAAATCCCAAAACCTGGATTCACATCCCAGTTCTTCTACTTACTAAGCTATGTGACCTTGATCCAAGACATTTTCTTAACTGGAAATGAGTATAATTTCCATCCCATCATATCCCAGGGTTGAGAGGCAGCATAGTGCAGTTATAGGACATTGACTTGAAAGCGAGACAAATATAGGTTTGGATTTTACCTTCACCATTTATCTATCATGTTAGAGAATTTCTCTGAGTCTCAGTTCCTTATCTTTCAGGATTTGTGGGGGGGATTTAAATTAATATGTGCCTCATAAGTTCTGGGCCAAGGAATAATTGCAATCATCATAAGAGATTTGCAAGGTGCTTGAAAACTGTAGTATTATCTAATATAAAGTATTATATTATTAAGCATACGAATATGTACTGTCATACAATTTAGATCACAACTTGAAATCATAATGTATACTGAACTTGATGCTTGTTTGCTATCTGTCCTCCTGACTGAAATGACTAATACAGGCCATGTGAAGTCAGGGCTTTTGTCTACCTGGACTATGATTTTATTGCCAGTCCCTACGGCACATAGTCAGCACTCCGTGTTATACTAACACTAACACAGCATGCACGTGCCAGGCATTTCATCTCCATAACAACCTGTGAGCGTTGTGGCATTGATCAATCTCACAGCCAGTAAAGGGCAGATCTAGGATTTGAACTCTGTCGGGCTCTAGAATCCATTCCCTTAAATGCTACATTTTACTGGAGATAAATATTTGTTAAATAAATGAGTGAACTCCCAACTTCCTCTATAATTGTCAATAACTAAACCGTACTAACATTAAGGTACAATGTTAGTTAAGCACATTTTATGAAGAAAGATGGTCATTTCCTTTTGTGTCCATATAAAGTAACCAAGAAAACCTCCTTGGAGCAATAAAGGGAACATGGGCCCATTTTCTGAGCATGCCTGAGGCCAGATTACACAGGACAGTGAGTGGCAAAGCGGTCCACCGCTAAATCTTAGTGGGCTTTGGGTAAAAGGATTTGTAGCATTTCTTTCTCCAGTTCATCCCACAGACATTTATACCCCTGGTAAGCTGTTGGGGTAAGCTGTGTTCAACGGAGAAGTCTGGCACTTGGGCCCTCTCTCCCGAGGACCAGAACCCAAAGAAGCTGCTGGAGTTAATGTGAAGTCCGAGAATCATAAATCACACTTTCTAGATTGTATTCTGGCTTCACCATTCTGTGAGTCCACTCACCTTTGGATTTTTCATCTTCTCTACTCAGAAGTAAGCGCTCTCTAGTCTTGAGAATATCTGCCCTCATGTCACAGAAGAGCTGTGTAACTTTACAGAATACAATCTTCTTAGCCTCAGTTTCCTTAATAATACTTGTATTTTCTAGGTTATAGATCTGTTTTCTGTCAATATGGAATAATGTGTCAAGAAGTGCAAATTGCTAGGCAAATGTTAATAACATTGCTGCTGTTCTTAGAGAGCTAGGGAGGTGAAGTGGTGAAATGATCAAAGGCAAAGCGACGGCACAGCACTGCCTGGTTCAAAACCTGGCTCACGATCCACGTGATCTATGACACTCCTGTGCCCTCATCTCAAAAGTAATGGCACCAATATCTATATCATTAGGACTTTGCAAAGGTTAAAAGAGTTAATACATGTAAAGTTCCTACAACAGTATCTGGCATGTTATGAAGATATCTTAATAAATGTTAGTTGTTATTTATAAATTCATGTTATTATATATATATACTTATTAGTTGCTATTTATAAATTGACATACATTACTGAAATATAAATATACATGAGATTTCCTTCCCTCCTTAATAAATATTTTCATTCTTCAAACACTTTTTGGTCTATTTTGCCTTCATTCATCACCTGAATATAAATGTCTTTTATATTTATAAATAACTCTTAATCATCCCAATTTTGAATATTCATGAAGGACCCTAAAGATCTCGAAGACATAATGATTTGTTTTTCTGAGGCCTGTATCTGGTTCCCTGAGTTCTATAAAGGATCCAGATGCTGGGGTGAGAGTGAACCTAGTGACCTAGAGAATTTACATCTCAATCACATAATTCACCATCCTTTTCAAACTTATTAGAGCTCTCCATTGCAGCTTAATGCATTTGCTGGGGGGTTGGGGAGAGATGGAGGCTTGGATTACATGCTTAGTTGATATTTACAAATTTGATTATTCTAAAA
This sequence comes from Eidolon dupreanum, assembly GCA_028627145.1. Taxonomy (NCBI): domain Eukaryota; kingdom Metazoa; phylum Chordata; class Mammalia; order Chiroptera; family Pteropodidae; genus Eidolon; species Eidolon dupreanum. The sequence continues at coordinate 13,296,893 of CM053514.1, read as the reverse complement.
AGACTTGGAATCTATTACCAGTGAATGTTAGCAGTCAACTTTATCTGTAGATTAAAATCATTCTTTAGCTCTGGATTTGTATTTTCAACTATTTCAAGGAATTTTTACCTAGACGTTCATTGGAAACTAAACTATGTTATTATAAAATTAGCTTCTTCCCAGACTGTGTCTTCCCTCCGACCTTCATCTGGTAATGACAGCAGCATTCACTCTGCTGTGCGGCTTCCCTCTGAGCATAATGGACTCCTCTCTCTCATTCCTCATGCAATGCTTCCCAAGTCCTCTTGATTCTGTCGCCAAGCATCTCTGGTGTTCATCCTTCAGTTTCTATTTCCTCTTCTTTCTTAGATTAGGTTCTTATGGCTACATGTAGGCTGCATTCTGATCATATCACTTCCCTATTCAAAACCTTTGAAAACTCTCTTCTACCTAGAGTATGAGGCCAATGTTCCTCCTTAACATGGCATCCAGGGCTCTTCACCACCTGAATCAGCACAGACTTCCAGTTCATATAAACCATCCCCTCCACATGCCTTCCACTCTAGTTATATGGGATTCCACATTCTTTGCACACAAGTTTGCATTTGTTCGTACACCTTTGCCCTCACTCAATTTGTTCTTTCTGTCTTTCTTGCCCATCTTTATTCATGTTTCAAAAACTCTATTCATCCTTCAAAAAACAGCCATCTCAGATGGTTTTGAATTATCTCAAAGAAGCCTGCTTGATATTTCTTTCCTACCTTTTGAGGAATACATTTTCCGTGTTGCCATGGTAATAGCAGAGCCATTACCACACTGTTTTAAAATTGTTTTTAAAGTGTTTATGTTTATTAAGCTATATTATCAGCTTATTATGAAAAAATGGTGTTTCTTATGTCTGGTCCCTAGATCCCTAGACAGCAGTGCCTAAGGCAAAGCTAGCCTACTAACATTTTATTGGGGAGTATAATCCCAAGCAAGCAAGAATAAAGGAGAAAGTGGAATAATGCAGAAAAAGAGGGAAGCAAATATCAAGTGACTTGTTACTGAACTGACCATGTGGAACCACTGTATCTCAGACCAAGACATCTAGAAAAGAAATATGAGCAATTTACTCTTCTCTCTTTCATTAGTCGAGTCACCCCACAAAACACTCATACTTCCAAAGTGTGTTGCCCATCCCCTGTGGGCAGCCACTGAACAACCCTGAGCCTCCATGGGTGCAGTTAGATTGGACCCAGGTGCTGGAGATGAGCTATGATGGTTCCCATCAGCCCAGGCCTCGTTTCGTTTCAGGAGAGGCAGAGACAACTGGCGTTGCTCAGAAATGAGGTGATGATTGCGATGGTTTTGATGACTATAGGAAAGATTTAAGGCATAAGAAGCCAAACAAACCCATCACCTGGGTCCAGCATACTTCTCTTTGTGCCTCGGTGCTTTACCTGATTAATGTGTAATAAGTGTTTCTTGCATGGGGAATAGCATGGTCATCTTCTTCATCACTAGTGAATGTGACCTGAGGCAAAGCCAGCTTACTTACATTTCATTTGGGAGTACGATTGCAGAGAAGTAACGCGTACTGGGTATCACTATGTGCCAAACACCGTATGAAGTCCTTCACCTTCTACATATGACTCTGTGCTGATCCTCCCAATATCCTGTAAGACAAATATTCTGACATCTTCATTTTATAGGTGAAGATACTGAGGTAATGAACTTCTCACCCAAGGCCACATGGCTAATAAGTCATAGAGTCAAGATTCTATCACAACTAGCCTAATTCCCCAGTCTCAGCTTTCCCAAATGTGCTATCCAGCTTCCCGAAATATTCCCTAATATCCACGTGCAACTCTATTCTGAGGAAAGTCAGAATTAAAGATGGAGATGAGCATAGCTTGCATCATTCTTTACTTCAAAAAGACAGTTATTTTGGCAACCTCCTCTACAAAGCCTGTAACAATACAGAACTTCAAAACCACCCTCGAATCGTTATAGTGCAAACATGCCCTGACATTTACAGTCACAAGAATTCATCACTACAGAGTCAACAGTATTTAATTCCCCGACTTAAATAGAACAAACTATTGAAACAAGTTATTTCTTCAGCAACCAAAGTTTCAGAGTGTCTGTGGATTGTCTTGCTGTGAAAGTCACAACTGGTTGTTTAACCTCTTCCTGAGAAGGATGGTCGAAAGCACTATGTTTGTGGGTGAGTTTCTCCTGTGTAATTGAATAACTATAGTGATCAGGCATTGCCTGTCTCTCCTCACAGGACAGCTGCCGTTAAGACCCCACAAAAGCATCTGTCCTGACTGCAGGGGAGGAAAATGTAAAGTTGATTTCAATGTTCACCAAGTATTTAATCAGCCAAGGAATCTGATTGCTGTCACATTTTGGTACAGGTCTCCAGGGGAAGCTTATTTAGTCTCAAAAACTTTCTCTGAAAGAAGTTATTTAGTGCACCTGAAGCCTTATTATAGCATTGTTTGATTTACAAAATGTACCTCTCTTAGCAGTCTCAGTGAATTCCAAATTTCCACTCCCTAAATTACATGGCAAAATTTTACTAAGCCACTGAATCTTATTCTTGCCCTCTCCAGTAGTAAAATGTGTGCAAGAAACACTAAAGTGTTGTGGCCTGATCTGGAAAGAATTTTTTTATATATAATTGCTTGTTTAAGAGACAAAACAAGATAGTAAAAGGCTAGATACAAATCTCAATGACTAGATGGTTGCAGGAATTTCAGACCTATTGCATTCCTAGCTTTATTTAAAAGATAGCTATAGAATGATAAATCGAGGAGGCATAGACTTTTTAATTTTTTTTATTATACACACACACACACACACACACACACACACATATATATTTTGCCTACTATCTCTCTCAATAATGATTAAGACCTTAAGGACAAGGAATGAAACAAAGAACTGAAAGTAAACTGAATTAATATGAGTAAAAAAAAAATTAAACACCAGCATCTTGAAAACAAAAATTTTAAATCAACACAGAAATTGTTGTTGAAGTTCTTAAAATTCAAGGGATCTCTGAACTAGAAAGCTGTAAGTCTTCAGGCCTAGAGAATCCTAAAGATAGATGGGGGAGAAAAAGAGAAAGAAGAGCCCACTAAGAAGGAATAATAAGGAAGTTGGAGGGTTTTTGAAAAGAATTACAACAGAACGGCATGGGGATTTGAGTAGAATGAGAGATTTTCAAAAGAATGTTTTCTTCATTCATTTAAATGGATATTCATTGAGTGTGTAAGGTAAGCAAGACTCTAGAAAAACAAGGTGATAAAAATATTCTCTGCCTTTAAGAGAATTTCAATACCATAACAGGGTTATTATAGGAGAAATTCATGTAAGAAAAGGGGAACACAGACGAGGGAGCACCTCTGTCTGCTTGGTAAGGGGATGGCTGTCGAAGTAACCTTAAGAAAGGAGGTAACGGTGGATTGAATTAGAAAGGTAAGTAGTACCAGCTGGGCAGAATGAAAGACAGGGCATCTCAAGCAGACAGACCTGTGTGCACAATGCTACAGAGGCTTGTAGTAGCCTAGCGTGCTCGAGGTATTGCAAGTTTGAGGTTGGCCTGAAGCACACAATGTGAATCAAAGGAGTGGGCAGTAGTTCTTTTTTTAGGATCTTGGCATGTTTAGAAGGTTCACTCGGCTGTACTTCCAGTATGCATTCTAGTCATTCAAGTCTCAGCTTAAATGTCACATCTCTAGAAAAGTTTTTTAGACCATACAGCTTAGTTTAGCCACCCTGTCACTCTCTAGTAAATAACCTTATTTTCATTCTGTGAACAGACTTTTTAAATATTTTTTAAATTTCCCTTATTGGCTTATCTGTTTGTTTGTTTATTATCTATTTGTCCCCAGTAGTTCCTTGAAAGCAGGCCCCTATTTGTTGTTCACTACAGTTTCCCTACTGCCTACCACAAAGTAGACAATAAATATTTGGTTAATTAATGAAGTAGGTTGGACATGTAAGCAAGGGACAGAGCATGAAGGGATCTGTAAGCCATCATAAAGATTGTGTATTTTCAACAGGTGGAAAAGAAGCACTGATGATTAATAAGTAGAAAAATATATAATAGATTTCCTGTTAGAAGGTCACTCATGATTATGCAGAAGATGCATTTCATAGGAATGAACTAGTTTGACATTCACAGCAAAAAAGGCAAAGTTGTTACTGATTAAAAGCAAGTTTTAATTGGAAGGACATAAGGGTAAGGAGGAGACCAGAGGGTGAGGGAGGAGTCTAGATTGACTCTCAGGTTTAGGACATGTACACAATACAAGTATTTGACAATACAGAGTTTTCTAAGTTTTAAGGAAGTCAATAGTTCCAAATGAAGGAAAGTCCAAAGAAAATGGAGGGAAAGTTGTGGCAATTTAGAAGTCACTGATGACATTCAGAGCAGAGATGGGGGGATAGGTCTCATGTGCTATCGGAGTAAATGAATGGTGATGGCCATTGGAGGCTGCTTCTCTTTTCACCTCCAGCTCACCCTGCTATGAGGGGATTTACATTGGCAAGTGTTAACTCACAGCTCATAGGAGCAAGCTGTGTCCACACCCCTCATAGAAAGCTCCCCACAGTCACTCCTCAGGAAGAGAAGTACATATACCAGCAACAGCAAGAAGCAGTTCAGGAGATAGCCCAAGAAGTACACAAGCCTTAGAAGAAGGCCTGGGGTCAATCAGACAGAGAATTCCAGAGTCCTGGATTCCTGGATAAGGAGATGTCATGGGCTCATCCCCATGGCCTTGGATATTCCATGACCAATGGGAAGAAAAACAGCTGGAGAAAGGTCTAAAGCATGGCATCCAGGGCAGAGGTCCCTTCTACCTGGGTCTAAAGGCAGGATGGATTACAGGAGAAAATCCAGAACTTACATCCTGTCATCTTGAAATCCTACAGAAATAAAAGTAAAAAGTCTTCCTTCCCAGAAATCCTAATCAAGTCTGCTTGTTCCTCATTCAATCTATGTGGTCACAAGCTCATCCTACTGTAGGCACCAATCATCTTGGCCAGGAGGAATGTAGTCAGCTATTTGACCTAACCAAGGTATGCTATAGCCTGGGGAAGAGGTGTGGAATCCATGGTCTGAGAAGGGAGGAGTGGTGCCTACTAGGTAAGATAAGGTGAAAAGATGCTGAGGGGCAATGCTGTTTACCTGTGCACTATGGATGGACATGAGACGGATTCCAGGATGTTATGGAGCAAAGAACAAAATGGAATTGGAATGCATGAGGCAGCACAGACGTCTGGCAGAAAAAGAAAGGAAAAACATAATTATAGCAAAAAAACAGGGGTAAGGTCTGATGAAGTTTTAAAAAGTAGAGAAACCTGTCCATGTTTGAATATAGAGGACAGCTTCAAACTAACACCTGTAGTTAAAATGCAAATTCTGATTCAGCAGGTCTTGAGTGGAGCTTGAAATTCTGCATTTCATACAAGGTCCCAGGTGATACTGCTGGTTTTTGCACCTCATCTTGAAGATCAAGGATATAGAGAATTAGGTATCAGAGAAAGAAAGAGATTGAAGATGTGTCCAAAAAAGGAGCGATTCCCAGAGATGAAAACCAGAGATTCCCAGACACTGTTCCTCTTTGGCCCCCTATAATGAGCCGTTTCCCCAGCAGAAAGGAACAAGGCAGTACTGTGGTGTAATTTTGGGGCATTCCAATGTTCTAGGACATTCTGACTAGTCTTGCCTAGTGTGAGCATGAAGCAGAAATGCTGAGCCCGTTGTCCTCTTGTCCACTTTATGCACACCTTCAATGAAAATGTGTGTGTGTCCATGCGTGTGCATGTGTGTGTGTGTTTGTGGGCACGTGTGTGTGTATTTGTGGGCATGTGTGCATGCACATGTGTGTGTATACACATTGGATTATCTTGACATCCTAGAAGCTAACCACAGAGTTTCAATCACATTGGTAGTGGTTCCCTCGTGATTTAATTTTTAATCAGTTGTATAAATAATGAAACTGAGTGAATTTGGGCTTCACAATGTCTTCTTCCTACAACTCAGAGGTCTGAACCATATAAATTTGCCAAGGAACGAGGTGTCAGTAACTTAGGGTGACAATACTAAAAAGTACCTTGTTAAATAAGGAAGTAATCATTAGTAAAAATTTATGCAGTTTTTGAACTGAAACAAAAATTATGTCATTTTTTTCCAGAGATATTGAGCTCAGCAATGACTTCTCTGAAATATTAAGTACGGTAGTGTTATGACAAACATTTTCAACAAAGCCTTTAAACTGATTTTTCAAAATGCTTTTTTATAATGAATCTGCTACCCCCAGTATCTCAATTTATTGTTGGAAAATAACATATTCTTGCAAGTTAAGAATCTGTATCCTAAGATTTTACCTTCAGAAATTATCCTACAGTATATTATTAATTTTCCAGAAATATAGTTTGTTCCTTAGTATCTTGGTAAAATTTGAGTAGAATTTTTTTCCTTTTAACTCCTCATAGCTCTTTAGTCCATTTAATGCTCATTTCATTGTCTTGGAAACAGGAAAGTATAACAGAAATCATAGGAATAAGTCTCTGAAAACCTGTTTCTTGCCTTGCAAATAACTTCTTAAAAAAATCTTTTTTAAGTCACTAAACCCCCCTCCTCCTTTTCCTCCTACTTCCCATGTTAAGTTTTTCATTTCCTTTGCCTGGACTTCTTTCTGACTCGCTTTTTCAACGACTATCTCCACCGCATCTTTCTCAGCTTGTATGTCACCTCTTCAGAGAGTTTTTCTTAATCTCCTCTCCATAAAGTGAGACATTTTATTATTCTCTCTCACACCACTCTATTTAATCATGTCATAGCAATACTCATAATTTGTTTTTGTTTCCCTGAATACTTTCTCTTCTCCTCTTTTGAATGCCTAGTGCATAAGCTCAGGTGGTTATTCTCTCGTTTATGGTTGTAGTTAGCCTGAAGCAAGCAGTGTATCTATCACATACAATTTTCTCTCACAATATGTGTTAAATGATTACAGGAAGGAGAAAAGGAACATTCCATAAGTTCTTTTAAACCAGGAATTTGCCCTTTAATTTTCATATATTTCAACCTTGTAGCTCCATGCTTGACATAGAGTAGGTGTTCAACAAATATTGGTTGAGTGCATGGATGTGTAATTGGAGCTATGTCTGCAAATGTGAATAATTTCACTCAACAGCCACAGAAGAAAGAAGCAGGAACCAGAAAGTCATGTTACGAAGCCCATGTATCCACCAACCACAAGTACCCTTTTGATTTTGGTTGATATTTGTAAGGCTTTTCCCTGGTCTTTCCAAAAGTAACCTACAAACGCTTTACTGAGGGTACTTGTCTAAAAAACTCCTGCAATGAAAAAATTATCTAATTTTCTCCGAGGTTTCTGTTTGCATCAACCTGCACTATTATGTTCTACAACTTCTCGGTTGTGCTCATGGGGATCACCCTTAGGACAAGTAGCAGATACTTAGAAAAACCATGGTTTGTCACCACACTAGACGGCTTTCCTACTGATGGTGATCAATGACCACCCCTGAACATTTTGTGCTTCCTCCTGCCATGCAATCCATTTTTTTTTTCACTCTTCACTGAGAACCTAATCCACAAGTTCATTTTTTGAAATAAAAGATTCACATAGATGGCTGCATTTAAAAGTAGAGGCCCTAAGTCCAGTTGCTAGGGTCCATGTCCAACTCCCCTGATTACGTGTGACCTTGAGCAAGATGTGTAACCTCTGTAGGACTCCTATGCACAACATGAACATAATGATGTTTAACTCATGGGGTTTTTGTTTTCATTAAATGAAATAACTCATGTAAAGTACTCTGTATGTGTACTGTACTAGAAAGTTATTAGTGATTATACTTTCTAGTGCCTGGGACATAGGTTTGACACTAGTTATTATCTTTAACAATTTGATATTTGTTTTTTACTTGTAGACGGAAACTCCCAGGTATTTGAAAAAGTAGAGGGAAAAGAAGAAACATTTGCCACTTGCCTCACGGCCGTTTAGGGGCTCTGAACACCATCATTACTCTTTCCTGATAAAACAGGATGAGAGGAAGCATCAGAGGGAACGTTCTTCTCCACAACACACTGAAATTCCCCAGGAACAGGAAAAGCTTCTTCACAGTTGTACTGAGAACCCTGTGTGTTTTCTCCTTGCAAAGTCATTCTGTTTTACTTTTTTCTATATCTCTTAGCCTTTCAAAATTTGCATCGACAGATTTGTTAACACTGTTAGATAACAATGTCATTGAAATAAGTTGCAGTAAGAGAGAATGGCAACTCATAGTGAAGAGATAAGTCTATATTTAAAACAGCATTTTAACTATTCCTCAGAGAAGCCATTGTCACGCCAATCTCACTAACAAGCTGTGTTTGTGTGTGTGTTTACGAGTGTGTGAATATACTGAATTAAGTCCAAAGGCCAAGATGGATAAAAACATACTTTCTGTTAATACCTCACCCAAAATGTCTCAAGTCCATCTTCACTAGAAAACACACACACACACACACACACACACACACACACACACACACACACACACAGCTAAACAATTCTTTCACAAAGTTACTATCCAAAATAATCTTCCTCCTTATCCTGCTTTAAATATCTATTAATATATAATAGATTTGTCAGTTTATTTATTGTCTATCTTATTAGAATTTAAGCCCTGTCAAGGCAAGGAATTTGTCCACCTTGTTCATAGCTATATCTCTAGCACATAGTAAGTGCTCATAAAATTTTGGAATGAATGAATATCCCTTAAACTCTGTGAAATACTGAGGCACTGTATTTATACACAGAGCATAAACGCTAGTCAAATCACAGGTTAAACTCACTATGAGCAACAGTACAGTGTGGCAGAAATAGTAGCCTGGAGATCTAGATTCCAGATTTGGTTCTGCCACCAAATGTGAGAATTTAGGCAAAAAAGGTATGGCTTTCACATATGTCAAGTGACACAGATGACAAGGGGAGCATTTTCTCTGCTATGTTTGCTTCAGCTCACTAAAAATTAACTACTTATTTTAACAGACTCAGATTGTTTGTTTGGGGGGCTAAGGTTATGAGGGAAGGTGGAAAGGAGATGGGTAGCACGTGGAGAGTCGGTGCCATTAACCAAATCTATACAGCCAGGAAGTTATTGATGACTAGCAGAAAGGATAGGATAAGCATTGAGCAAATTTTGTTATTCCATTACTATGTACAAACAATGAGTTTCCTCTTTTGATTCTATATTTTGCAAAATAAAAATGGTAAGTATTCAAAGAAAAATCTAATTGAAATTGTAGAAAATGATAAATTGTTTATAGTACAAGTATTGCAAATATTCAGTTATTAATTTATAATCTGACAGACTGCTAATTTAGGCCTTTTAAACAAAGCTTATGAAGACATAAAAGTAAGCATATAAAAATATAGACCCAGCTTATCCCATTCATTATTCCATTGGTTCAGACTGCAATTTGTTTTGGTAACTGTTTCCATCACTCCAAATCTCAATGAAAAGAACAAACTGTAATTTTCTTATTTTTGTTTGTCTAAAAGTTTGTAGCCACCTTCCATCTTACTCCCATGATAGATGAGTGGAAATATAGAAAGTTTGTGAACAAGTGGTAGTGAACTATATTTAGTCATTGTCTGATTATTTGGAAATCCAACATTATTTAATAAGATCTGGAGAGAATTCATGAAAATCACGGTAACAAATGCATCTTTCATGATTTTTACACAGTATTCTGCTGTTGAAATGCCAACTTCAATGCATTTTAATCTCTTGAAATAAAATTTCAACATAATAAGCCCAATTCCACAAAAAAGTATCAAACTTCACAGTGATTCCAGGCCTGAATATATTGTGCTCTAGAACTAACTTCCCTTACAGCAATCTCATATTTGGACAGCAATTATCTTTCCAGGATATACAAAAAAACAGACCACATTATGCTACATCAGCACAAAATAATGTGACATTTCTGAAAGCCTTAGTAACCACAAAACACATAATAATTAAAAAGAACAGAAAATTCGAAGGATAATTGTGAATCATGGTCAAATAAGGCAGAAAAGAGATCATTCATTCCATATATTCCCTGTTATACAAGAAGAAAAATACATGTTTGTTATATTGATGGCCAATATAATTTTTTTAAATTGTGATTTCTAGTTAGTAGACCTTTAGGTCCTATACAATACTTCATGAAAACTACTCTAACAAGCCTTTGGAAAGAACTAGAAACGAACTATAGATAGTGAAAAGGGAATCGTAGTTACAAATATTTGTAACAACTAGTTACAAATGTGCCACTGAGACAAACAGCAACAAGAAGTTTGGGCCTGAAGCATTATTTTTTAAATGGCATATTTTAGTCCATTTTCTTGGGTAATATTATTCGTTTGCCTTGAACATTTGTGTCTGAGGCCACGTAGCACAGAGAAAGAGTATGGTTGGACATTAGAGTGCTGAGGTCTAAATCAGACTATGCCAATTTCTACTGAGGAATCTGGGAAAAACTACTTCCCTTGAGATCTATTTTCTGCATTGAAAAAAATGAAGATGATATCTTTTGCTACAAGGTTTGTTGGGAGGATTCAAGAAAAAGCCTCTGGCATCATCCTAGGACATAACTGACATTCAATAAATAGTAGTATCTCCTTTTATTTTTCTAAAAATATAAAGCAGTTCAAGGAAAGTTAAGTGTTTTCCATGCTAATTGCATAAAAATTCGAACATTTAAAGCAAAAAGTAGTTTGAGTTTGGCAGCCCTGATGAATCATTAATCAGAGAGGATTTTTTTAATCAACTCAGGACTTTTTAATGTAAATAATAATAATCATCATTTTTAATTCCCAGTTTAATCACCTACAGCCATATACATTACACCCCCAAAATGGATAAATACCAATTTGTTCATAAATCTAACATACATGAAATGATAAAATCCAAAGGAACCCTCACAGTTACCTTACTATAAGGAAGACATAATAAAGTTTTTAGACAGAAAATGAATTCTGGCTTAGTTTTGCATCATGTGAAATGATACTGATTTCAATATAGTATGTACATTTAAAAATAAAGGCAGAACTGTGAAGGCTTTAATTTTCCTTTCTTTAGTTTCACCATCCATTCTAAGAATTACTGTATTAAAAGTCAAATTTAGTTTATCTTCAAAAGCTCCATAGTGTATTAAAGTGAAAGCAGTCATCATGGATGGCAAGACTTAACATAGAAAAATGGATATCTTAGCTTTCTCTCTCTCTCTCTCTCTCTCTCTCTCTCTCTCTCTCTCTCTCTCTCTTTCTCTCTCTTTCTCTCCACTTTTCTGTGCTTAGTACAGGCCAGGTTCTCAATAAATGCTTGTTTTTGAGCATAGATTAATTTACAAATGAACGAGTAATCTAAAAAACTTCCAAAAATTTAAATAAAAATCTATGAAGGGGAATCACTTGGTTGATACTTATTGATAGCATAATTAAAAGAACCATAGTAAGACACTGCAGAACTATGCAAAAGTGGGTAAGTAGATTTGTGCTTTGGAGAAAAAGGATCAGATGTTGTAAGTAATATATCCAGAAAAAGGAAAATTACCTAAAGTCATTGTGAAGGCACCAGATGTTAAATTTGATTTGAGCATTCTGCTGGAGGCTGGGAATACAAAGATGAATATAGTACTTGCTTTCAAGGAGTTCACAGTATAATAGGAAAAATTAACCCATAAACAACCCAAAATAAGTGTAAATATAAAATAGATGTGTATATAAAATACAAATATCTGCATGTATAAATAAATCCATATAAAAATACTATGGTACACAGAAGTAGGAATAGTCAATAATGCTAGGGAGACAGGGTGTGAGCAGGAAGGGGAAGCACTGGGTCATGCCTCTGAGGGGACAGTTTAATCATGTCTCAAAGATGAACCAGACATTATCAGTCATAAAAGATGGGAAGAACACCGGGCGGCTAGTAGAGGATGTGAAAAAGCACAGAGGCCTCGAACAAAAGTGGCCAGTTTAGAGAAAGGTGAAGAGATGGCTGTGTGTAGAACAAGTTGAAAGTTGATGTGAGAGTCAGGAAGGTAAGTTCAGGAGGGCCTTGTCTGCCACGTGGAAGAATCTGTAGTTTATATTGCAAGACAGTTGTTTTCAAATTATAGAGTCGAGTGCCTGCCGGAGAATCAATCTTCTTAGCTTTTATCTGTTTAGGTGTCCACTTAAGATTTCCTTTATGAGAAAAAGTTTCAAAACCTCTGTTATAGGTAAAAAGCTTGCAAATGTTTTTATTTTATTCATTTATTTTTTGAGAGTAATGAGAATGGATTTACATTTTACGAAGTCATTGACTGGATCTTCAGTGGTGGGGGAAGACACTCAAGGTCATATCCTGAGAATAATTAGATTGCCAAGGTGAAAGATCTAGGGAGCCTATTCAAAGGCAGCAGGTGAGAGGGACAGCAAGCCCCTGAAACAGAGTCAGTACTCCATAATGCTTCTCCACCTCCCTGTAGTAAGTGACTGGACACAGTATTAAGATGAAGCCGGTTAGGGTTAGTCCCATGCTTTAGCTTGGGTTTTTGCATATTTAAGGATACTTTTTGCCATGATATGGAACAAGAGAAAAATCAGGCTTGGGTGTAAAACTATGGGTTGAATCTGAAGTACTGTAGTCCATGTAAATGAATATGTGTATTCATGGGTTAGGCATCAAAACGTGGGGCAAGGAGGAGAGACTGAGGACGCACCTTTGAAGTTAGTGGCATAGGAGTGTGTCTTTAGCTGTAAGTAGGTGGTAGATCACTCAGGGAAGAAGTGAGTACATGAGTAATTCAAAAATAAAGTGCTTTACTTTATTTAAGGGATAGGCAGAGGAAGAGAAATTTATGAAACTAAGAATAGAAAGAGAAATCAGTATACTATAGTTTCACACAAAGTAACAGATGTTTCAAGGAGATGGTCAAACACTGCAGAAAGATCAAGTAAGAGCAAGACTGAGAAGGATCTATTGAATTTGACAATGTGTATCTCCTTAGAGACCTCAGCTAAAGCAGATCCACTGGTGGAATGGTGAAAGCAGAACTGGTAAGAAAGTTAGGAATTCACTGAAATACAGAAGGTACTGGGAATCCATTCAGAGGAAACTTCAGGAACAAAAATACTGAGTTATGTGTTTGAGTTTGTTAGAGGCTTCAAGAAAGCTCATATGGCTGTAGGGAGATACCAGTAGTATAAAATTTCTACAGTACCATCTTATAGGGAAGAGATACTGGTTTTAAGGACCACAGGGATTCTAAAGGAAGTTAAGAAGCAGTTTTGGAGTAAAAAGGTAAATTGACAGACATTGATTTTGATAACTGTCTTATAACTTTGTCTATTCATTCTGGATTCATTTCATTATGTTGCCATGATTGCAGAAAATTAGATCAAACTAACGAGGAATTCCAAAGTAAAAATATCACGCAATGGCCGTAGCCAGGAGAGCTGGTGCCAGGATTCGGCAAATCTCCGTGTTCTTCTGTCTTGAAAATAGAAGAAACACTGAAGCATTTGAAGGCAATAAACCAGGACAAAGAACATGTAAACAGCTCCTTCCCAACTAGGGAACAGATGAAGAACACCATGGCCATTCCAGCATTAACAATGTGATTTTTTTTTTAAGTTCAAAGGCTAACATATTTAATTAACTTGGTGAGGAAAGCAATGACCTACTTTCTATAACTATACTCAATTAGTGAACAAGTGAACCTTACTTTTCAAGGGCTCTTTTTTATTCCAAGAAAAATGTTTACTTATAAAACAGTTTTTTTTTTCAAAAATAAAGAATATAATTTAAAGATTTATGTTTGCTTCACTTTTGATAACTATGATATTTTTTATGAGCTAACACACTTCTAAGCAGATAGCTTTAAAAAAGTTGAATTCTTACAACTCTGTTTTAGTTAATAGGTTGCAGTCTACCCTACCCCAAATCCACAGTCTATTACCGATTTGTTGACAATGGACTGGTACAAGCAGAGTGTCTAAGTTACTTGAAAGAAATGGCTGTATTCCCAGGGTTTCGTAGATGTTCAATAAGTTCTTACTAAACTAAATTAAGTCATATACAAAATAATACTGGCCAAAAGTTCACTTATTCCCATTGTGATGTCATCCTATTTTTTAGAAAAATACTTCCCAGCACTTAAAGAACTCAATAGCTATTAACCTTGAAAATAGATTTTGTTTAGACCCATTTGGTTGAAAAAGCTATTATTTATATAGACTGGAATACTTTAGTCCAGATATCAAGAAATCAATGCCAAAGAGGGCCAAGGGGATAACATAAAAGAAGGAAATGTGAGGGTATAAGAAACTAGAGCTACTTAGAACCTGAAAGGGGCCAGGCAGGTGCTCTACCAGGATATTACACTGCATGAGTGTCTGGTCCCAGATCACCTAATTTTTCAGGAAATCTCAGAAATATTTATTTTGAGGCTAAATCTCCTAATTTAAAATTTTCATCTCAATTGCTTTTCCAAACACCATGTGGTTGACTACCTCTGCTCTAGGTAGATTTTTGCCAATTAATGTCTTCAGACATCAAATGCATTAAAAAGGATGAACAATCACAATGAACAAATTATGTGGTCAGCCTGTGCCATCGGAAATACAAGTAAACTTTCCCACTAACAAGGGTATAAAATAGTAAGCTGTAGTAATTATTGTCAAATTCTCTTTTCTCCTTCCAGCTGCAATAGTCTGTAATGCTACCACAATCTGAAAGTTGACTATCAAAATGATTAAGAAGGAAAACACTTAGAAACTCTTGCATAATTCATGTTGCAGCTGAGACTGAAAGACACATTGTCTTGTAGCACAAATATATTATAAACTACAACACATAATGAAAATTCAGTTAAAATACACTTAAGTGAAAAGATTTAAATTGCAATTCCTTTCATTATTAGAAACACCCACAACACAGTTCATTCTTGCTAACATAAATGAACATGTCACTATGTTTTAGATATATTTTATGGCATAACATCATTTGATTGGGGAAGGACATATTTGTACTATTCACTTGTGACATATTCATTCCACATGGCTGGATCGTAGGTATTATTATTGTTTCATCACACGAGAAACAAATCAGGGCCTATTCCTCGCCAAAGCACCCAGCAGTAGAAATACCACATGTGGTGCCAACTTTTGTCACACTTCAGTGAAGGGATTTAAAATAATTTCCTGTAGCTGTGGATATTTCCCTAACAATGGTTATCAGTCTGTACCATCCAATACTTTCAAGACTACATTTTAACAGCAATATGTTTAGGTGAGTGTGTGGCAGGGAAAGGAGGTGTTTCTCATGCACAGCACAAAACAAATGCTCCATAGGCAGATAAAGCTGGATTTTAATTCCAGATCTGCTACTTGTTAACTGTGTAACCTTGGACTAATTGTCAGAACTTTATTGAGCAGCTTACATGTGCTAATCACTATGCTAAGCACTGGGTATACAAGAGTGAACAAGATATCCTTAACCAAAGGAGCTTAAATTTAATAGGAAAATTAGAAAATAACAGGGCATTTTCAACACAGAATCATAAGGCTACAGTAAATGTAGCAGAAAGTACTTTGGGAGTATATAGAAGTAACATGTATCCCAACCTTAAGCTGTAAGGTTTTCTGGAAAAAGTGATATCTGTGCTGATATCTGGTGGAAGGATAGGAGATGGGTAAGTAAAAAGTGAGGCAAAGAGTATTTTATAAGAAAAACATAACATATGCAAAGGATAGAAACTGAAAGAGGAACTAGTATTTCTGAGGACCTGCTCATGGTTTGTATGGCAACTCAAGTGTACACAGTGGAATATCAGCTAGAAATCCTTAATGTTTATCACAGCCAAAAAGAGTTTGAAGGAAGAGTCAAAATTGTAACACCACCACCAAATGTTTGAAGGAAGAGCCAAAAATACCACCTTATTACTATGCATTCATTTATTCCTCCTCCTAACAAGTGATTATTTCAATCTACTACGTTTAAGAAAATGTAGGTTGCCTCAGCTTTGACTTCTTACCTAACTCCATTTCAGTGAGGTAGTCAGGCAGAACAGGAATGAGCCAGTATGTGAAATGTTTCTAGGTTTTTAAGACTGCTCTTCTTGTGCTTCAAGAAAAGGTTGTCTTTCAATGTGGAAAAAGAGGCCATCTTGAAACAGAAAAGGAGGAAGGAAAGTACAGATGTGATAGTACCTGAAGGAATAAGCTCGAAGCAGGTGAGAAGATAATCTAGTCCATATTATTTTATTTTGGCCAGAAGTAGAAGTCAAATTTTTATCATTTGAAATTGGATTTGATATTTAGAAACAGGCCAAAGAAAGGGGTTCCTTAACAAAGTTAATGTTCCTTCTAGATGGCCATTAAAGAATACAGTCTCTCTCCCACCAACTCCTGATTTTGATAATATACTTCTAAACTCTTTCTTCAGAGATCCTATTGCTCTAGGCTGGAATCCATCTTAGGATGGACTATTTCCGGAGGCTCATGAATGAAAAGTGATGTCAGCAAGATGGCAATGTAGGAACTTTCAGTGTTCATCTTCTCCCCAAAACATCAAAACACCTGGACAGAGCACAGATATAAGATACACTGAAGAGAATAGGAAAGACAGCTTACATAACCTCTGTCATCCTCTCCCAAGCTCAGGCAGCCCAGTACAAAGAGAGACACCATCCCTGTGGGCAAGGAAAATGAAATGAGCACCTGACTTAACTATGAACGACAGCACCCACCTACACCAGTGCCAGACTGACTCCTGTGGCCCCAAGCAGGCTCCTGTAAACTCAGTCCCCTTGATGATCTTAGTGCCAGACCTGCTTCTCCAGGTCCATAATCCTGGCCCACCCAAGTACTAGACTGGCACCCATAGCTCAATCTTCCAGGCTGGCCCCTGAGGCCTCAGGCTACAGACTTGCCCTATCACTGGGGCTCTCCTTGCAGACACAAGACACCTAGTCAGCTCCTGCACCTAGCTGACTCTTGAGGACCCAGGAATCAGGCCCACATATGTGGATCCAGGTCTCAGGCCCATCATCACAGACTCAGTGAAACAAGGCCCTAGGCATGCCCCTGTGGACCCAGGACCTAGATCAGGCCTCATGGACCCAATCACCAGGCCTGCTCACCTGCTAACCCAGGTTCCGAACAGCCTGCCCAAAGAATCCAGCAGCAAGTCTGCCCAGAGAAGGCACCAGACCTCCCACCTAGAATATCTGGATGGAATCTGTGACTCATAAAGGAATTCCCCTGCCTAAGTCTGTCTGTAAAAACTGAAAGAAATGTCTATTTCTTCAAATGTCCACACACCAATACAAGACCACAAGGATTATGATTAAGCAAGGAAACATTTTACCAAGAAAGGAAATAAATAAAGCTCCAGTGATTGACTGTAAATTAATGGAGATTTATGAACTATCTGACAAGGAATTAAGAATAATCCTCAAAGAATTTCAAGGAAGTACAAGAAAACACAGACGACTACATGAAATTAGGGGAAAAAAATGAAAGAACAAAATTAAAGTTTAATGAAGAACTAGAAACCATTTAAAAAAGAAGCAGAAATATTAGAGTTGAAGAATACATTGACTGCACTGAAGAAGTCAGTAGGGAGCATCAACAACAGACTCAGCCAAGCAGAAAAATGAATTAGTGAACTAGAAGATAAGTCATTTGAAATCATCTAGCCAGAAAAGAAAATAAATAAATAAAAAGGAGTGAATTACGGGATACCATTAATAGAAACAGATGGTATCCCTTAAGAATTCTACCAAATACTTAAAGAATAATTAATGCTAACCCTCCTCAAACTCTTCCAAAATACTGAAGAGGAGGAAACAGTTTTAATCTCATTTTATGAGGCCAGCATTACCCTGATACCAAAGCCTGATAAGGACACTACAAGAGAAAAAAGGCACAGGCCAATATATATATCTGATGAATACAGATGCAAAATTTCCCAACTATTAGAACTCTTAAATTAATTTACTAAAGTTACAGGATACAAAACCTGCATGCAAAAATTAAGTTGCATTTCTATGCACTAATAATGAACTATCCGAAAAAGAAATGAAAAAAACAATTCCATTTACAATAGCATCAAAAACAATAGAAATAAAATTAACCAAAGAGGCGAAATATCTGTACATTGAAAACTATAACACATTAATAAAATAAAGTGAGGACACAAATATATAGAAAAATATCCCATGTTCATGGAATAGAAGAATTAATATTGTTAAAATACCTATAATACCCAAAGCCATTTATTTATTTGATGTGATTCCTACAAAAGTTACGACGGTATTTTTTACAAATATAGAAAAAACAATCCTAAAATTTATATGGAACCATTAAAAACCATAAAGAGCCAAAGCAATCTTGACGAAAAAACAACAAAGCTGAAGATATCACACCTATTGATTTCGAATTATACTACAAAGCTATAGTAATAAAAACAATATAATAATAGCATAAAAATAGACTCATAGACCAATGAAACAGAACCGAGAGCTCAGAAATAAACCTATGCATTTATTGTCAACTAATATTTTATGAGATAGTCAAAAATGCTTAATAGGGAAAATATAGTCTCTTTAATAAATGGTGATGGGAAAACTTCAAAAGATGGAACTGTACCTCTGTCTTACACCACTCAAAAAAATTGACTCAAAATGGATTAAGGACTTAAATGTAAGAACTGAAATCATAAAACTCCTAAAGGAAAACAGGAAAAAATCTACTTGACATTGATTTTTGCTTTTGCTGCTTGTGCTTTTGATAACATCAAAAGCACAAGCAGCAAAAACACAAGCAGCAAGAACAAAAATAAATAAGATCACATCAAATTAAAATGCTTCTACACCGCAAATAAAACAATGAAATGAAAAGGCAATCTACAAAATGGGGGAAAATATTTGTATATCAAATATCTGATAAGGGTTTAATATCCAAAATAGACGACAAATTCATACAACTCAATAGCAAAAATAAATAGCATCACTTTCCTAAAAAGATATTTGCATGTTCATTGTAACATTATTCACAAAAGCCAAGACATAAAAATAACCTGTGCTCATGTACAGATGAACTGATAAAGAAAATGTGATAGAAAAGTAGATAGACATATGCAAAGGAATATTATTTGATCTTAAAAAAAAAAGGAAATTCTGCCTTTTTGGACAACATGGATGTCTTTGAGGAAATAATGCTAAGTGAAACAAGTCAGAGAAAGACAAACACTGAAAGACTTCACTCATATGTGGAGTCTAAAAAAGTCAAACTCATAGAAATAGGAAATAGTATGGTGGTTGCCAGGGGCTGTGGGTTGGGGGAAAATGGAGATATGTTGGTCAAAGTGCGTTAAAAACTTCCAGGTATGAGTAAATTCTGGGGATCTGATCTATAGCATGGTGATTATAGTTAACAACACTGTATTATATACTTGAAAGTTGCATAGAGCGTATACCTTAAATGTTCTCACCACCAAGAAAAAAAAAGGTAACTATATGAGGTGTTAAATAACCTTATTGTGTTGATCATTTTGTAATATATACATGTATCAAATTATCACATCATATACCTTAATCTTACAACTATATCTCAATAAAGCTGGAGAAAAAAAAGAAGAAATAAACTATAGTCATTGCTTTCATAGTCTATTAATTTCCACATTAAATATGGCAATACCTCTGACACCATTTGAAATGGAAAAAGCTGACTAATTTTAGCAAAGAAAAAGCTAATTTCTAGATCAGCAACTAAATTCATGATAATTGCTATGCAGAGCATTAGATTAGGAAGTACCATTATAAGAAAAAAACAATCACTAATCAAATAATTCAGGGAAATGCTACATACTATCCCTACTGAACACTGATTATTTATATTAGCATATTTAACATCCCAAGAAGTCCCAAAGTAAACAGAGCAATCAACAAACACACTTTACGCCAGGATTAGATGAATGTTAATTAGAATAGAGTCACCATTCAATGGGCCTGGGCTCAGTGCCCATAACGTTGTCATTTTCAAAAGAGACCTTGAACTTATTCTTTATAAAGGATCTAACCCTCTTACAACATCATACAAAGATACCTTTTCTATCAAAGGAAATTAATGAGATTGACTACCGTGACTGCTGAATCTTATTCTTAAACAATGTATGTCAAGAACTATGATCCTTCCTAGAAACAGCCTACATATACCACAAGAAAGAACACAGCAAAATAGAGAGTAACTTGCTTATCAGTAACTGAAATTCATTAATTGTAGATTGTGACTTTTTTTGTCACCAGGACCAAAATGTCTTCCCTGAGAAGAGTAATAGAAGTCAGAATGTCTCTCCTTTCTTGGTAAACTTTCCTGTTTGTACTTACAGGTGACCGTGGCAACACTTTGTCATCAATCCCCATGGCCAAGTGAGCCATACCACTTCTCAGCGTCAAGGACCTTTCTGGTATTTGAAAAAGGACTTCTTAGGCAAAGGACAGGAGCAGTGCCAGTAATAAAGGTGTTACTTGTTACTAAATCTGAGAGAGATAAACAAAAATAAAAGTCCCATTTTATTTTTTAAAAAGAGGCTTCCTAAGGATCCATTTCCCAACCTGACAATAATGCAAATGATATTATGCAGTTTCTACCTCATTGTCTAGAATAAAATAACTACAATACAGTCTTGCCTAGAGAACGAAAGCATCCATAATTTTGGATGTAGAATATTTTTCTATCTTTTCTGTAATAACTTTATGACAAAACTTAGAAGTATTATAAGAAGGGAATCCATGTTAAATTGGTCATTCCTGCATCCTTTGCACTTAGCACAGAATCTAGCACATACTGGACTACCATAAATATTTATGAAGGAAGAATGGAAGGGAAAGGAGGAAAGACTTAGAAATCAAATGTAAGGACTGCCATTTTTAAAGGAGCAAATCTCCGTAGTTGTCTTAAAGAAGAAATTAAATGTTCTAAAAAAAAAAAGTTTTGGCCTCCCTTAAGAGAATGTATTGATTTTGCACTATTTAATACAAAGAGTAGTCCTGGACCTACTTTTAGAGAAAATGTCATATAATTTTAAATGCAGATAACATTCATTATTAGTCTTGATTAATCCTTAATTCATATAGTTTGAACATTCTCTACTTCACCTGCTATTCTCAAAGGAAATTCTCCCATTTTTCTTTGTGTGACACTAAACTGGCATACTACCACAGGTCTTCAGGTAGCTGGTACCAGAAGCTATAGATGAATGAATGAGTCACTGTTATTGCACAGTAGCATATTTAGCTTAAGGTGCAACATACTTTTATGAAATTTTCAGTGTTGCTAAACTATGAACTCAGGCATGTCGAAGCACTAAAATTATGATCATCTACTCACACATTGTATTAATTAGTATGTTTTCAGTTACAGTAGCAGAAATTCAAATTAGACAGGCTTTTGCAATTAATTAATGCCTCATTTCGCTAAAGTCCAAAAGTAAAGCTGGCTACCACTAGTGTGAAGAAATACTATTAGGAATCTATATCTCTCCATTTCTTAGCTTTCTTTTTCTCTCTGTTGACGTCATTCATTACCAAGCTTTCTCCATCTGCTAGCAAGATGGCCCCAGTAGCTTCAGGCTTAGCTTCTTCCATCTTAGCAAGGCCAGTATGAGAAAGAGCTCTTCTTTCTGAACAGCACCTACAGGATTTTGATTGAACAGGCCCGGAGTGCCCACTCTAAAGCCTAGACTAAAAGTAGGGAGAGGTGGCTCTCCACAGGAGCTGTTATACCAGAAGAAAGGGAGCTGTTATACCAGAAGAAAGGGAAATGGATGCTGAATAGGCAAAAATGCAATGGCTGTCTCCTATGCCCAAATTCTAAGTTCTTTTCGAATTAGTCAGAAGTCAGAGTTATTGAATTCTATTTGGATTGTCTATTTGGATAGGCAATTAAGTTTTTGTTTTAAATACTATTAAAAGTCCTTTTAATGTGGAATTTAAAGAACAAAATAAATGAACAAACAAAACAGAAACAGACTCATAGATACGGAGAACAAACTGATGGTTGCCAGACAGGAGGGTGTTGGGGACAGGGTGAAAAAGGTGAATGGATTAGGAAGTACAAATTGGTGGTTACAAAATAGTCATGGAGATATAAAGTACAGCATAAGGAATATAGTCAATAATATTATAATAATAACTATGTATGGTGCCAGGGGGGTACTAGACATATCTGGGGAAATCACTTGTAAATTATATAAATGTCTAACCACTAAGCTGTGTACATCTGAAACTAATATAAAATAATATTGTCAACTCTAATTGAAAAATAAAAATTAAAAAAATTCTTTTTGACCTAAAAAATAGTTGGGTGATTTTAGTTTATATGAATGTACCATTAAAGCAGAGTGAGAAAGTTAAGCCTTTCATGCCATTGTGGTAACTTAATTAACAGATGCAGCTCCATTATTCAAATACTAACAGTGACTCAAACATCAGACATTCTCATGTAAGACACAAACATAGGAAAAGGTAAATTTGCTGTGTATAAATGTTCATGAGCATAAGCAATAAACTACTGGCTAGATAGTAAATATGAATTCCCCCCAAATTACTTGAACATAAACTTTCTATTTTTTAAAAAGATGAATAATCTACTAGTTAAATAAGCAATCCCAGTTCTTCATGATTTTTACTTTATCCAAAATAGCAAAAAGAGGAGTAAGCAAAAAGTCAGAATACTTTGGTTTTAATAAAAACTTCACCATATTATAGTTGTGCAATCTTGGGCAAGTAAATATTCTCAAAAGTTGCACAATAGTCAAAAGGATTATCTGGAAAGAAGTTATAAAACTTATGAGACATAACATAGATTTATGAAACAAAGGTTTTTCTCCATGTAATATAGTTATAATTCTGCTCCTTACATGGAAATTATTATCTAACTAGTAGTATTCTTTTGTTATTATTCAGTTATTTTGTTCTGATGAATTAATTTCTCTTTATGACTTATTAACTCTTTATGGCTAACTTATTGTGTAACCTGTCCATGACCAAACTAGAATGCCCTATATTCTCTAATATATTTAGTTGTAGTTTTATCGTTTTAACAATTCTCAGAGAGAATGAGAGATGGCAATAATATGAATGATGATGGAAGCTGTTACTTTGTTAACTTATTTAGAAAATAACTACATGTGAGGTTTAACTAATTATTTAAAATACATTTGATTGAATCTACCTATATGATTTTAAATACCAATGGTTATACTTCTATCATTCTATATGAAATAAACTGAATTTTCTAAACAAGACTAAAACAGATACAAGATATTTCCTTAATGTTTAAATACAAAAAATAAGTTCCTGGTTATTAAAAGGTCTCATATGTACATGCATATTCAACTAAATATCATGACGGTGCCAACACACCTTGACATCCAACCCCATACTGATTCCCAATCAGAATAATTGTACCTGCAGAGAAGCAGGTAGAGTATTATGTAGAATTATAGACCTTTTGTTGAGTCTGCTTGGCCTTGTGCCATAACCTGTCAGGTACAAATAAATAAGGCAAATATATTATTTTTTCCTTCAAAGGTTTGAAAGATGTCCTGCTACAAACACTTTTATAGGATAATGAGTTAAGATTTCTATGTTCACATTTTTTAGAGTATACGACTTTATTATTATGCTTTATCTTATTAGCATTTACTTTCTTATTTTCAAACAAGATTTATTATGTTTATTTATTATATATGTTCACTTATGTTATTCATTATATCTTTTTATTTATTATCTGTGATAATAAATATCTAACTGGAAAAAAGCATTCTCAGCAGGGGAATAATTCATAACATTACTCCTATCAAGCAAAATGTCATTTTAATTTGTATTTTGAATAATTTTATAGAGCTAAAGTCTCTGGAACTTCAAGTCTATTATGACATCTGCTTAATTCATCTGCCTAATAACCAAGTTATGATGAAACAGTTGTGCTGCCAAAAGAAATGATCAGTGCTGAACTATTCTTAGTTGCCTGGCCTTCTGTTTCCCACCTTCTAGACTTTCATAGAAATCTAACTAACAAAAAACATAAACAAGCATTTGGAGTACAGGATCATAAAATGCCTTCTGCATTATTTGGCCAGTTATTTTGCTGTATTTTTTAAATGTTGAAGATTTAGATAAAATGAGAAGTTCAGTCTATGATCTCAGTGTTTGTTTTTCCTTAAGTTTATGCAAATACTTATCTATCGTTGGGCACAATTAGTGAATGGTATACTATTATTATTTTATTTAGAGTTACAAATTTGACATAAGTTTCAATAAATGTTGGATGTAAGTCAACAAACATTTTGGGGTCCTACTCTGTAACAGGTAATCTATATACTTCAATTAAAAGTGTCATTTAAACCTCAGAATAAACCAGTGTTATTACTATAACCTTATTTTACAAAATGTCTGACAAAGAAAAATCAAAGAGGTTTGGGACCTTGCCCCAGGCAACAACCTGGTGAGTGATGAATGTGGATTTAAACCTAGGATTAACTTTAAAACAAGCATTCTTCTTACCATACTACATTTAAAACAATAAATAACAACATTCATGGACATTAGATATTAGCATCCATTGTATGCCATGCACTTTTCCTATTTGTCACAATCCAATGAAATTTTATTTATTTTTCAGATAAGTAAACTGACGATAAAAAATTGAGGCAGTTGCCCATAGTCACCTAGCAGGTAAGTGGTGAAATTAAAATTCCGATTCAAGTCAAGCCACCTGACTTCAACATTTAAATTCTTCCTATGATAGCACACTGACTTCCAAGTATAACTGAAACTTGCAAAACTACAATTCAACCTATATAGATGATTAAAAGATAACTCAGGAGTTAACACTTTAAGGTCACCATTGGGGACTTCTTTTCCATTGTGAAGTGTTGATTTAAGAGAATTTTTGTTTGTTTGTTTGTTTGTTTTGGTATTTTGTTTTGTTGTTGTTGTTGTTGTTGTTAATAGTTAATAAATAAGAATTGTTGATTCAAGTTTTTATTTTACTTTTATCTGAATATTTGGCATTATGCACTGTATTTTAAAAACTCTAGTAGAATGCATAGTTTTTCCCATAATCAGATTAATAAAGTGTTATAACTGTAATTTAGTCAGCAAAAGAAGACTAAAAAGATGAACAAGATTGAACAGAAAAATACATATAGTTCAATTTTGTAAAGTGATGTAGTCTATAAGCAATCTCATAAAAAGTTAATACATATTGCCAAACATACATATATACATGTATTTAATGGAGCAGGCAGGAAGTTCAAAAACAAACCAAAAGGCTGGGAATATCTAGGCAATAGGGACTTAACTATAGGAAACAACATATTTTTAAATCAACCTTATTTACGGATAATTTATATGTAACATAATACCCTCATTTTAAGTGTACACCTCATTGAGTTTTGACAATATATAAATCTGTGTATACACTACCACAATAAAGATACAGAACACTTGTGTCCCTATAAAGTTAATCAACCATTAATCTACTTTATATTACTATAGATTAGTTTTGCCTATTCTAGAAGTTCACATAAATGGAATCATACAATATCCGAACTCTTTTATCTGTCTTCTTTTGCTCATCATAGTACTTTTGAGACTTATCCATGTTGTTGTATCAGTTCATTCCCTTTTTATTGCTGAGTAACATTCCAATGTATATATCTACCACAAATGGGTTATTCATTCACCAGCTGATGGCCATATGAACTGTTTCCAGTTTTCAAATGTCATAAGTCAGGTTGATATGAACATCTGTGTACAGGTACATTTTCTTTTCTCTTGGTAAATACCTAGGAATGGAATTGTAGAGTGGCATGAGTGTATGCTAAATGTACATGGAACTGTCAAGCTGATCTCCAAACAGGGTTGCACTCATTCATACTACTCTAGCCGTGTATGAGAGCTGCAGTAGCATTGTATCCTAGTCACATTTGGTATTGTTGGTCTAACGAAATCTGAGTCATGCCAGTGTGTTGTAGTTGGTTTATCATTGTAGTTCTATTTTGCATTTGGGAAACAGTTTATTTCTGAAGAGAACTAGATTAACAACAGAGAATTTTAGTTAAAAGAGTTGACCATGGAATCACACATGGATCTGAATCCCAGATCTGTTATCTACTGTATGTGGGACTATAAACAAGCTTCTCTATGCTTCAGTTTTCTCCTCTGTTAAGTCAAAATAAAAATAGTATCTTTCTCAGATTTTGTTTTAATTTTGAAGAGAAAATAAATTTAAAACACTAAACATACCACCCGGTTCATAGTAATTTTCAGTGAAATTTAACTAATATTACTACTCCTATTTCACAGAATGTATAGGGTTATAAATTTTTACAAGTTACGTTAAGTTTACTTCTAATGACCATAACAATAATGCCATGCCTTTATAGGATCTATCTTACCTAACATATGAAAATGCTTTAAAGTAATTTTTAAAAAATAGATAAATCTAAAACCTTCAAAGTTAACCATGGTATAAAGACGTATTACTCTGGAAGGTATCATTATATCAAATCTTTATTTTTTTAAGTCTTGTTTTGTTTTTAAGTTGGGACTTGATCCCAACAAGGTATTCATATGGCCTTAATCTTAGAAAGCAGCAGCATCAAGCATTTACAGCAACCTACAATAGATCATAAGCATCCTATCTGCGCTACCCCTTCTCCATCTACAAGCAATCTGTGTAGTATTGATAACTCCTTAAAATTCCAACTTCCATTTTATCCTGGCACCAACATGTTCTCTTTCTCCTCACAGGGTCAAATTCTCTCCCTAGACGTTCCCACCCAGGGAGTAGTTGTTTCACCAGCACTGCCTGTAACCACTCCTCTGTCCTGGCCTACTGACACCACAGTTAGCTTCCCTTCTGCTTGTCCCACTGCTGAATCTCTGCTCAGGTCTGACGGCTCTGCCAAATCATCCAGCTTTTGCTTCTGTGTGGTCTGAGAGAGTTGGCAAAGAGGCAGTGAGTTCTGTGACTTATGTTCGGTTTTCTTTCACAATTAGGAGAGTTAGAAGCATCCAAAAGACATTTCTCTTTCAAGAAAATTGTCCTCCTGAGAAAAACAAAGAGATGCCTTAAAACTGAAAGTTAAGAGTTTGAATTAATCACTATTCAGTCATTGACTTAGTTGGTAACCTTAATATGTTTACCACTTGAATACTCAGTTTTTTTATGAGCTTACTGTTACAGAATTTTAAGAAAATACATTATTTTTTTCTGTTAACATCACATAGTAATTAAGAAATTTATATGGCAATTTTGTTTTCCAGTCTTCTCATGTAAAATCTCATTTCAGTGTCAAAAGCACTATGAGTTTGAAAGCATTATGTAACAAGACATGCCACTACTACCACTATCAATACCAAGAACAAACAGCTTTGAAGGCTGGGCTGAAGGTACTGGGGAGAATTACGGTAAGAACAGAATAGAATCCTGGCACTAGAAGACAAGTGGAGTGAGGCTTTAGGCACAGCAAAAGGGCAGAAGTCCAGTATTCAGCATTGGGACAGTGGGAATGGACACAGGGCAGGAATGGTCAAGGACCAGAGTATGTTAAGAGTACAAGTTGTTTATCTGACATAGTTGTTTAAATGATATAGGTCCTGAAGATTGGGAAGGATGTCTGCCTTCAGGGAGGAAGCAAATGAATTCGTGCCTGCAGACATGCACAATTGATATAAAACAAGGGGAAACCATTCACCATGTTTATAGGTTTCTCTACTTTTTATGCCTCATTTCTGGTATTTTTTTTCCTCAGGCCCATCCATACTCAATCCATCTCTATAACTGAACAAGAAGCAAATTGGAGTTCACTGTCTCACTCAATCTTTTGCTTGATATTAAATTTAAGCCAATGCTTACCACCCAAACCTCTCACCTAGAGTTGGATCTATTGAGGGCTCAACTTCCCCAATACTAGGCTACTTCTCCTTGTCTTAGGCTACTTGTCTCCTTTCTGCCCAAGGCCTGTTATATTCCATACCCTTTACACCTAATTAGACCTTCATTCCTATCTCCTCTTGGCTCAATCCAATCTCGTGACCATTCACATAGTACATTTACAATCACTCCTGGTTTCTCTCCAGCCACTCAAGAGACTATGGAGGGATGGCTGGAGAAGAGGATACCATTGTCATGAGGATTATTAAGGAATGGCCTCCATAAATAAGCAACATGCAAATCCTTTCAAGATTGAGCAGATATGAGCTCTAGGAGATTCCACAGTGGAGAAGTTCCTAAAGTGCTTTCATAGACTACAATACTGGATCTGCATTTTCTCATTTTGATTCCCACAAGCTCAAATGCAGCCTGTAAGAAGATGCTGATGTCTCTTTTAAAACTCAGGCCTCAATAGACATGTGAAAAGATGCCCAAGGTCACTAATCATCAGAGAAATGCAAATTAAAACCACAATGAGATATCATCTCACACTTGTCAGAATGGCTATCATCAATAAATCAAAAAACAAGTGTTGGCGAGGATGCAGAGAAAAGGGAACCCTCATATATTGTTGGTGGGATTGCAAATGGTACAGCCGCTATGGAAAACAGTATGGAGGTTTCTCAAAAAATTAAAAATGGATATACCTTTTGACCCAGGAATTACATTTCTGAATATTTATCCAAAGAAAACCAAAACAATAATATCGTAAATATCTATGTACCCCAGTATTCATGGCAACACAATTTTTGATAGCCAGGATATGGAAGCAACCTAAACACCCATTGACAGACAAATGGATAAAGAAGTTATGGTTCATATATACAATGAAATATTACTCAGCCATTAAAAAAAAAAAAAAAAAAAAAAAGAAATCCTACCATTTGCAATGACATGGATGGACCTAGAAGGTATTATGTTGAGTGAAATGAGTCAGACAGAGAAAAATAAATACCATATGATTTCACTTATATATGGAATCTAAGGAACAAACTAATCAAAAATAGACTCACAAATATAGTGGACAATTTGGTGACGGACAGAGGGGAGGGCGGGTTGGGGGGCTGGGAGAATGGGGTGAATGGTTAAAGAAGTACAAATTAGTAGTCAATAGATGGTCACGGGGATGGGGAGCACAGCATAGGGAATTCAGTTGGTATTAATATATTGGCTAAGTGGAAAATCTGAGGAGAGAAGGAATAATTAGGGAGATCATTTTATAAACTATATAAATGTCTAACCAATGTACTGTATACTTGAAACTAATTAAAATTAATTAATTAATTTAAAAAACTCAGGCCTCAGCTACTCTGGAGCACAGAGGGTAATTTTTAAATTCCAAGGAAAAAACAAAAGAAATTATAGAATATACTAATAGCTTTTAGTTAATTTTCCATATTTCTTATTTTAAGACAAATGAATTCTATCCTGAAAGGGCTGACCCAACCTCACAGCTCTCTTGCCTATAAGACAGATGTGAACTTAACAAGTATACGTTCAGATTTCAAAAATACAATTTTGTTTTATAATATCTTGTTCTATCTACTTTAGGTACCCCTTTACACAAAAGTCAGAATATACATTTTTCTCACGGTTTAAATTCTTTCCATTCTCCTTCCAAATAAAGTAGCCGGGTGCAGAATGAAGATGGGTCCTCGATCATGGGGGTGGGGCATCCAAGTCTCTGGTGAAACATATGTGGCTTGGCCTCTGGGTTGGCTGCTTCTTCAAGAGTGTAACCATGTGGCCACTGAGTGTCCTTCTGAATTGAGATTGTCCTGCTTGGTCTTTAGAGTGCCTCATGTCACCATTGGTGATGTCCACGGACTTTGCCCTAGTCTCCAGTCACAAAGATCCCATAGTCTATAGCCCATATGGCCACAGTAGCCCTCCTGCTGATCACTGGGGTTCACAGAACTTATAAAAGGCCATGGGGGCCTAAGATATTTTATTTGCTCTCTCCACACCACACCAAAGTGACACTTCACTCAGGCTCCTCCTCTTTGATATCTCCTTCTACTTATTGCTATGTAAATGCTCCCGGCATTTCAGATGCATGGAACTTTGTAAACTTTGCATTTTCCGGGCTATGCCCTGGGAAGCAGGGCCTCAGCCCCAGTGGTCTTTGGAATTTCCACACTTACTGATGTTGCTTATTCCTTCTTTGGGGTTCACCCTTAAGGGGAAAATCACAGCACTAGGGTCTGATCTTTGGTTCTTCCCTTTGCCTCTCTCCCAGGTTCTATCTCTCAACGACAAGAAGGGCTTTCCTCTTCCCATATGTCAAGAAATTTCCTTGCACTGCATCCTTTCACTCCTGTTTCATAGTTTCATCATAAAGATTTCCAGATCTTCTTCAAGTTGAATGTCTGCTTTGGGAGTTCTGAGAAAAGTCACCCTCTTTCAAACAAGTCAGGCATTTTCAGTAATCAAAAGTGCTTGTTTTTAGACTATAAAAAAATTCTATTTTTAAATTAACAGCTGATGCATCCCTTTCTGTAACAGGGCTATGCATTCTTCATTAACCAATACATGCTATTGATTCAGTGGTTCGAACAGCCAGACAACTATTGGGGTAGCTGGCGGCTAAAACGCATTTATTTGATGTCTCAAAAAAAGTATCTCTGTAATTCCTCCCATCTTCCCATTTATCTCTCTATAGCATATATTTCCTACCACAAAGTACAATCCCTGGACACATTTGGCCCTCAGGCAAAGACAAAGACTCAAACTCCAGCCTCCTGAGACCCTCCCTCCCTCTCAGTAAAAGATTGGCAGAGTTATAGAGACGCAGACTAGAGCCTCCATCTCACCTACAATACATGACCTTGTCTATTACAAGAGTATAGTTTACTAATACTTTAATTGGGCAATCACCACAATAAATAATATATAATACATTCATACAGAGGATTATTCTGTTACGCATAGTAGACTAAAATGAAAATAAAACCCATATTTGACTCATAGTGATATCAAATTATAATCTTAACTCTTTATAGAAAAAGAAAAATGCACTAGTCAAGAAATAATTACTACATAAATTACCATGCGAACTTTGCAAAAAACAGAGTTCCACTTTTCTATTGTCCAAGAGCAATTAGATTTCAGAGGCCCTGAGGGTTAGGCCTAAAGTGTTTTATCTGATAAACCCTGTGAGTCTAAAGGAAAACCCAAGGCTACCATTTATTGAATGCCTACAAAGTTCCCTTGGTTGAATCTACCTTTATCTCATTTAGTTCTCACAACCCTGCAAAGTACGCAAAACTTCATTTTCAAAGATAAAGAGATAAAGGCCCCAATCACCAGCAGAGCTACAATATGACACATTTCTGAGAGGACAAAGCCTTCAAAGTGGGATTGAAGCAAGTTCATGGAACTGCTCCAAAATCTTCCTGTGGGGGGTGAGGAATTAGAATGCCTTCCACCACCTCTAAATATAGTGCCAATATCAATTATAGTTTCACCTCTAAACTTATTCTTTAAATTCAGCTTTTAGTCCTTGCTACTTGAGATTTAGTATTGGCTGACTCCTATTCAAGTCAACTGATACTTCAGTCAGTTCATTAGTGAATAGACAGGCTTATAATAAAAAAGCAGTCTCTTTAAAGGAACTGCCTCAGCAGGATTTGAATGGGCACTGGGGAGGAGCACTCCCTTTCAGTAGAATAAAGTTACTCAAGGTGACCCGGCTCCTCAGTCCTCGGGCAGTCTTTGAAAGAAACTAAAGTTGAAAGCAGACAGAGAAGCAGAAAGAACTGGCAAAAACAGTGAGACTCAGGGGTGGTCTTCTCTCCTTGTGGTCTTTCTTTCTCAGGGTTATAGACAATTGCATATCTCTGTCTCCTACTTACCTAAAATTCATTTTAAATACACTGTCCTAGCTTTTAGACTCTTTGGTTTTTATCTTTTTAAGCGATTAAAAAGGTAATACGAGGAAATGTTTCTTTGTGGCATGTTACTATTGAATATCCAACAGGGTGTAAGGGTAATATCAGCTGTTTATGTTTTGCTGTGTTTATTTTATTGGATCTCATCAGAGGTTGGTGAAGGTCAGGTTTTCTTATTTTCATTTACTGGCTGGAGGTAGAGTAAAGCTCAGTTAGGTATTGAATGTCATATCAGAAGCAAGTAGAAAATACAGAAATATATGGCTTAGATCTTTGTCCAGGGTAAAATACACTAAACCAGCATTTTTCAAAGAATTATCCATTAGTTACAAGAGATAGTTTTATAAACACAATTTTTTAGTTAAATGTATCTGAGTAATCTCCCATACTAAATGTGCCTCCAGAGATAAACAGCACACACTTTAAAGGTTCTGTGAGGTCCTCCAATTATCTAACTCAGCATCATTTCCTATAGTGCTTTTTGTCTATTACATATTTGTTTATATTAATAAAACATATTTGGAGAAATGCTCCATTAAACCGTACCATCTCTGTTTTACCTTGTAGTATAAGACCCAAAACCACTTTTCTCAGACAAGGACACATCTAAGTTATCACCAAGAAGAGAGAGAAAAAGAAGGTAAGGAAGGAAAGGAAGGAGGAACCGGGAGGGAGAGAGATAGATAATTAGATAGCTAGATATGGTCTGTTAGCTGACTTTGACAGAAATGATCAATGGTTATTTTCAATTATATCATTTCTCCCCAGCCCGATCCCTCTGCACCAGTTGTTCTGATCTACCTCACTATCCTCCCCCAGTGTCATTAATTGGATTATGATCTTTCTTTAACAAATAAAAGGAGCACCTATTAAACTATTAGGCACTGCATCGGTCACAGGGAAACAGAAATTAAAGCATAGTTCTCATCCTGGAGGAGCTCTCTACCTACTAAAAGGGGCAGCAGGCAAGTACAGAACAATACCGGCTAACATGACAAGCCCAGGGGGAACACCCACCACAGGGAGGACCAAGAAATCTTGCAGCAGGAGGTGGGACACGCTTTCCTCTTGCTTCTTCCAATAGTAACATTCTAGAAAACAGTGGTTGCTGATATGTATGATAAACAATTAGCAAAGCAAATTGTGGAGAATAGGAGAGCCTGAAGGGGATGATACCTACCAGGGCACTTGGGTGAGGAAAGCAGGGTTCATTTGGAATATTGCATGAATGGATCTTCGAGTACATACAGAGGGGAAGCAGCAGAAGAAGCATGGAGATAGGAATAGATTTAACAGATATAGATATAGATGTAACATGGTAAGGAGTCTGAACTGTATCCTGAAGAGAATACAGTTATTGATTATATATCACTGTTAGTTTGCCATTTTAACTCCCTTTAAGTTCTTAAAGATTCTTCCATATTTACAACTGCTTATTCTCAAATCTTGAATATCCTCTCTCTTTCTGTGGATGTGTCCAAAGTCCATATATATAGGCTGAAATATTTAAGCACACTACTCCACAACTTCCCTGACTGCCTCGACCCAGACTTCTTCCTCTTGTGAACTTTTCTGCTATTCACTGAGTGTACGATTCATGCACTGCCTTGTAAGTTACTCTTTGGTAAATATGCATGCTTTCTACAGATGCATGTGGCAAACACCTCAAAATCAAAGAATCGTATCACGTATCCTCCGAACACTGTGGTGGTTCCCAGTGATCCCCACCTCCTGCTGTTCATTCCCTTGTATAATTCTCTCCCCTTGAGCCTGGGCTGGACCTAGAGGCTCTCTTCTTACAAGCAGAATATAGTAAAAGTGACAGGGTGTTGTTTCTAAGAAGATTCAGAAAGACTCTGAGTTCTGTCTTCCTCTCCATATCTTGCTCTGTTCCTTGCTGTCTTTGAGGGAAGTCACCTGCTATGTTGTGAGCTGCCTTATAGAGAAGCCCATGTGACGAGCTGCCCATCTTACTCCAAGAGAACCTTGAGATGACTGCAGCCCCAAGGACATTTCTTTGCAGCCTTGTGAGAGGCTAAACCAGAGATGCCCAGCTGAGCACACTCAGATCCTTGACCCTCAAAAATAAAAATAAATGTTTATCATTTTAAGTTACTATATTTGGGGATAATTAATTTTACAGTCATAGATAACTAATAAAAGCACCTAAATTAACAGGTTTCAAAATAAGTATAAAATATTTCTGTGGACAGTTGCAAAAATGAAAGAATGTGTGAGAAATAACTTATCTAATATTTATTGAATAAAGGAATCCAAAAATGGAAATCCATAAAATTTCTTTTTATTTTGGATTAAAATAAAACCACAAGCTCAGATGTGTGTGTGTGTGTGTGTGTGTGTGTGTGTGTGTGTGTGTGTGTATTTATACACATCTCTCTTTATTTTGATTCACTTATTTATTTCAACTGGAGGAATGAGTTGTCATTTTGAACTTCTACTTAAACATCTTTTGAGCTTTTATGTAAAATGCAGAATTGAGAGACAGAGAAGATACACCAAACAGGGTACACAGCTGCTTACCCACATATCACACCGTTTATGCTCTTCTCCCTCAGTCATGGCAGTTTCCATGGAATGATGAGAACTTCAAACAGAAAGGCATTCATGGACTCAGTGTGCCTGGAAGCTACTGCACAAGCAGGAAAGCCGGGCATCCATTTAAGGAAACAGGAAGGATGCACCAACTTGTCCATGAATGGTAACCAAAAAATGTTCTGTTGACTGAAACATTTTTCACATGTTCCTCTAAACTATCAAGTTCTTGAGCCACAGGGGCATCCTCCTAATTGCCTGTCCTGGGGCTCCTTATTCTAGTAAGGAAGAATAAATCTACTAAATACTACTATCTATACTCTGCTTTTTCAAATTTATCAGTCATTTCATGAATAAGTTAATAATTGAGTGACTTGCCAGGGGAAAAAAGAAAAAAGTCCTTTTAATTTAGTTTCACTACTAAGAAGTTATTGTTACAAAGAAGAAATGAAAAATAAGGTGGAATGAGATGTTATTTTTCTGAAAAGATAATTAATTTCAAAGGACAGATGAAAAGATTTCAGTGGCTATTTATATAGTGCTGAAAACAGATCGACTTTTCCGATATCTCTCACTTTCATTTTGTTTGCAAAGTAGGAAGCTTCAGAAAGACTTGAAGAAGGAGTCTTCAATATGGGCTGGTTCACTGAGTGAGGGGTTACAAAGCCTCAAAAAAAGTGGGAGATAGATTACTAATTAAAGAATTCCAATGAATCGTTCTGAATTATTCCTCTAATTAGAGCAATGAAGGAACTATCTAATCTGTGTGTCAATAAAGGATGATTTTAGGTTGCTAAATATTCCAGGATTACAAATAGCTGAGTTAATCCATTTCCTCAAATAATTAATTATCCAAGCAGTATTTCGCTACCTGAATAACCATCATCTAGAGCGTCTATAAAACTAAATACTCTAAGTTTTGATATTTTCCTATGGTTATATGAGATGTTATCACTGGAAGAAACTGACTGAAGGGTACATGGGACCTCCCTTAATATATATATATATAATTTTGCAACTACCTGTGAATATGTAAATAATTTCAAAATAAAAAGTTAAAAAATAGTGATAGATAAAAAGATAGACAGACAGACAGACAGAGAGACAGACAGGCATTCACCCTCAATGATTCTTATTCAGTAAGTTTGGAGTAGGATCCAATAACCCATATTTTTTATTCAGCACTTTAGATGATTTTGATGTGCCTCTGTGTTTGGCAAGCACTGGACTTCATAATACAATACTTTTACAGAAGTCAGATGTTTTCAAATTAATTTCTTTTTGATAAAGTATTACTAAATTACTGTGACATTTCTGGGGGTGGTGAGAGTTAGAGGAACACTAATTATCTGTCTATCTCCTACCCCACACCCACTTCCCCACCCAGGCATTACTGAATATGATTACCCCCGTTTCCCAGTCTTTTGCTCATCTCCATGTCCTATCTCTATCCTGGATGTAGTCAGTTTTTAATGAGAAGCCATCAACACCTTGGCCTCCCAGCTTCTAGATCTGCTCAGTACCAGCAACCTCCATCATTATTCCACTAGTCTATGTAAATCTGTGTTGTTGTGAATGAAAATGAACGTCCCAATGTTGCTTTCGGTTGCCCAGTGTGAAGCTCAATTCCATAGCACTTTGAGCTTAAGGACTTTAGCCTCCAAGGCTAAAGAAGCCCTCAGCAAACTTTCATGCAAAGGGCTCCAAAGTCCCTAATAACAAAGGTTTAATTGTCCAGGTTCACACCTCAGTCTAGTCTGTACTAGAACCAATGGAAAATGGTTTCTAGGGCTAGAAGTTACAATATCAAAATGCAAATATCTACTGGGGGACATTATAAGCTGTTATTAATTAGGCTGCCAGGTTAGTATGGAAGAACAATTATGAGAAATGCAGGTTTCTGGATCCCGGCTCTCCAAGAATTCTGATTCACTAAGTCTAGAATAGGATCCAGGAATCTACATTTTGACACATTGTATACTGACCATATTCAAAGAAATTTTAACCTGAAGGTTTAAATGCAGATAAATTAGCTGCTAACTGAGAACAGATACTGCATTTATAAATAGCACCTGATGCTTTCACAAATAAACAGGGGAAAGTGTAAAAGCTGTCCTCTAAATATTAGGTTTCTGAAGACATCTATGGGGGATAAAGTGATGAACTGGGAAGGCAACTCAGAACAGAAAAGGAGAAGAAAGGAAATCGAGAAAACCTAAGTCTAAGTAATGAGGTTCCTTAGGACTGACTGCTGCTAGGTGGGAGTTGGAGCTTTGAGAAATATTCTTCTCTCCTAACTGTAGGGTTGCCTCTGCTTTCCTATAGAGAGACAAACCAGGAGAGGAGGGAAGGAGTCAGAACATTCCCATGAAACCATAAGAACAAATCTGACTAATATGTGAAAGAACCAAGGTATAAACAGAACTCAAACAAGATTTCAACACAAAAGACCAAAAGTAGGAAGCTTCCCTTTTATGCCCTCACTTGCTTTCTCTAGGAGGCTGAAAGAACTGTGTTTTCTCTACCCCATTGTTATTGTTAACAATAATTCCCAGAGCAGTCTCACACACCAAAGGGATCATGTTCAGAAGTAGAAAATGATTCAGTAATTTCATTTTAAGGCTTACCCAAAAGTCTATTCAATCCTTGGGCTCTTTGTACTTGCAAAAACTTAATTTGCCTACCAGATAAAATGTTTGTTCTTACTTCTCTGCTGCATTAGTTACATTCCAGTCAGAAACCACCCAGTAATTTAAACGGAAAATGTAGTACAAAGAAATAGCAAAAAGGATTAGAATGCTAGGGAATTGGCCAAGGACCGAGGGTAAGGGGGATTGCAAGGGATACCCAGGAGCTACTGAGGGAGAATACTCAAGGAAGGAGCAAACTTAGAGAAAGAGAATCCTCCTTAAAGCTGGGAATCAGATCTCATTGGAGAGGCTTTAACTGAAGCCCATCGGATACTGGAAAAAATTCCTGGGTTTTTCCAGGCTAGAGAGGGTCCCCAGGTGTCAGGCCAGCTGAGAACTGCCATACTCATGAAATTCGCTGAAAGGCAACCTGTTTAGGTTATTGTTGACTTGCTAAGAGCCATCCTGGGCACCATTTGGACTCATGGAAAGCCACCTGGAAGTGGCAGGGATATGAAAAGGCCTAATGTTGATTCACTAGAAAACAAGCTGCTAAATCCATAGAACTTAGCTGCCCTTAGGAATGCTGTTGAACTTGCAGCTGGAAACAACCCTGGGGGTTTGGGGATAGGGCTGTGCTGGGGGAAATTGGGGAGATGCCACTTGAGGCTTGATGCCAGGACACTGCTGAAAAAAAGCCATCCACTCCACAGGAGCTCAACTAAATGAGCACATCTGAACTGGAAAGAAAAACTCCCTCCTCCAGTGACCTTCCATCACCCTGTCCCTCCAAAAAGGCCTTTGTTATCACAGAGCAGGGAAAAGGTAATTTGGAGCCGAGAGACAATAGATTGGTAACTATTATATCGGCATGCTAACTAAATAAAAGTTTTCTTTTCCAAAAGACATTTTTCAAATATATATTCTACTATATATAGTCAATATGTGGAATAATATCATTTTCTTGAGAACGAAGTAAAGAAAATATTATCTGAATCAGCAGAGGACAATTTTTGTACTTTCTCCTGTTTATTTGTCAAAGTGTCTCAGTTTTTAATCTGGACGAATATTTGTACTATTAGAAAACAAATAGTTCCTGTTAGTGACCAGCTGACATCGCTGCAAAAGTCTAATTAAAAATGAACTGGAAATGATCAAAAAAATCTTCAGATATTCTTTTTAATGTTAATTTTGAGAATGAGAGGCTTGGAAGGCTCACCCTAGCCATAGATGAAAGCTGTGTACAGTCATCTGGTGAACAACAGATCTATTCATCCCAAACCCATGCTTTCTCCTCACTCCTTTCATGATAACTTTCCATCTTTAGGGTCTTTTGGGCTTACTTAACAATTTCTATAAGGCACTTCTTAAGAAATGTAGATATTATTCTAAAAAGAATAATACACTAAGTAATTAATAGTTATTAATGCCCTAGCAGAGGCTAATAAGGAAATGGTATATATTGATGGCAAGACAAGGGAAGTTTTTTTTTTTTATTATTGTAGAACGGACGTCAGCAAATTTTTTTCTGTAAAGAGCCAAAGAGTAAATATTTTAGGCTTCGTGGGCCATATGGCTTCGATGGCAACTACTCAACTCTGCCCTTGTAGCACAAAAACAACCCTCAGTAATGTTTCGATGAAACCTTATTTAGAAAAACAGGGAGCAGGCAGGATTTGGCCCAAGTGATGTAGTTGGTCAACCCATGATGCAGAGGACAGAAGGAGAATTGAAGAGGCCACTATGGATGAGAAAAATAAGCAGCATGATAGCCCTTATCTGATACTTGCAGATAAGAAGGCTACAGAAATAGCAAGTCTTGGCTCACTAATCAGTTTTGAAATTCTGTCCAAGGAAGCTATAGCAGAGAAAGCATGGAGGATGGAGTTTTACCAACCTGGGAGCTGCTGCCTGTTGGCTAAGTCTCAGTTTTCTCATTTATAAAATAAAGAATAGTATCTTAATCACCTTGTTTTTGTGAGAAACAAATAATATAAAGCTACATAGATTTATATTTTCCCACTGGACATTCATGTGAATTTAAAACTTGTTTGTAATTTTTCAAGCTGAGACTCTAATCCATTTTACATATAAATGCAAGGCATTTTTGAACTGTTTTAATATACACTGAGTTTTCTAAAAATGTAAATATCATGTAAATTGATGGAATATTGTACTTCGGTTCCACCAGTAATGAGGGTAAGGGGGATTGTAAGGGATATTCAAGGTTTCTTTTATTCTGCTTTATCAAGAATAAAAAAAAAAGTCAAGAAAAGCACATCATTGATGCTAATGCCTCTTATGACATTTTACTCACAAATGTAATGCACTTGAATTAGTTTTCAGTCATATCCACTGTGTTTCTATATGTGGAAGCATCTGACTATCACATTTTGGTTTTTGGCATAGTTTTGTCCTCGTATTTGCTTTAAAATACATCTCCCTTTATTAGAAATAACTTTGTATTTATTTCTGCTTTAATTATTAAAGCAATACATTAATGTTTTGGAAATTATGTGTGCAAATACATCATATTACTTACAAATTTATTTTCAGGTTACTAAAGAGGATGTTGCAGGAGGATATTATTAGAAGACATCCTCACATCTGACAGTACTGAGGACTCCTACACAAATTACCCTAAGCTATTGTTGTCCTAGATTCTTTCTGTTGATGACCAGTGAGTGAAGAAGACAATGCAACTTTGTTTCAAGTTCCCTAGGGCAGATATTACAGATTCTCATTAAATATCTTATATTTGCAGATGTTTCCATATTATTAAGATGAAAGTTTAAATAAATCACTTTCTAAAACAAATCATTTGTTCGAAAAGTGGATTCTATAGTCCCCTTCACTTTCAGAAAGATGATTAGTGCCCTTCTGGCAATGAATAACGTAGGATCAATGTCCATACACTCACTTTTCTCTTAATAAAACACCTGAGACTCGGCAAAACAGTTGTACAGTCAGAAACAGGTGACTCTGTCCCACCAGATCCTCCTGGAGAAACTTTGATGCTTAGTTGTCTGTAGTGATTATTATTGGCATCATTAACAATTCTTCCTCTTCAGTGTTCAGTTTGTATACGTGCAACTTTTCTAGTTGAAATTTTTATCATCATTTACTAGCTATTTGGGAATATGTAGAATAGCAGTGCTTCTGCAAAAAGAGAAAACTGAGCACATTTCCTCCATGATCTTTTTTCATTTCTATTTGAAATGAAGAGAAGCTCATCAATCTACTACAGTATTTGATCTTGCCAAAGGAAGCACCAAAAGTTTCTTTTATGTATAAATGGGAAACAAATATAAACCAATTCTGTTCACTGAAAGTGACCAAATACACATTATATAGTCTAGCATGACAGGTATGTAGGACTTCAAATGAGTGCTTTTAAATGTATGCTTCTTCATTTCCTCCGTATGTGAATGCTGGTTTTTCCAAAAAGCTTCTATAACACTTTGCATATGGTAGCTCCTTGCTGACACCTGAAATGACTAGACTGCCTTTAGAAATGTCATGTTGTGTGCTTGGCCATTGTTCAAACAGTAGTAAATAATAAAAATGAATGAACTTTCCTTCTATTTCAGGTGATAGGCTCAAAGTACCAGATCAAGTCCCAGATTGAAATCCATGAGGAGAGTTTTTGATTCATACTTTGTCTTTCTTAATACAGACTTAGTGGCCAGTTACCTGGGCTGTTTTTCACTTTATTTTATAATTTAGAGTAT
The DNA here is from genome assembly GCA_028627145.1 of Eidolon dupreanum. Taxonomy (NCBI): domain Eukaryota; kingdom Metazoa; phylum Chordata; class Mammalia; order Chiroptera; family Pteropodidae; genus Eidolon; species Eidolon dupreanum. The sequence goes on along the minus strand of CM053514.1, from coordinate 13,256,055 downwards.
CCTTAAGGCTGCAAAAATTTGTGTTAACCATTTCTATTTTATTATCATCTGGAGCAGTGAATATACCATAACAAATGTAATTTGGATTAATTCTTTTAGCTTTTGAAAACATTTGCCAAAGGATATACACTTGTTTTTTATTAATATATAAATTTCATTGTTGTTTGGCAATATTTCTCTGGCATGTCAAATATCTTGCTTTCCATATTTGGTGTAAACATCTAGAGAAGATGTTCATTTGGATATAGAACAAAGTCTATTTCATTTCATCAAACTTCAAGTCTCCTTCTGCCACATTTTCAAGTAAGGAGATAGACTATGAGGCTATGGAAAACCACACCCAGTGCTGCTGAGATGCAGCCAGGCCTCAAGCACTTCTGACGACTAGGGCTTCATGATAGCTGTTGCCTCAGAGAAAGAGTAAGAGTGTTTAGATCTCACTGGCTGAAGATTGGGGAAGTAGGATGGAGATAAGAGCAAGATCCCTCCATCATTTATGGCTCCTCTTTCCTAAGTGTGGCACTTCGGGTGCCCAGCTGAAGCTCACTGAGAAAAGGAATAGAGGAAAAAGCTGAAGAGGTTACTGTGGACCCAACAATATTGTGAGGCTGCTTTGTTCAAATTTTGACATGGAGTTGGAGAGAGGGCCTTCAGGACCCCCATGTGACTCTGGTGATGTTAATGATGGGCGTTAACTCCAGTTAATGAAGTGTAGCTCAATCTGCTTTTGAGCTAGAGAGGAGCTAGAGACAACCAGCCCCTTGACACACTGGGCTCCACTAGTGGTGCCAGTGGAGAGGTACCATCTTCAAGCATCCTGTGAGAAGACAAACCTCAACAACAGACTAGAGGAAAATGAGACAACAGTTTATGAATTTCCATGTGCCATCTCTGGGAACTACCAGAGATTATTAGATGAAATTTATAGGGTGGTAGTATTTCTGCATTACTCACAAGAAAACAAGAGCCAGTGGTTTATTATGATTAAGATGACCCTCATTCTAGCCAAAGCCAAGGAAATTCCCATGGCTTCAAATACCATCCTAAAGTCACATCACCACCCAAGACCACTCTTCTGAGCTCGGAATGGGTACCCAACTCCTCGCTTGATATCACAAGTATTTCGCAGATACTGCCAACTCTATATAACCAAAATAGGAATTACTGTATTTCCCCCAAACCCTGATCCTTTTCAAGATCTCAATGACTGATACAGCCACCTAAGTCAGTAGTTTTCAACTTTTAGTGCTACACTTTAAAATCATCTGGAAGTTTAAAAAAACTACTGGGATCTGACTCCTATCCAAGCAAATTAAGTTAGAATCTTTAAAAGTGGGATCTAGGCATCGGTTCTTTTTTAAAGGTCCCAGGTGGTTATATGTTAAGTTGGAGAACCACCACTCATTGGTTTATGCCAGAAACCTAGAAATCACAACAACACATCTATTTCCTCATCCACTACCCTCAGCCCATACATCACTTAAAACCATTGCTTCTACTTCTGATATAGTTTATGGATCTCTCTACATTCTCCCCCTACTACTGCCACCAGCATAATTCAGGTCACCACCATCTCTTAGAGAATAAATGCAACAGTCTCCTCATGGTCTTCATCCTCTCTTGTCCACCTCTAAGCACTTTACTAACAAATGGATTTTGCCCATGCTGTTCCTGCTACTTTGGACTCTTTTCCTTTACTTTTTACCTGGTCTATTTCTACTTGTTCTTCAAGTTCTGGTTCAGAAAGAATGCTTCTCTTTCTCCAGAAAACCTCTCCAAATCCTCAGACTAGGTTCATTACCACAGCACCTCAAGTGTTTTATTTATTGTATTATTATAATGAGTCAAATAATAATTTATATAATTGTTTAACTTTGACTCTCAGTAGACTCTAAGGGTGAAAACTAATGAGAGCAATAACGATAAATGTGTAAAAAGAAAAAAATCTGTATCTACAGCTCTTTTTTAAACATCTGGATCTATGGTCTTTTCAAATTAACCATAATTAGAGCTAATACCACACATTTACAGTATACTTAGCACATTACATACATGATCTCATTTAAGCCTCACAATTCCATGAAGTAGGAATATTTACTCATTCATTTATCCATTCATTCCCTAAACAATTTGCAGAGTGCTGCATGTGCAAAAAATTTAGGGCCACATTACTCAAAAGGTGGTAAGAGAAAGTGAAACACAGGTTGACCAGGACATTTAGTTAAAATACAGATTTGGTTGCTCCATCTTGGAACTAGTGCATCAGATTCACTGAAGATAAGGCCTGGGTATCCACGTGGTTATTAGTTCTACTGTTGGTTCATCTTTGGTTTGTTTCAGAAGCTCTGCTGTAGGACAAAGATTCTAACAGGGTTGGTGTATATACATGCCATCTATATATACATACCTAACCCTTTTCTATACCTATTGAATCAGAATTTATATTGGACAGAGCCCAGGCAAGTGTAATTTTTAGAAATTCTACAATTGATTTTGAAACCAGACATTCTGAGTATTAACCACTTTGTTAGATGCTGAGAATCTGGTCCAGAGGTGGCTGAAGGGTATGAAATTTTGTAAAATAACAAACAATGAAACAAGATAAGGTTATAATATAGGTAAGTATACATTCGTTAATACTGCTTTGTTTCGTCAATGGCTTGGAAAATACTTCTTAGTCCACCACAGAGAGTGACAGCTTTTAAATGAGTTGTGAATCAGTAAAGGGTGCAGAGACACCATCATCTTCACATCATTCACGTACACAAGCATGTAACCCTGCCCTAGATAAATAAGGACATCAAAAAAATCTGGTCACAGAATAGGGAATATAATCAATAATGTAATAACTATGCATGGTGTCAGATGGGTACTAGACTTATTGGGGTGATCACTTCATAAGTTATATAAATGTTTAATCATTATGTTGTATACCTGAAACTAATAGAATATTGTATGTCAATGGTAATTTAAAAATGTTTAACAATGATTTAAAATAAATAAAACTATAAACTCAAAAAAAAAAAGTAAAAGAACAAGATCTGATCATGTGGCCAAGGCATAATGGGACTCTTAGTAGGAGAGAAGGTGGCTAAAACTTCATTAAGACACTAGCTGGCTACTTGGAATTTTGTGTATTTGCAATGGAAACCTGCCTAATTACAGATATTTTTAATGAGAATGTATTCTCTCACAGTCTAGGGAAATAGAAATAGAAAAAAAAGAGAAGTGAATTTATTCAGTTATTCATTCACTAAACAATTTGTAGAGTTGCTATATGCACGCAAAATTTAGAACCAAAGTGTGGTAATAGTATCTGACACAGAAGTTCACCAGGATCAGATAAAAGTTTACAGTAATGGCATTGAACCGAAAAATGCAGTTTCAAAATGAAGGTAAAAATACATGAAAACAGAAAAAAAATAACCTCTAAATTTTTTCTGTAATCTCTTGCTTTTTTTGAATTGATAATAATCGGAGTTAACACTTAACACTTACTTTATATACTGAGGACTTTAACATACATGATCTGATTTTAGCTTTATAACAATTGTACGAAGTAAATACCATTCTTCATACAAATGTTTACAATACATTGACCACGGTGCCTGACCAGCTCTGTCTAAGGAATGGGAATGGAACTATAAAAAAATAGGTAAGCTCCCTGCTCTTGTGAAGACAAACAAACAGAATTTACATATTCAGTGAATGAGGGAACTGAAGGCTTTGGGCAACTGAGACCTGGACAGGTTAAACAATGGTCTCAGGTTCACAAGCAGTAAGATGCAGAGCCAGGATCTGAACAATTAGCACAGGTTAATTGCAGAGCCACTGCTCTCCATTACTACATTACATGTTCAAGGACCAAAACCTATATAGGTCAAACTATGTGAAATTGCTGTTTTTATAGGGGAAAACTGTCAAATTTCTAGCAATTTCATATGCATCAACCTATACTTATATATATCTTTTCCATAATTCATGGTTCTTATTTTCATTTGCAATAATTCTTCCTCCCAGAATTGTTTATGTTGTTGACAATCTAAATTACAGAGCTGAGAATTAAACCTCACTTCAGAAGATTCACCTTACTAGAAAGTTTGGTAGGCCAGAGGGCACTGTAATTTGACAATGACCTGTTTGCCCTTCTGACCATGTGGAATGTGGTCTGTGCAGTTAGTTAAGGAAAAGGAGATGGCCTTGAGCAGTTTAAAGCAGTAAATGACTGTGGGGAGACTTGTTCATTTGTTGCTGGCTATTTTTGTCTCATTCCCAACACAATGTAGATCAAATCATACCATTTGGACTAAGAAAAAGGTGAGTGCATAACAGGTTCTTGTCCAAACTTGTGATTGTTTTTTCTTTTTCTTTCTTTCTTTTTTTTTTTTTTTTTAAGGTATATAGTCGACCACACCAAGTCAAGACATTTTGGACTTATGACACAGTTGGGTATCAAGAACAATTTGGCAATACTGTTCTCTGAAGTAGAAATAAGGTTACATGTTTTGTGAGTCAAAATAACCTGCTAGAGAATCCTAAAACATTCTAAGAGCCATTATCTTCTAACAACTTAAAAGAGGCCCCTTAAGAGAAATAACTATGTAAGTATACACACATCAATATTTACATTTCTCTTCAAATATATCCCTCTCCAAATCAGGGTTTATCAACGTCATCACTATTAACATACTGGGCCTGTTAATTCTTTGTCGTGTGTGTGCTGGGACTGAGGAGATGTCCTGTGTTGGAGGATGTTCACAGCATCCTTGGCCTCTGTCAGTAATACCCTCTCAGTTATGATTAACTAAAAATGTCTTCAGACATTGCTGAATATCCCACAGGAGCAAAATTGCCCCCAGTTGAGAATCACTGTGCTTGAAAGACATAAGAATAGATAAGTATAGGGGAATATTTTGCTATGGAGACATAAACTTGTGTTAAATTATGGAAAGGCAGAAGACAGTGTTTGTGTGGGTCATTATTGACCATGTACTTAAGAATAGCTGGAATCACACTGATCAATTGTAAATTTCAATTATACCACATACTAGCTGTGAGATCTTTAAAATGAAGGCAACAGTAGGATTTCAAAAAGTTATGAGCATTTAGAGAGGTAAAGCATTTAAAGCACTTGGCATATTGCTTAGCACTGAATAAGTACTCAGCAACTATCAAGTCATTATTTTAGAAGATCTTGCTCATACAATTTTCTCTTTGTCTCAGTGCCTCTGTTACTCTGTATTACATGTAGATACACGTATATATAATAAAAACATTTGTATATGTAGCTGTACTTGTATATACATGTATGTATAAATGCAACATAGGTAAAAAATACCAATGGTATGAATAAGTTCTTGAGTCTGTGTGTATTGGGGGCAGGGGCCCAGACACTAGTCAGCCACACCATAACACAAAGCAGATGTTAGTCTGTTTGATCATTTTTCTGGCAGATTAAAAAAAGAGGAGTTAAGTAAACTTTATCTGGCATGTTTGAAGAATAAGGTAATCAAATGCCGTAATTAATAGAGTGTTAGCACATAAAACCAAACATGGATTATCAATTTTAAAACATTTAAAATACAACAAAATCCATTTAACACTAAAACTTACTAACATGATTAATTCATTTTTATTTCAATAATTATTTTGAAATAACTTACTCATTTCTTAGCTCTCTGTTAGGCATTGATTTATTTTTTGATGAAGTTTTTAGAAACTTACAAATATTTAAGATAATGGTTTTAAATATCATTTCTCTTCAGAGGTGTAAGAGATACAAGAGTTTATGTTAACTCCAAATACAATGATCTGAAAGTATTTGGGAAAGTATTGATGCTACTAGCATTCACTTATTTCCACTGTATTTGTCTCTTTCATACAAATTTAAGATACAGAGTATAATATAGGATGGCAGCCCTCCACAAATTCAACTACTGTGTCAAAAGCTAAGAAGCTCTTTTGTAAATTTAAATGGTTTTCTTTTCGATCATTATGGGAGCTTAGATGATATCTAATTCTTCTCTACCACATCTGTAATAAAAATTAATTCTGCCTAAGCATCTGGTAAAAGAAGTTTTTATTTGTCATAATTTGTAACAGTTAACAAAGTAACTGTCATACCTATGGACAGCTGAAATACTGGAAAATTCTTCCTTATATTGAACCAAAGCCTGCCTCAAATTTATACACAATATACTGATTATCTGATCACTGAAAACAACGGAAAATAAGTTTAATTTTTTTCTTATAGCAATCTTATATATACTTGACATCAATTCTTAGACCTCTTATATATATACATACATATACACAAATGCATACACACATGTATATATGACATATATAATTTTATTTAATATATAAATATATAAATATATAAATTTATAAATAAATATATAAATATATAAATATATAAATTTATATAAAGTATGTAAATATATAAATTTATATAAAAATATATAAAAATATAAATATATAAATTTATATATAAATATATAAATTTATAAATTTATATATTTATATATAAACATTAAATTTTAATAATATATACACATACAAAGAGAGGAGGAAAGAGAAAGTGATAAATAAAGCAAAATGTAAATAAATAAATTGTAAATCTTGTGCTATTGTTGCAAATTTTTGTAAGCTTGAAAGTATATCCAAATCATAAGTTTTTATAAAAAATATCAACTCATGAGAAAACCTAAAATCTTGCCCCTTCCATCTCAAATCAAGTTTTGTTATACCAAAGACTTACTTTGCTATACTGATTATTGGTAGTTAAATGAATGTGCATAAAACATGAAGTCACAATGCTAAGGATTTTAAACCTACAAATATGCAACAATGAGTTATTTATAGTAATAGTTATATCAACGACTTTTTTTTCCAGTGCAGTAGTTCGAAGGGTAAAACATCTTATGATACTCTAGTTAAGCATAGGGAATTTTTAGTTAGAATATGTAATTATGTTTATATGAATACTTTGGAATGTGTCTCTTTATCTGTCAAGTGAATACAAAACACACAGTATTTACCAGTTTCAAGGACCCTATACCAGGACTGTGAGAAAATACTTCATTTCAAAAATTGAAACAAGAATAAATTCAGCTAATTAGGGATCAAAAATATATTTACTGTATTATATGTCTCTTAAACTTCTGACAAATTAAAATATGCATTTACACTTTAAAATTTTTCTGGCTAGATCATATTGTATATGGTGGTTTCATTTTTCTTCTGTGGTGAGTTAATCATCCCCGTTGCCATTTCTGGTTTCAGACGAAACCTTACAATCCTACAGAGAACCCTCACTTTCATATTGTTTTTGAAACCAGACTTTCATAATGAGGACATGAAACTACTCAGCAATAATATACATTAAAGAAACATGTTGTTTTGAATTTATGTTTAGGGGTTTTGGCGAATAAACCATAATAATTTGACAAGTCAAAAGCAGCCTAGCAGACAAAATCTAAAACTACATCTAAACACAGATTGCTCATCCATCTCCATACTCACTGATCTCTCAACTTTTTCTTTATTCTTCTCTACTGCCACTACCTTTCCTTCCTCTCCCACTTTTCTTTTTCTCTTTTGTTCTTAATTGAGACTTTGAAGAACTGGAAACTAGCATGTAGGTCAGAGCTGGACAGTTAATTTCTCAGAACCATATGGTGAAAGCAGAGAGTAAATGCTACAGTCAACTCTACAATCAGGAATTTTGTCATCTGAAGTCATAGGCAGAATTTGGTAACCTGGAGCAGTTAGTCACTATCACAAATTCAAAAAAACTTCACGTATATCCACAAACACTCCACTGGTTTAGAATTAGGAGAACACGACCCCAGGTATTCCCCAGGTGGGAAGGGATACTCCCTTGGAAGTGGGTGAATTCCCACTGGATGTCCCCATTTCTCTTGGGGATCTCTGCTCATATTCCCTGTATGGGGAGCCCCATGGGTTAACTACTTTTTTCAAGGAAGGGAACAGAATTGAGAATCCAGTCATGTTGGGGAAATCTAGAAAGATCTTCATTGCTTAATAAAATGTGAGATAAACTAAAGAGTGAGGAATCCCAAGGACACATCCTATTATAGCTTCTCTCCTTAACTCATGTAAATGAGAAGATTTGGTGCTGGCTGTCAGCTAAGATACCTCCCTTCTCTTCTATATGGCCTTTTAAATTTAAGGCCTTCTTTCCACATAGCCTTTCCCATAGATTATCCTTAATTTCTTTACATGGTAGTTGGCTTCCAAATAAGTGAAACAGAATCTGCAAGGCCTCTTAAGTACTAGGCTTGGAAGTTGCATTCTCTTGGTCAAAACAAATCAGGAGGTCAAATTCAAAGAAAGAGGAAGTAACCCCACCTCTTGATGGATACTGCAAAGTAGTACATGGGATGGAAGGGGTTGCTGTGGTTATTGTAAGAAACGATCTCCCACAAATATATAATATTTTTCCATGCGATTTATTTTAAAGTTATATTGTTTCTGAGATTTTAAATACTTTCAAATTGTAATAAACAAGTGTCCTGTGGAATAAATTGTCTTTGTAGAATGAAAGTTTGACTTAAATTCCTAAACTTTTTATCAAAGACCAAATTATTAAATTGCCAAAATTGCAAAAATACTATCACATGCATACTCCATTTGTGTTCCTCCTTGAAAAATCATCTTGACAATTTTTTGAGAGCTCACATCAGGGAGTGGATTATACGTCCTAATGAACTAGTCGGTATTATGTTAATATCTAAAAAAGGAACACAAGAATGATAGATAATGAGGCTATTATCTTACAGATCAAGAAACCAGAGCTATGAAAAGTAATATGTCTCACCAAAGGCTTCTCATCATTTCCAACACAAATATCAGGAAGCAGAGGAAGGCACTCACCTTGAGTCTCAAAATTCAAACTAGTTTCATTCTTACCATAGAGTATTCAAAAGAACTCAGATTGGTAAATGTAAGGCTAAGGCATAGATAAAATCTTCTCTTTTTCAAAATTAGCAAGGAACACATTTTTCTGCCTTGTACTTATTAATATGCATGTACTCAATCTTACTCATAAAATAAACATATTCTTTTGAAAATAACCAATAACTCTTTTATCAAAAGATGTTTAAACATGTGGTGGAGGAATCTTAGGGAAAATCCAGATGCTGAATCCAATTTATTCCAAGAAAAAGACAGGAAATCAAATTACTAAATAAACTCACTTATTTGTATACTTGAAGTGCTGCTGGTTTTGTGCATAGTTTGTTTTTTGGTGACATATGCATGTTTCCTAAAAATTACTGTGAAAATTTTCTGCCTAGTCTAATTACATTGTTTTAAGAAGGGGAGATTTTGATTTTCCTCCCCATTGCAGTTTAGGTGTCTCAGTATGTACAATTTTCTAAAACATAACTTTAAAAAACATATAATTGAAACATGAATGACTCTCACAGCCCCATATCTGACCTAATTCTTCTTTATGGGTAAAACTGGAAAACAATCAAAGAGCAATAAAAAGTATGACATCACTTGTGGCTTGTAATAATACCTACGCTTGATTTTATTTTTGGCTCTAGTTAAATATTGTTTTCTTTTTTAACAAAACAGTGCCTACTTTTCCAATATTAAATTTACAAAATATTTGATTTCAGTATTTATCAAAATATAAACTTATATCACATTGCTTCATTTTAATATGTAATATTGGTTGCCTTTGTCACCTTGAGACCTGAGCAAGTGATACTGTGGTTGGCATGAGTTAAACTAAATCATTGCTCCTGACAAGGCTCCTTTATTCACAAGAAGCAAATCTTATTCAAACTAACAAAATAAAAGGGGGATTTATTAAAGAATATAAAATATCCCCAAATACTAAGACAAAAACTAAAGTATCGTTGGCCTTCTTGTGACCTGCGACTGCAAGAATGGAAACCAAAATTACTCAGTCTTTCAAAAACTGCCTAGACTGTTTCTCTCTATTTTACTCTATGAATATAGTCAATGTATAATATTTTTTTATAATCTTCCTCTGCTTATCTATCTTTGCCACATGGCTATAAATCCAACTCTGTGTTACCATTAATGAGTTCTAGGGCTGAATTCTGAATGACTCAGGTTCTTCAATACCTTGATTCCAAATTTCTAAGGAAGATGTATGATTACGCCTCTCTTTAATGTTTACCCAGATTCTGTCACTGACGATTATTATAAACATCTCATCAACCTATGGGTTCATTTAGCTATGACTGTTGTGAGATAGAGTCATGTGATCAACTGAACTGTGAGAAGGTAGATGATGATTAACATGTCTATTGCAATTTAGTAAATATATATCTTGCAATAGTAAAATATAAAATCTGTTTCTTTATGTGCAAAAAGCAAAAATGTTTACTTAATATTCGTCTTGCCTAACCTTAAGTTCTATCTATAAGAACAAATGAGTTTATCAAAAGGAAAGCATATGGGCAATAATAAAGCATTGGAATGCATCCAATAATATCATATATCTACTATAAATCAAATTGTTGATGAAGAAACAAACTACACATAAAAATCACAGTCTCTTGATTGTATGTCAACTATAATTCAATAAGAAATAATCCATTTTTCAAGATGTTAGGAACTTCATAGAGCTCGTTTTCAATTGTAACTTAGATGACATCAAGAGTCTAATATAACACAAGTATTTTTTTTCCTCCCTGGTCATTCCAGTTATACTGCTTTTTTCTAAAGAAACTGAAGAGATGACTCTCAAACTATGATATTCAAGGTTTGGGAGATATACATTGATTTTAAATCTTGTTTAAAGGCTCCTATTACTGCAGGTGTGCTTATTTAGCTTGGAATTTGGGTACTTTCTTTAACTCTTCTTTGCTTCCTAATTTCTATTTTATGTTTCTGTGGCTGCTGCTAGCTCTGGTGGTTTATTTATTTTGCACTTTCTATTTTCCAGAAATCTAGCTGTGGAAAGGACTTGAAGATAACAGACTAGAGAAGAAGGAAAATAATAAAAAGTCCAAACCCGGAGAGCAAATGAGATTCATCCAACAATTCGTAAAAGCAAAAGGAGCTCTATTAAAAAATAAGTTATAGAGGCAGATGCTTGATGTCTGTACTTAGTTCATCTTATTACTCATTTTGGAATAAATGCTACATTCTTTGTGGATTCAAAATATTCTCAGAATCCCAAGGATGTTATGAGTCCTAGCAAGGACATAATTAAGCCTTTGTCAGTAGTAGAGAGATCTTTTTATTCACTAATTACAATAATCCATTGATTTGATAGCATTTTATATTTATAAATTATCAGCATTCTCCAAATTTATTTATAATTGTCTATGAGAGATATTGTTTTAACCAGCCTGAATGGAGTATAGAACTAACTGAGATTTAAAACCGAAAAGGATTTCCTACAAGGTCAAATCAGCAAAACTGGAAATTCAGCCTTTCTTTTTTTTCTGTAGAAATGTTCAACACATTGTCCACAAGTGAATTATTTAGTATAAATAAGACCTTTATGGTAAATGACACAAAAAATTAGGTGATTTTAAAAGGATAGTTGATTTTGAAAATATTTATTGAGTACCTATATGAATAAACCATAACATTTATAACAATAAAGATTGAAAAATTTTAAAAGAGGATTTGCTTCCTAGGACAGAAATTCATTGGAGGAGATAGCCATATAGACCTAAAAAGTAATTAAGGTTAAGAGTCAATAAAAACATGATAAATGCCAAATAAGAAAGAATGAGTATTATATCAATTCAGGTGAGAGAACAATAATTAATTGGAAGAAGAGTGGCTGTGGATTTCATTTCTTGAAGGAAATTAAAATTAATATGGACCTTAAAGATAGGAAATATCTGGAACAATAATGTAGCATTTCAGCCAGAGGGGAATAGCTCAGGCAAAGGCTCAGAGATAAATTTCCACAGTTTAAAGTGACAGAACTGGTTCAAAAGCAGTAGAAATCTGTTTGGGGACACTTTGCACTAGGAGAATCTCAGTCATTGCATACTCTTTCTCCCCAAATCACACTGAAATAAGAGAAAAAAAGAAGTTACAAGATTAAAATCACAAAGGAAAGGGTGTCAGCAGTAGACCAAAAATTCTGAGGGATTTCTGTAAATAGAAAGTAGATGGAATAAAATTGACAGAGAAACCAAAAGAGAGAAACCCAGTCTGGAAAAGAAGAAGAAGAAGAAAAAACTACTGAGGTGAGTACTCACTTTCTTCCTGGTGGAAAGAAAAACTCCAAGTTCAAACTGAATGAGCACAGTGAGGAGTGAACTAAGGTGCTATTATCCAATTAATAACATTAACTTATGACTAATTATATATTTATAAATCACCTAATTAAAGATAATTTAATTGATATCTTTATAAGGTACCTAGAGCAGAAATACTTCTCCCCATACCCACCATACTGGGTTACCAGCAGTAGCTGTTTGCCTCTAGGATAATGTTTGTGATTTGTTCTAAAAATAAAATGTAGGAGCTTTTCTGATAGAATTCATGGGATGGATATCAATGCCAAATAGAGAAATCCTGAGAAAAACAAGGAAGTCCACAATGGATAAGGAGAAAATTATTTTTAAAAGGAAAGATAACTTTGCTTGGGAGTAATGTATACTAAAGCTCTCTATTCTTAAATTAAACTCCTTTTTTCTATTTTTCCCAAAGGTGGGACCTTCAAGACTGCCTGTCTATGCCTACCAATCCTGCAAGGCTGTCCTTTCCCATTGCTGACACAATGCCTACCATCGCCTGTCCATCAGGTAAGTGACCCATTGGGGAAATACACTTACAGAACTGTGGAAAAAATCTGTGATAGCTAACAGCCAATCAATCCAGTCAATCCAATGAAGAATATGAAGATATAATAGAGGATCACAAATATTTAAGAAAAAGCAAGAACATGATCAAGATGAATAAACTAGGTTCCTAGACGTAATTCCTACGTGTGGAGGTGTCCCCATACCAATAAGTAATTCCTGGACATCGGCAGGGTGTTTGAGATTTCAATTCAAATCTGACACTGTCTACCCAGAAATAGTATCACATTCCACAGCTAAAGAGCTCAGTCCCATGAGACCACCCTCCAGTTCAGACGCCAATAGCAAGCTACGGTTATTACTTGTTCTTCTAACCAATCTACATATTAGAGTTTCCAATGACCCCCTCCAATATAGGATGCCAATTGCAAGTTCAGGTTGTTACTTGCACAGTAGCCTCCCTTATCCACGGTTTTGGTTTCCGAGGTCAACCTTGGTCCAAAAATATTAAATTGAAAATTCTAGAAATAAATAATTCATAAGTTTTAAATTGGGCACTGTTTTGAGTAGCATGATAAAATCTCTAGCCATCCGGATCCCCTCATTATCAGATAGTTTGAGAGACCACATTTGTACAACTTCACATATTACAGTATATTATTACAATTGTTCTATTTTATTTGTTATTGTTAATCTCTTGCTGTGCCTAATTTATAAATTAAACTTAATCATGGGTATATATGTATAGGAAAAATAGTATATATAGGGTTAGGTATTATCCACATTTTCAGATGTCCTTGGGTTAGATTTATTTGCTAGGATACTCACTAAACTCAGAAAACCAGTTAACTCACTAGATTACCAATTTATTACAAAGGATATTAAAGGATATAAATCCATAGCCACATGAAGGAATACATAAGGCAAGGTCCTGAATGACGGAGTTTCTATCTCTCTGGAGCTTGGGGCTCCACGTGGCACATGGAAGCATTTTGGTTCCCCAATGTGGAAACTCCCCAAACCTCCTCCTTTTTGGGTTTTTATGAGGCTTCATTACATAGGCATGATTGATTAACATATTGGCCATTGGAGATTGATTCTAGCCCCTCTTTCTTTCCCAGAGATCAATGCTGGGACTGAAAGTTCCAACCTTCTAATTATATGTTTGGCTCCAAAGTAACCAGCTCTCACCCTTAGTGGCTTTTCAAAAGATACCTTGTTAACATAACAAGACATCTTCCAAGGGTTTGGGGAGCTATGAGCTACATTTTGGTCATCTAAATGACTGAGTATGTATTTCTTAAAAGTCACGATACCACAATAACTAGTAACATCTAACAGCTGGTAGATGAATTAAATAAACCCCTAACATCTAACTCTAGAGGCAATGTCTACAGACATTTTTAGTTGTCACAGAGAGCTACTGGCATCTACTGAGTAAAGGCCAAAGATGTTAGCAAAAATCTTACAGTGTGCAGGGCGGTCCTCCACAACAAAAACTGCCCAAGGCAAAATTTTAATAGTGCAGAGGTTCAAAAACTGTGCCGATTTCTTCCTCTCCCTCTGAATTTTTAGTGGCATTTTGAAAATACTTTTCTAGTCTCCTTCAGTACATGCTTCTAGAATATCCCCTTTCCTTCTCTACAACCAGGAATACAGGAATAGAGATTCTCACTATTTTTTAAAGCTGTTCTCTCAGAATTTTGAGATCCTGAGAATAAACACCATCTTATTCTTGTTGACTAGAATGCATTGGGGAAAAAATCACTCACGTTTATCCTCCTTTACCAATACGGTGCCTACTGGAGAATGGTTTTACTTGTATATTTATGCTGGCTTCTCCTTAAAACTAAGTGCAAAATTTTCTAACTTGCAGAAAATTTTGACTGTTGGCTCTCTTTTTTTTATGTCCTAGTGCAGTTATGAATTCATTTCCTGTCTATATCTTTTTTTTTTTTTTTGACATTTCGACAGCCTTTAGGGAAACAGGAGAGGTAAGCACATATTTAGATTACCATTTTAAACTGAAAGTGTTGGATATTTTTGAAAACTTACATCCATAAAATTTAGAATATGAAGAATTACCAGTAACTGGAATTTGTGATCATTTTTAGTTTTTTTTTTTTATTATGAACGTCACTAGAACTATTTCTTATGTGTTTTTGAAAGTTTAATTTTGACATTGATATTGTTATTAGAGAAAAATTGCCTTCCTATGATCATTTCTTAAAGTGGAGAGTTATTTTAAAGCTAGATAATAAACATTATAATACTTTATATTTATAGCTCTTCAGATATGAAGTGCTTTCATAAGCATCTTATCCAGTTTGACCCTTAGAACCCCCAAAATAGGTATTGTTTTGCTCTCTTAACTCTGAGAAAACTGAAGCATTGAGAAGATAGGTGATTTTTAAGTGAAGTCACACGATTGTGTCTAAGTAAGCCTTCTAACTCTATATTTAATACATTTGCTGGTTTACCACACTGCTTTCTTAGAGGAAGCAGAGTATTTACTTTGACATTTTTTCAGTTGTTCCATTCCGTAATGGGAAGTTCAAGGATGATCCAAGAAGTGGGTCTTGGATTAGACCTTCTCTCCTGATATTGCTCTGTAGCCATCAGCTACAGAGCCCTATTTACATGAAGGTACCACTAGCTCATTGTAAAAAAAAAAAAAAAGAAAAAAGAAAAAAAGAAAAGAAAAGAAAAATTAATAAATAAATAACAGTGCTAATGATTTAGAAAAAACTTCTAAGGAACTTAAGGTATAAGAAGCATAGTCAGACTAACTTCTGGGATATCAGACGAAAGAAAAAAAATATTTATAAAGGAATTTTTCAAGTAATGTTATCTTGGGTGTACTTCTCAGTGTACAAAACCTCACCTTCATGCTTTCCAATTCGTTATTTGTTTGATTCTACTTTTATTTAGGACTTGAGAAGTTAGAAAAATGGCTTTTACTCTCGGTTCTCCTACTCCTGTAGAAAGCCAAAGTTTACTCATTGATCTACTGATATCCAGCAGAGGAAAACTATGGGTTCACCATGAGCTCCCCTTTCCTTTGAAATCCAGACAAGCACTGTGATTCATCTTCAAGGATGTGAACTAGGAAGTCTTTTCTTCCTCTTTCTTCTTTACTGGTCCCTGTATTTAGCCCGAAGGGAAATAGTGCTTTTAACACTTGGTCATATTCAGTGCTGCTGGGGGAGAGGAGCTTTTCTACCATCTAAAAAAATATGCTCACTTAGGAGCACAGCAGATACAACAGAAACACTTTTTGTATGAACCTCCCAAGAGGACAAAGATTTCTATCCTCACTTTTTCTTAGAACTGGTATTAGGAATGATTTTTAAAAATAGCTAAAATTTATTCTATGTTTAATATGTCATGTTTAAAAAAATAAATATTTTGCATTATCATAGTCCTCACAAAACCCCAGTGAAGATAGTGGTACTATTTTTACTCTGATCTCATCAATATAAGGGAGAGCAAGAGAAAGGAAGTAGTTTACCTAGCAATTACTAAAGCCTCAATTCAAAGCTAGTCTGTCCAACTGTAAAGTTTGCTCCTAAATTATTTGATTTATTTCAATTAATTTTATTTTTCAGAAATATAGGAGTTTTTCCAATACAACATCCACTCTCATTTTTTCCATTTCTGACATGTTTTTTCATGGTGAATAAATATATCACTGACTTTTCACATATGAAGGCCAAGGTTGTGGACAGAAACATCAACATGACATAAATAAAATTTTTATTATATTTGCAACTAAAAAGAAATTTTCACATTCATCCAAAGGATTTGTTAGTATAGCTAAAGTGATTGCATTTTCGACAGACTGTAACTTGAATACATAATGGTTTTTGTTTTTGTCATCAATCCTTTCATTTTCATTCGTCTTGTTCCTGGGAAGCTCTCTTTCGCATTCTCAAAGGAACTGTACCAAATTTCTAGCATTGTCTCAGGATCATGACTCTCACTTTCATCTTTCAGCAAATACCTCTGCTTCCCATTTCACAAACCATAGGCTATCAAAAATGAATGTCTCTAAGTTTCCCCCTCCACACCTCTAACCTTCCAGTCATGACACGCATTCTCATGATTTTGCAACCTACCTTTGAGGAAAGAATGCTCTTTATCCCTAGCAGGTTAATCTGTGCTCTAAACTAGTCCTTCCAATCTCTTCTGAAATATTAGACAAGCAATTTATCCTAATCTCTATTTTCAACACCTCTCTTTCCAGAGTCTGCTTTGCCTCATCCTACAAACATGCTTTAAGTCTTTGTATTCAAAAAGAGAGAGAGAGAGAGAGAGAGAGAGAGAAAGAGAGAGAGAAAATCCTACCTCCTACAAACTATACAAACTATTGCTGATTTCTCTCCTTTACTACCACTTTTTTTGAAGTGTTACATAATTTACACACACCACTTCCGCAGGTTCATTCTGTCCTTAATCCACTGAGTTTGCCTTCTGTTACCATCCCTCTAAAAATCATCTTCTTTAGCTCACCAATGATCTTGTGATAGTCAATTTTTAGGTTCCATCTTCTTTAACTTGTATAATATTGATAATATCTAAAATATTCCCCTTCTAGAACGTCTCATTCTTTGTTTTATTTGGGAAGTGGGGAGGGTCACCATTCTTTTTTTTAAAAAAACATATTTCCTAGAATTTTACAAAGATTGTTGTATGTAAACATACAATATATATTTTAAATACAGATACAAATATAAATACAGAAATTAACATAGATATAGCCTAAACTGTAGTGATAGATGCATATCTTATGGAATTTCTGTAATATGAAGTTTTTGAAATTTAATTTGCAGGAACAATTAAGTACATATTTTAAAATGGTAAGATTTAGCTAGCACTTCTTTGTGCCATATGATGTTTTTATTTAGCTTATTAGACTAAGACCAACCCTTTTTCCACCAGCTTTGCTTTCTACCACTACCATGTAGTTTTCTTCATTTCTCTCTGGCAATTCTTTCTTAGACATTTGCATGAGCTTCTCTTCCTCAACTTGTGAAAACCTTGAGTCCTGCTCTGATCTTTCATTCTGTCATCCCTAAGAGACTTAATTCAAATCTATGGCTTCAAATACCATCTATTCAGTGACTCCAAAACACTAACCCAGAACTCATCATTTTTTTGTATACAGTTCAATGTTATGACATTCATATTTTTGTGCAATCATCACTACCATCCATCTCCAGAACAATTCTCATCTTACAAAACTGAAACTACATACCCATTTAACAATAACTCCCCATTTCTCCTTTTCCCTAGCACTCCTAGCAACCATCTTTCTATGTTCTTTTTGACTGCTTTGAGTAACTCATGTAAGTGGAATCACGTCGTATTTGTCTTCTTGCGATTGGCTTACTTCACTCAGCATAATTTCCTCAAGGTTCATCCATGTGGAGCATATGACAGAATTTCTTCCTTTTTGAAGTTGAATGATATTCCATTGTATGTATATATCACATTTTGCTTATCCATTTATCCATCAACAGACTTTTGGATTGCTTCTGTGTTTTAGTTATTATGAATAATGCTGCTATAAACACGGGTGTACAAATATTTCCTCAAAACTCTGCTTTCAATTCTTTTGGATATATACCCAGAAGTGGAATTGGTGAATCATATAGTAATGCTGTGTTTTATTTTTTTAAGGAACTACCATACTGTTTTCCCCAGTGACTATACCATTTTACATTCCCACCAACACTGCACAAGATTTCCAATTTCTTTGTATCCTGGCCAACACTTTTATTATTATTATTATTATTATTATTATTATTTTAATAATAGCCATTCTAATATGTGTGAGGTGATATCTCACTGTAGTTTTGATTTGTATTTCCTTAATGATTAGTAATATTGAACAACTTTTCACATACTTATTGGACAGGTCGTTAATACATCTTTAGAGAAATGTCTGTTTGACTCAGCCTATTTTTTAATCCAGTTGTACATTTTTTGTTGTTGAGTTTTAGAAGTTCTCTAAATATTCTGGATATTAATCTCTTATCAGACATATGATTTGCAAATATTTTCGCCCATTCTGTGGGTTGTCTTTTTACTCTTGGTGGTGTTTTTTGATGCACAAATATTTTTAATTTTCATTAAATTCTATTTGTCTATTTGTCCTTTTATTGACTGTGCCTTTGGTATCATATCCAAAAATCACTGCCAAATTCAATGTCATGAAACTTTTGCCCTATGCTGTCTTCTAAAAGTTTTATAGTTTGTCTAACATTTAGGTCTTTGATACATTTTGAGTTAATATTTTTATACAATGTTAAATAAAGATTCTATTTCCCTACTGCAATCTTTATTATTTCCTTCTTTCCTTTATTTTTGGGTTTAATTTGTTCTTCTTTTACCAGTTCCTTAAGTTGTAAAAACACTTTAAAGTTGTTGACTTGAGATCTTTCTTCTTTTTTAATATAAACACTTATAGCTATAATTTTCCCCTTAGCACTGATTTCACTGTGTCCCATAAATTTCAGTATGTTGTGTTTTCATTTTCATTCTACTCTAAGTATTTTCTAATTTCCCTTGTGATTTTTACTTTGATCCATTGGTTGTTGAAGAGTGTGCTGCTTAACTTCAACAAATATGTGAATTTTTCAGTTTTCTGGGTTATTAATTTCTAACTTCATCCCATTGTGACTAGAAAATATATTTGGTATGATATCTATCTTTTTAAATCTATTGAAACTAATTTATGACCTAATATATAATCTATCCTGGAAAATGTCCCGTGTGTACTTGAAAAAAATGTATATTCTGTTGTTGAGTAGTGTGCTATTTATATGTCTGTTAAATCTAGTTAATTTATTGTGTTCTCTGTATCCTTACTTAGCATGTGTTTGGTTATCTGTCCATTAGTGAGAATGGAGTATTTAAGTCTCCAACTTTTAGAAGTGTTTGTCAATTTTTGCTTCATATATTTTGATCGTCTGTTATTTGGTGCAAAAATGTTAGTAATTTTATATCTTTTGCTGTATTGAAGTTTTAGTAATTTTATATCTTTTGCTATATTGAATTTTTACTAACATATAATGTCCTTCCTTGTTTCTTATAAAGTACTTTTGCTTTTTTATTGATAAATATAACTAGTTACTCATATTTAGTATACAATTCAATGAGTTTTTCAATTATAGTTGATATATAATAGTATATTAATTTCAGTTGTACAGCATAGTGATTAGAGATCTGTATAACTCACAAAGTGATCACCCCACTAAATCTAGTACCCCTTTTCCCCCTTACATATTCATTACAACTTCGTTGCCTATTTTCCTTATGCTACACTTTATATGTCCATGACTATTCTGTAACTATCCATTTGTATATAATCTCTTTGCCCTTTTTCACCATCTCGTTTAGTAGCCCTCAAAATATTCTCAGTATCTATGAGTTTGTTTCTGTTGTTTTTGTTTTTGTTGTTCTTTATTTTGTTTTTTAGATTCCACATGTATGTGAAATCATATGGTATTTGTCTTTCTCTATCTGACTTACTTCATTCAGTGCAATACTCTCTAGGCCCATCAAGGCAGTATCTTTTTGATCCCCTTCCTTTCAGTCTGTGTTTTTTCATCTGAAGTGAGTCTCTTGCAGGCAGCATATGTAGGAGTCTTGTTTTCTTATCCATTTAGCCACCCTCTCTATTGACTGGAGCACTTAATTCTTTTTCATTTGAAGTACTTGTTGATAGATATGTAATTATTACCATTCTTTATTCATGTTTTTGATACATGTTTTTTCTTCTTTAAAAAAGTCCCTCCAACAATTCCTATAATACTGCTATAATACTGGCTTGATATTGATGAATTTCTATAGTTGTTTTTTGGGGGGTTTTGGGGTTTTTTTTTTGTTTTGTCTGAGAAGCTCTTTATCTGTCCTTCCACTCTAAACAATAGATAGCTTTGTTGGATAAAGTATTCTTGGTTATAGATCCTGGATTTTCATCACGTTTAAGTTTTTCAAAAAAAAAGTTTCTTTTGAGAAATCAGCTGCCAGTAGTATGGGTGCTTCCTTGTAGATAACTAACTGCTATTCTCTTGCTGTTTTTAAGATTCTCTCTTTGTATTTAAAGTTTGACATTTTAATTATGATGTGTCTTGGTGTAAGCCCCTTTGGTTTCATCTTTTTTTTTCATCCTGGGGTTGTATAGCTATTTCCTTCACTAGGCTGGGGAAGTTGTCCATTATTATTTCCTCAAATAGGTTTTCAACTTCATGGTCTTTCTCTTTCCTTCTGGAATCTCTGAGATGCGAATGTTGTTACATTTGATGTTGTCCCATAGGTGCCTTAAATTATCTTTATATTTTTGGATTCTTTTTTTCTTGCTGCTGATCTGATTGGGTGTCCTCTGGTACCTTATTCTCTGTATAGGTGGTTTGAACCTCCACTTCATCCATTCTGTTGAGTCCTTCTAATATACTCTTCATCTCAGATATTGTATTCTTCATTTTTGACTGGTTCCCTTTTATAATTTCCATCTCCATTTTTTAGTTTTTTAAAATCTCTTTGTTAAAGTTCTCACTGAGTTCATCTACTCTTCCCCTAAGTTTATTGAGCATCCTTATAACCAGTGTTTTGAACTCTGCATCTGGTAGATTGCTTGACTCCATTTTTTCCTGGAGCTCCGTTCTGTTCTTTCATGTAGGACATGCTTCTTTGTCTCCCCATTCTGGCTCCCTTTTGGTGTCTGTTTCTATGTATTAATCAAAGCTCTCAAGTCTCCCAGTTTTATTAGCATGGCTTTGTGTAGTAGGGGTTAGTGGCACAGTCCTGAGAAGGGTCCAGTTGCAGGCCAAGTTCAGCCCTAGTCTGCGCCCCTCTGGGGCCACCAGGTAAGATTCAGCAAGCAATCCCTAGATAGCTAATACTCGTGCTGTGTTTATAGCTGCCTCAAGAGGCCCTGTCAGAAACTGGGGCCAGGTGCCACCAGTGCGGGGCTTGGAGCTGCTCAGCAAGGGGTACGGAGCACAGGGCATGCCGAGAATCCCATTGGATGTGGCTTGGGTAGGGCCACAAGTTAGGAGGGACAGAGTTTCAGGGAGTCCTCTGGGGGGAGCTACCTCTGTTATCCAGTTTGATGATGTCTCAGCTATGGTGGCACCTGTGTCCCCACACAGAGAGTGGAGAGGGCTCAACAAAGGAGCAATGGATGCCGCCAGCATTCTGTCCTGGAGAAAACCTTGCCTCCAGCACTTGCCCTAAGCCTCACAACTCGGCGTCCCCTTGTATGTCTCTGGTGCCCCCCCACTCCCAGCAGCCAACCCAACACTGGAAAGTTAGGTCTCAGTGACGGCCCCTTTAAGATGAACATCTGCACCTGGCAGCTGCCGCAGCCGCTGTCTTACTCAGCTGCGTGAAACCAGGCAGCCTTGTATCTCCCCATTCTACCTCCTACCATTGCAAGGTGATTTCTTTTATCTCTCCCTAGTTGTGTTACTGTTCATTTAAATCCCAGGCAATTCTGCTTGCTGTTTGCTCTGTTGTGTCACATCTCTGGTGTGTCTCAAGAAGAGATGTACTCCATCTTGCCCCTCCCCCTCTTGTAAACTTTTTTGATATAAAGTCTATTTTGTCTGATATTAGTATAGCCACCTCTGCTCTCTTTTGGTTACTATTTGCATGGAATGTTTTTTTTTTTTTTTTTTTTTGGTCTCCTTTCGCTTTCAATCTATTTGTGTCTTTGAATCTAAACCGAGTCTCTTTTTGATAGCGTATAGTCATATCATGTTTTTTTTTAATCCATTCTGCCAATCTCTGTCTTTTGACTGGAGAATTTAATCCATTTACATTTAAAGTAATTACTGATAAGGAGGAACTTATTTCTGTCATATATCTGCTTTAAGTCTTTTTTGTTTCTCACTTCCTGCATTACTGTCTTCTTTTGTGTTTAGCAAAATTTTTTAGTGAAATGTTTTAATTCTCTTCTGATTTCCTTTTGATCTAAACCAGCAATCAGCAATCCCCAGAACACAGAACCCTGATGTTTGGAGGACAGAGTCCTTATTTTCACTCTGGCTCCTGTAGCTGTGTGTAAGCTGTTTAAGGAACATGTGCACAGTGTCATGACATTGGACCAGGGAGTGGAAAACGGATAGCTGCAAAGTGCTGAAATTGACTACAATTAATCACAATTTAGTGTCTGAGACTTTTCCTAGAAGTGGCAAGGTTTCAATAAACTACAGAGTTCCAAATGAGTTACACCAGACAAATGCTGCCAGTGTAACTGTTGTCTCTGTAAGATGGATTCCTGGTGCTTTTTACTGCACCATTTTCCTAGCATCCTCTCACGCCAAGATTAGCCTTTTTAAAGGTCATCGATAGCTTCATATATTTGCAATGAATACAATGACTCATTAAAATGAAAATATAGTTTTCATAAAATGATTTCTAAATCGAAGATGAAATAATATGATGCTAGAACCATGGTTCCACTGCTTTCTCAATACATTTGTACAATTTTGAATCTTTTTTCCAATGGTTCCAAAACATACTCTAGTAGATACGTTGAAAATTTTATATTAAAGATTTTTAATAATTTTCATTTTCAGCATTCTTTCTTATGTATTATTCTACTTAGTGACTCTCCAACTCAAATACAAAAGAAGTATGCTTCCCTTATGGGTTCCATAAATGCCCATTGACAGAAATGATTTTCCCTGCCTGGCAATATTGCCTGTAGTGTCAAAAGTATTTGCTCTCACAGTCCCAACTTAGATATTGGGGAAGAACAAAAAGTAAATAATATCATCTTTAAAAAAATGATATGTCCACATAACTTTTTTGAAGAACCATAATCTGTTAGGTAAGAATAAAATCAAACCACAAAACTACAATAAGATATAAATATCTAGATGTAGTTTCTGAAGTGACAGGTATGAAATATGAAAATATATGCTCTGACCTGAAGAATTTTGATCCTTTGTTTAGATTATGAACAATGGTGGGACTGAGAGAGGGGATTCTCCTTTCCCCTGGAAAATCCCTACTTCTTCCCTCTTAGAACTGAAAGGGGCTAACTCCATGTTATGAGGCTACTGGGGGATTTCAGTTAACTCCTGTGGAAAAATAGATGGAAACAAGCACTCCCCAATAATCCCACTGGTCAACCACAGGTTTCTCATAAGGATCTCTCAAATTCCCATAAGTCCCACTGAGGGATAAGTGAGCAAAATGGAATCACCACATTTGGTCATCCTTACTATACTGACTGCCACTAACCATAACAGAGGATTTAATGGTCACCCTTACTTCCCGGCAGGCTGGATCAACTAAGTACCAATAAGGAGCAGGTATCTATGAGAGCAGATAGCTGGAAACTTGGGATCATGCCACTACCAAAATTATTTAAAATAAAATTTTCATTAATTACATGTGTGTCACTTATGACTAGCCCACAACTTATTACCTCTTTATCTGCTTAAGCCACAGTAGATCAAGCTCATTAGTCCTTGTGTCTCATCTTCCCTCGGCTCCTTTCCTTCCGAATGCTTCCACTTCCGCTCGCATTTTGACCTTCCTTCCACAGGTCTTTGGAATCTTCCATTCTAAAAAACAAACTAGCAAACTTAAATTCTCTGCATCCTTAAATCCTTAACCTCTCCCAAGGCACATCCTGCATACCCCTCCCCCTTTTTTTAACAGAAACTTTGCTTTGATGTGAAGTCAATTCTCACATTATCTCATAGGTCAACATGAACATTTCAGCCCTTGAGGCAGAATTGGCAACCTCCTGGCTCCCTACTGCCACATCTTTTTTATTGCACATTCATTTTCATTCAAGAAGCTTCTTTTAAACTCATGTTGTCCGACTTTATAACTATTACCTGAACTCTCTCTAATCTTCAGATAATTCCTCAACATTTAATGAGAACATTGCCATCTGACCCACAGTCTTCATCCTTACCTGTCCAACATCCTACCCTACATCCCAGCTACTTCTTCTATCCCAAAAATCTTAACTTCCCTTCAATTTCCACAGTGTAATTCCAAAGTCATACCATGCATGGGTCTTGTCAACCTCCGGAATTAATTCACCTCCAGAATCTTAAACTCTGATTACAAACCACTATCTTAACTCTTTTATCTCATTGAAAAAACAAAAGAAGAAAAAGAAAGAACTAAAGAAGGAAGAAAGGGGAAGGAAGGAAGGAAGTTTATCCTCTCTAGCTGCTGCTCCATTTCCTTTCCTTTCTTTCACAGCCACATTTCTTAAAGGAATTATCTGCCCTCACTATCTCTAGCTCTTCACTTCACTTTCTTCAGCCTGCAGCAGTACAGTTTCTGCCTTGACTATGAAAACTATTCCCACTAAGGTTAACACTGTCTTCCTGATCACTTGATACAACCCCATTTTTAAAATCCTTTCCTTGTCGGCTTTCTTGACCCCTTTTTCTTCTAGTTCTTCTCTCGTTTCTCTAAGTATTCCTCATTTAGTTCTCAATATACCTCTTAAATGTTAGCAGCTTCCAGAGCACCATCTGTGTTTACTCTGCTTCTGTAGACTCTTCTTTTCTAAAATGCCTCTCCACTGCCATTGCTTCACCCACCATTGGTATATAGTGACTGCTCAGTCTATAAACAACAACCTACAAAACTCTCAAGTTTCAAACATGATTTTCCTTGGCCCCTCAGATATCTCCAAGTCAATGAACTACAGCTCCATCAATATCAGCATGCTCTTTCTCCATTTATTTATGAAGCACATTATATAACAAAGCAATAAACAGGTGATACTGCTAGACTAAATATCACAGGACTCAAAGCTCTCTTTTCCACTTCTATGGCTGCTTACTTAAACACAAATTATTTCTCACTTGAATTACTGTAATCACCACCTAGATTATATAGCCAATACTGTCTCTTTACACCTTTATATTTTACACCCACACCTCTTTTCCTTCTGAATATTCAGGATACATAATATACAATAATAAAACTTTTCTAAAACTCTAAAAACAGACACTGATACTACCTAATATAAAATTTAAGAGGATCTTATCTCCTTTTAAACTGACAATAAATTTCAGTGCTGCTCTTATTGGTTAATAAAAACCACATCTGTGACACAAACCTCTTTACATTATTCTAGTGTAAAAAGAAACCATTTCAGCAAAGGTTATTAGAAAATTATTTTAGAAGTTACCAGATCACTAGTATAGTTTTTTTAAAAAATAAATTCAAGAATGTCATCATATTTATTAATATAACCAAATTGAAATTATAACAATACAAAAGGTATTTCCAAAATAATGGTCAAGTCTATGATAAATGAGTTAGTAGTATGAACAGAACATCTCCCATTTGCCACTTCAGGTCCATTATCCATTCTTCACCACTCTGTTCCATCCTGGGAAACAATACAGCCAAAGGAAGGAGAGAGAGAAGGAAAAGAAGTTGAACAACTTCTCCAATACTTCCCTGTGTGATGATTCATTTTATGTGTCAATCTAGCTGAGCCACCATGCTCAGATAGGTGGTCAAACATTATTTTAAATGTTTCCATGAGAGAGATTTTTAGATGAGATTAACTTTTAAATAATGGTCTTTTAAGTAAAGCAGATTTCCCTTCATAATGTGGGTGAGCTTCATCTAATCAGTTAAAGGCTTGAACAGGACAAAAGGGTGAACTCCTCCAAATTAGAGGGAATTCTGCCAGAAGATAGCCTAATCTCTCTCATTCTCTCTCTCTCTCTCTCTCTCTCTCTCTCTCTCTCATCCTCCCCTCCACCCCCACTCCCCCACCTCACACACACACACACACACACACACACACACACAACTCTGAAAGCGGTCCTTTCATTTGAATCATTTGAGATGAATTAGGTTTCCAGCCATAAACCTAATCAATATGACGTCATTATCTAGTATCCCCTTCAATAAATTCCTCTCAAAGTTTAAAGAAGAAAAAGTTTCTTGAAATCTTACAAGCATTTATTACTTGTATACTTGTATTTTTCCTATAGCTATTTTCTATACTGTCAAGGATTATTTCACTTTTAAGACAGACTATTTTAACTTCTCTCCCATTCTTTCCAAATATTCCAATTCATTCTTTTGTGCTCAAAAACTTGTCTCCCAGCTACTATTCTCAAATTTTTTTTATTAACCCCCACTCATGCCATTTCTTGTAGAATAATCTTTCTAAAAATATCTCTGACCATGTTGCCTCATGATGCAGATTTAAAATTTCCATATGTGAAGGCCTATGGCCTATATGATAAGCTGAAATTTCTTGTTTAGGCATTAAAACCTCTCTACACCCATCACAATCTGACATTCCTAATTCTCAACAACTTTCCACCATCCCCGGTCCTTACATCCTATACTCTACCAAATTATTGTCTGTTCCTTTGACTTCCTATGTCCTTTCAAGCCTCCTCTCCATATTGACCTGAAACTCCCTTCTGTTCTCCAGCAGCCTGACCTTTCAGTCCTTCAAGACTCAACTCAGATGTCACCTCCTTGATGAAGACATCTCCAGTCCCTCTGTAATTCTCAATAAAGGGTAACTATTACATAGTTAGTTCTTTTGAGGGCTTGGGGAAATTTCCCGAAGGAAGGGACTTGTACACCAGGACTGGAAAAAGGACTGAGGGGCAAGAGATGGGGAGGTGAGAAAGAAAGGTTCAGAGGGCTTACATAAAAGCCCAAAGATGAGACAACAGCACCCAGAGTACATGTGTAATGAACTGTAAACATGTCTGTGAGGATAAACAATGAAGACTGATGAATAATGAGTCTTGGAAGAAGTTTCATTTTAATCTTAATAGCAATGGAGTGTACAACTTTACAAGCATCATTTAGAGAATCATAGAGACAAATTGGAGGAGAGAAAGGTTAGAGACAGAAAGACCACTAGGAGACTGTCACAGAAACCCAGGAGTTCCTCACTTGAGGTAGATCAGTGGCAGTGAAAGAGAAGGCATGTGCCATTTTCTACATGATCTTTAAGTATAAAAGTCATTCATTTGCCATGTAGATCTGTTAAGATTCAGAGTAAGAATTAAACACTTCACAGATTCTTTTGATGTAGTTAAATATTATATGAAAATGCACGTTCTTTAAAAACTTAGTCAAATATGCTTAATGGCATATATGTAACAGATCAATTATCATCATCCCTGGCATTGAAAGCCAACCATTTCTTTGTTTTCCTTCAAAAGTCATCCTCTGCAACAGCTTTGCTCATTCCACTATCATTTTTTATTTGACATCCTTGCCAGTCTTTATAGGTACATACACAAATCTTGAAAAATTTTTTTTCAAGTCAGTGTATAAAATGGATTTTTCATGAATACGGCAAAATAAATACTGTTACAATGTTGGTAACTAGGAATAAGGGTGGGATCTCCCTACTAGCTCTGCTGTTATCATGATAGAAGAATATAATTTGACCTATAACTCAGAGTTAGAACTCTATTAAAGGATTTTGCTTTACATGTGGAAAATATATTTACTACAATAAAATTTAAAAACTTAACATTTCTATTTCGAAATAACTCTAGTGAGATATTATGTCATAGGATGTTATATACACAATAACATAAACTATAACATGACGTATTGATGGCTGAAAGAGCACGTGGCCATGTATAAAGCAAATGTCACCTAAGACCTTCACACACAGAGATCCAAGTGAGTCTCATTCAAATCATCAGTTTGAGTTTGATGCACCTGTGAAGATTATTACTATACCTGTAAATTTCGCAGGGTTTAGTTTTTTAGGTCTGTATGGTTTCCATTCCTAAACCCATGCATCTTGTTGGCCTGCCATAGACCTAGACATGTCCCTTTTCTGGGATCCACTCACAACAACCATTCCATGAGTTTAGTAGCTTCAGTGGTTGTAAGTAACGTTGTCCATAGAACAGCTGTTTTTCATCTACTGTTGCCTCTGCTTTGTTCCCATTCTCATCCCTCTCATCCCTTAATTCTGCCTTTCTCTGTTCCATATATACAAACAACCTTATCTCTACATCGTATACATGATTCCTGAACCCCTAGTGAGTCCAACACCACACCTGCAAAAACTTATCTAAGAACTTATCAAGTGCTTTCCAAATAAATTGTATTCTCCATCTACTAAACAAATAAAAATTGCTCTAGCTCATCACATATGTACATGTGAATGTAGAAGAAACCTTGTCTAATGGCATCAGATATTTTACCCACATCTGTTTGGTATTTGCCATTATCTCTTATTACCTATCATTATCTACCACTCATCTTCCTAGATTTTAACACATCATATTTTATCAAGAAATAAATGACACTGAGAACAAAAACATTTTCTTTCTCTTGCAAAGAAAGAAAGGGGAATGAGATGGGGAATTTGGAAGAAAAAGAAAAAAAAAACTATATGCTAGGTGACTATATGCTGAATATATATAAATTCATATATATATATGAATATATAAATATAACATCATTCAATAGTTTTTTAATTGAATCTTTATAAAATATAAAGGAAGTATTATAATCTTTCTTTGTTCACATGAGAATCCTGAGGCTGAAAGAGACTGAGTAACTTTCTGAAGGTCACAATCACAAGCAAGTAAAGTAGGTGAAGTCTGCATTTATTCTGCTAGAATGCCAAATTAAACATTGGAACAGATGTATATATTTTCTTTAACATCCCTTTTTTAAAATAGCTATGACATCACTTTTCAACCTAAATCCTTGTTCCTTTATGTGCAAACTGATCAAAAATTAAGCGAAGAGGATGTGCCTTAGTAAGCAGTTAGGCTCATTACAGACACTTGAAAGAATTTCAGAAACCCAAGACTTGAGATATTACCTGTTTCTACTAGAGAAACTAACAGGAAATGGAGTTAAATTTTTTATCTACTAAATCAGTCTTATCTTCATTGATTTATCTTAATAACACTATCACCTTATTTTAAAGTCAATATGTAATTCAAAACTGAACTTAGATCCTGTACTCTAACAAATGTCTGTGAACTTAATATATTTTACCACTAAGTCATCTCCCAGACAGAGGAAATGACTCATCTATTTAAAAAACTGGAAGTGTTTAAGTTACCATAAAAATACTTCTTTAAATGTTATAGGAAGTATGTATATGTGTTTTTATGAGTCTAATCCATTTGCAGGCCTTTAATTCTTGGGTACCTATGTCAAAATTTCAATAAAAGTAACCCCATACTTGAAAAATAAATAGATCATTGGCAGAAAGAAGCATCTATTCTTGAGTTTAATTATATCGATGTTTCATATAAAAATTTAAAACTATTTTAAAAAGTGCATCTACTATTATGTAACAAATGTAACAACATTTCCAAAAATGTTGAAAACGAGAAACCATGAAGTAGTTCATTTGATTACAAATAATCTATGATGAATTGAAAATACGACTGTACTAATTTTTTACTTAAAGATTTAGATGTTCTAAGACTCAATTTGAAGGAGTCCATTGAAATTAAAAGGCAGACAGACCTTACCACAGGAATTCAGCAGAGATACGCCATCTTTAAGGATATGGTACTCAGTAAACAGCATATATTTTTTGATATGATAGGGCATAGCATCTCAGAAGACAGAGAATAACTTCAGATGCATGCCTCAAAGAGAAACTCAAAAAGAAAAGAAATCTATTTCAGAAGGAAGAATCTATTGAGGTCTTGATCAAAAAGAGAGATTTTGTTTTAAACTACTCCAAAAAGGGAAAATGGCTGGCTGTTGTCCAAAGATAAAGAAAGCTTCAGCACTCCTGACTTTGGATACCTTAACACATGATACACAAAAAGCCAAATATTACAAAGTCCTTTTACTAAGCCCCTACGTAAGAGAGAGGGGTCATCTTGTGAAAGAGAAGGTACATATACAAGACAACCTTCTCTTGGAGGGGTGCTGGTGCCAGGATTTGAGACACATGGGTCCAAAGCTTGGCTAGAGATAGTATTCCAGAAATACCCAGAGTAAAAGCTGTGAAATAAAACCAAAGAAAATCCTAAAGTTTAAGGCCAAGACCGAAGTACACTAGGAACCAAAGATACAAGCTAGAGTTGATGCCTGGCAGAACAAAAAGTAACCTGAGCACATTGCAGGTAAAGCAAAGTAGTAAGAAGTCAGGTTGTTTTTATGGCTTGCTTTTTTTGGCTGTAAAGCAGAGAATATGAAGGTGTGTTGGATATGACCTTAGAGTAATGGGATCTTGGAAGACAACGGTCTAAATAAACTCTTTTGGATATCCAGTAATAACAGCTGAGGCATTTCTTATTCTTGCTTTTTATTTTCCTTTCCTTTGCTCTGGCTATTTTCCTATAATTCCTATCTCTGTTAATGACACCACTGCTCCCCTCTGAGCAACTCAAAAGCAGGGGAGTCATCTTGACTCTTCCTTTTGCTACTGTACTTAATATTTGTCTTTAAGTAGAATCAATAGTTTTTTAAACTTAAATAAATGTGTTTAAAAGGAAATCTTCAGATTATTTATTAAAATGGATAACCACTATCAGTTACTATAAAATAAATATATTTTTTAAAATTCAATGACGATAAAGCAATATCATTAAATTTTAGCAGCAGTCCACTCCCTTTTTGTTAAAAAGGCCAATTAGCAGATACCATTTAAGACACAGATTAGTATCGACCTAAGACTTTCCCAACAAATTAATTAGTGGGATTAAAAGATAATTTAAAAGATAATTACTTTTCCTTGTGTGGCTTAATTATGATTTAAAGCTGCATTCTTACCATCAAAATGTCATCTGTAGATGCATCCCACACTTTGAGAAGTGCTAGACTAAGGGATAAAATCCAAACTCAACAGCCTGGTATGACCTTACTCCTGAATGCTTTTCAGTGTTATTTCCTGCCATCCCACAAGCCACACATCCTGATTCTATTTGGCCCCTTTATTTCCCCATGATGTCTTTTAGGATAACTCTTATACCTCCCTCAAGAGGTTTCAGATGTAAAGTCTCGAGGGACTTCCCAAGTACACTTCTCCTTAGCACTGACAATGATTCCTCTTTCACTAAATTCTAGTCAGGCTCCTCTGAGTCCTCTTCTCTACTTGGCCAATAAAGTCATCAGTAAACACTAATATAGTTTCTAAGGACTCCAGGCTGCATCCGTAGGATGACCTTAACCCCCTTAAAGTACCTGCCTGAGAAAACTCAAGGCTGCCAAGAGAATTTACCGTTTATTCCAGCCGATACCTGAAGATAAGGCCCACCACCCAGTCTCCTTGGCAGGGGAGGAGCCTACCTTTGATAAGCACCGGTCAGTAAACCCAGATGAATTTCACATGGACCAAATGCCCCTTTTTTGCTTTTTGTAATTTTTTTTAACTTCCTTGAAGAAATGGATTGTCCCTCTCTGACTCCATTTCCTACTCCCTCATTCTCCCTTTAAAACACCCAGTCACCTTTGTACAAATCAAAGTTGAGTTCAGTTCACACTGGACTCTTTTCCCTATTGCAAGTTATTACTGACTAAAATGCATTTTCACAACTAATGTTAACTAGTGTCTGCCTTTGTTCATCTTCAACAGTACTTCACATCTGCTCCTAATTCAACGCACTGTAATTATTTAATTATCCCTCTTATTTGCTATTCTGTGCTTGTTTCTGTACTCCAAGTATCTAGATCAATACCTATACAGTGTCTCCCATATTAGAAATAACAAACTTTTTTTACTCACAGGTTAATGAAATGAAATGATTGAACACTATCTTGTCATATTTTTGCATTAGGTGTGTATTATGTATGAAATAACCGAACTATATTTTTTCACATAGATATCTATCCATCACTGAGGTGGTAAATTGCCCACACAGAAAGGGGAAACTAAGTTATCTGACTACTGTGTACAGGGCCACGTAGAGAGGACCTAACATGCTGCTTTAGCTTACAAATCATAAGAGGAACATTACTCATTGCATTAAATTTTAGAGCTGAAAATATTTTAAAATCTTTATCAGCTTATTTTCTTTCTTGCTTAACTTTGTCAGTGTCATTTTTAAATTCCAGTGTTTCCTTTAACCTTACATGTTCCTCTTTTGGATGTCTACTTCCTTTTAAAATAACAATTCTCTACTTATTTTTGTATCTTTTGTTATATATTAGTCTAAGCATTTCTATAACAACGACATGGGGAATTTACATGCGAGTTATGGGAGATGCTGGTTTTTTACCACAAAATTTGTTTGTTTTATTTGATTCTAACTTATAGGTGAAAAATGGTACTTTACGTGTAGGCCTATTTTATTCCATAAAACTAACTGAACCTTAACCCCAAAGTGCAGTGAGACACACACAGAGTGACCACATTATTTCAGAAAGCTGGAGAGTTGCTGGTCTGTTGATCTCAGACTTCATGAGCTACAATGCAGCTCCAACTGGTTTCCTGCAGTAGCTTTAAGCTTCTGTAAAATAGCCACTGTAGGACCCTTAAAAACACAAGTAGGGAGATGGCACCTAGCCACATTTTTTAATAATGTTAGCTCTTTTACTGAAGTTTATTTTGTTACTTTATTAAATGGGTTGCTGCCACACTGTACATTTTTCTGATTTAAAGGTAACATACAATAATTGTTAGGATAGCATATTACTGAGGATGCAGAACTAAAGGTAAGGCCTATGTGGGTGTCCTTACTTTGCCAAGAACTGCAAATGCCTCTTCCTGTATATAACTGTGCTAACATTAAACGATAAATGTAGAATTCTTAGTGTGGGTTGCATCTTTGGCATATCAAGTCCTTTTTTAATTTTCAATAGCTACCTGTATCAGCATCACCCAGGTTGCCTAAAACCTTGTTGTTTCAGTCTCTGCTCTACCCCCTCTCCGAGCCAATCCTCATGTAACCAGGTAATATCCAGTCATTAATCAGAGCCTGGAATTAACCACACATTCCTGGGCCCCAAATCCAGAATGTCTGTGGAGTGCCTCACGCATTCATGCACCGAGCAACCTGCAGCCACTCTCCCACCCAACAATTCTGTTGCCTGGTCCTCCTTGTTGTTGGATGCCTGTCCACTCCTGAGACTGCAGCTGGTGTCCTACGCTGAACCACCAATGGTTTAACAGAGGCCCTGCCTTCTGACTAGTACCTGGCATGACACCTCATACCCTGTCCCTAGACACTGACTGGTGCTCTGTTTCCAACTGAATGAGCTCTTTCCTTCCCTAGCCTGGAGCTGAAACACCAGCACTGTCAGGAATTCCTCTTGCCAGATCCTCCCTTCCCAGATTTCAACCCCTTATAAATTATGCAAGGCCCAGAAGCGAAGCCCAGTCCTCATTCGCTCAGATATTTGACCGAAAATACTGGTCATTAACCCACCTTGGTCCCAGACCCCTTTTTCTGCTCACTTCTCTTACTGGACCTTAGCCCAACACACCCCACAGTAGGTGGAGTGTGGGATGAGATAATCAGTCTGGAAAGAGCACTCATCACATAAAGGAAATCCTGAAGGCATCTTTTTTTTTTTTTTAATTATTTTTTTTAACATTTTATTTTTCTCCTCCCCACTCCTCCCTCTCTTCTGGTAACCACTAGTCCATTGTCCATGTCCATGAGTCTCTGTTTGTTTGTTTTGTTCATTTGTTGCTTTTAGGTTTATATCCCACATGTAAGTGATATCATATCATTTTCAACCTTTTCTGTGTGGCTTATTTCATTTAGTATGATTATTTCAAGGTCCATCCACGTTGTCACAAATAGCAGTATATTCCATTGTCTATATGTACCACCACTTCTTTAGCCAGTCATCTATCATAGGACACATCAGTTGCTTCCATGTCCTGACCACTATGAATAATGCTGCTATGAACATCGGTGTGTAAATATCTTTTTGGGGTAAATATCTAGTAGAGGGATTGCTGGATCATATGGTAGATCAATTCTTAGTTTGAAGGCATCTTTTTTAATCGATGCAAATAATCACCACAATAAATATGTTTGATGGTTTCTATTTTTTAATAATTATTTAAAAATAAAACTTTAAAATTTTTTATTCTAGTGAGAAAACTGTATAGTTTCCTTTTTTTATTGTTCCAAAATTTGATAAGCCATAGGATTAAGTTACCCTTTTTAAGCTGCTATGTTAGATACTAGAGAGCCCAGCTAGTGCGTGCATTAAGTAGTTAACTTTGTTATGAGTTTGACTGTTTCTATAAAGCTTTCTGTGCTATCTATATTTTATGCTACTTAGTTTCCATGGCAACATGTTTGTTCCCATGGAGAAACAAAGATGAACACCTAAACAGAGTTGAACTTGATATATGAAACTTCACTCAAAGGATAGTGTGCTCAGAGGCTATAAAGAGCAAACAAGACAGAAAAGCAGAAAATACATCTAGGTTTCAAATTCCAGCTCAAAGCTAAGAAACTACTTCTGATATCTTTTGACCTGGTAAGTAACAAATCATTCTTGGTGTCTTAATAACAACTTTACACAGACCATTCTTTCCCAAAAAGCAGTTTTCAAAACTTACTACCTAGGCAAAGGGTCTTTTTAATGGTGATTTGGTGGCTTGTTTTATTTTAGCAATCTGGTTCTCATAGTTGCAATTTGTATTTACATATTTTAAGAGTTATTGGAATTTTCATAAAACTGCCTAAATTTAACTTGGGTTGAAGAAGAAAACCTATAAAGCAATAAGACTATGAGCAAATGAGCATTAGATTATTTTAAAATAAAAGATTCTTTTTCTTATGTACAGAATTTTCCTAGCCTAACTTTTACTGGTTTATGCCATTTGAATAGAGCTTGCGAACTGCAAGTGGATGGAATTTCAGCTGCTCTGGATGAGTATGAAGAAAATTTGGTAGCCTTAGTTAAGGTTCACACTACAATGCCAAATTACTAATACTATTACAGCAGGACTTCGAATAATACCAGTAAAATAATTCTCACCCACTTGTGAGCTGCACCAAGTGGCATAAACTTCACTTGTAAAAGACAAAACAAAAATCATAGTGGCTCCAGTGGCTCTTTGCTCTTCAACCTCCCTCCCTCCTGACTGCCTACTCACCCCCAACTCCAATTTTGTAATCCAGACACTACTCTCCATTCGTACCTCACTTCTTTGTCTGCTGTTCTCCAGCCTTCTTTGTGCTCTTTTTGCCCTTAAGCCTTGACCTCCTTCTCCTCATTCAGTTCTGGTGTTCCTACTCTACATTTTCCTCACTTTTTTTCTGGCTTCACTCTTGTTTTATACTCTCTTCCTTCTTCAACCTTTAGCTTTTCTTGTATTATTCTTATTTTCATTGTCCTTCCCTGCCTTTAGTTTATTTTCATTCTTGCCACCTTTTCTTCTTCTCTTTACACCTCTTTGTCTCCTGGAAATTTGTGAATTTTGCCGTATCTTTTTAAAAAATTATGTATTGTTTCTGGATGAATTCTGTTTCTCGGTCCTTCCATGTATTATTTTTCCTGATTATTTGAATCCCATTCCCACTGACTTTGTGCAAAAAGATTATGATTGGAGCAATTTAAAGTATTTCTTTAATATAATAAATGTGAGAAGAAAGATTAGCCTTAGAAAATAAAAATAGCATCTTAAAAACTGTAGAATGCCTTTTTTAAAAAATCAGTCTCTTTGTCGCCTCTGTGGGTTCACAGGGAATAGAATTTATGAGATTTCTCATCTTCCATATTTGTCTAGATCAGGCATTATTCATCCCAATCAAGTAGTGAAGAGCAGGATTCTGAAATCAGCAAGTCCAACAGACTGAGTTGTTGTCATTCAAGATAAACTAAGTTTTGTACATTACGTGGTCAGCTGACAAGCAGCAGGATAAATATGTGGCCCAAGATTAACTGTAGTTTTTGACGCAATAGTTACAAGGAAACAGGATACAAATGTTTCTCTCTTATTTTCGTATGGTGTTTGTGAAGGGGGGGAGGCCGTCCATCATTTTATATTGTTTATTCCATAAGCAGATAGAATAATGAAAATTTCTTGAACACAGAACTTTTTTTTTTTCTGGTCCCCTGTCATCAAATAGACATATATTTTGAGTTACTTTTTTTCTCTTTTACTTTTTTTTTTTTTTTAGTTTTGGGAACTGAATGTTCATCTTTCTTTTACAGACATTCACCTAATTTCCAAAAGCATGCAATAATGGATTGCATGTAAAGATAAATGGTCCATTAAGGTTTAAATGCATTGCTTTGCAATATGAGCTATATATTCTAATAGCTGATTTATTCATGACCATATAGTTTTGTATATGAGAGAGCTATATATATAACTAAATATATTAGCATAGTGGCAGATTCTTTATTTATGCTTTGGCATACTTGAAATTAAACTTTAATGTAGATTACATTTATTAAGCACCTAAAAGTCACATTCGTCCACTGATAAATTTTCAGTCTTTTAAATCCACAAGAAAATACTGATGTCCCATAACATATACTAATTTTATAGCACCCAAAGCCTTAGTCACTCATTTTCACTCCGTTTATTGCTTTTACATTTAACAGTTTTTATATTGCTTAAAGACCCCGGGATCTGAAAAAAGATCATGACTTGGAAACTAAACCACTATTATGTGAAATTTTTAGGACAGAGGTATTTTCCATATCTTCTTCTCTTTACTTCTGATCTAATTATAGAGGCAACACACACAATCATGCAAGATAAGCATGCATTGCACAATGCTAAGGGACCATTCTGGACCTGTGTCGAACAAGTTTACCGGTGCCATTTTTCCAACAGCATTTGCTCATTTCATGTCTCTGTGTCACATTTTGGTAATTCGCACAATATTTCAAACTTTTCATTAGAATATTTATTATAGTGATCTGTGATCAGTGTCCTTAGATGCTACTACTGTAATTGTTTTGGGGCTCCATGAACCACACCCATATAAGACAGTGAACTTAATCAATAAATGTTGTATGTTCTGAATCCTCCACTAACCGGCCATTCCTCTCCTCCACTAACCGGCCACTCCTCAGTCTCTCCCCCTCTCCTTGGGCCTCCCTATTCCCTGAGACACAATTATATTGAAATTAGGCCAGTTAACAACCCTACAATGGCCTCTAAGTGTTCAAGTCAAAGAACATCTCTCATTTTAGATTAAAAGTGCTACCCCTGTGAACACGGGAATGATAAGAAAGCAAAACAGCCTTATTGCTGATGTGAAGAAAGGTTTAGTGGTCTCTATATAGAAGCTCAAGCCAAGCAGAACATTCCCTTAAGCCAAAGCCTAATCCAGAGCAAAGCCCTAACTCTCTTCAATTCTATGAAGGCTGAGTGAGGAAGTTGCAGACAAAAAGTTTGCAGCTGGCAGAGGCTGGTTGATGAGGTTTAAGGAAAGAAGCTATCTCTGTAACATAAAAGTGCAAGGTGAAGCAATACGTCCTTATGTAGAAGCTGCAGCAAGTTATCCAGAAGATCTGGCTAAGATAATAAATGAAGGTGGCTATATTAAACAATACATTTTCAAAGTAAACAAAACAGTCTCATACTAGCAGATGATGCTGTCTAGGACTTCCATAGCTAAAGAGAAGTCAATGTCTGGTTTCAAAGCTTCAAAGAACAGGTGGATTCTCTTGTTAGCAGATAAAGCAGCTGGTGACTTTAAGTTGAAGCTAATTCTCATTTGCGACTCCAAAAATCTTAGGGGCCTTTAATTATAGTAAGTCCTCCCTTCCTGTGCTCCATTAATGAAATAAAAAAAGCCTAGATGACAGCACATTAGCTTACATGGTTTACTGAATATTTTAAGCCCACTGTTGAGACCTACTGCTCAAAAAAAAAGACGCTTTCAAAATATTACTGCTCGTTAATAATGTATCTCGTCACCCAAGAGCTCTGACAGAACTGTAGAATGAGATTAATGTTGTTTTCATGCCTGCTAACACAACATCCATTCCGTAGCCCATGGATCCAAGAGTAATTCTTGGATTTTTTATTTAAGAAATACATTTCATAAGGCTATAGCTGATACACATAGTGATTCCTCTGATGAACCTGGGCAAAGCAAATTGAAAACCTTTGGGGAAGGATTCACCATTCTAGATGCCTTTAAGAACATTTTCAATTCATAGGAAGAGGTCAAAATATCAACACTGACAGGAGTTTGGCAGAAGTTTATTCCAACCCTCATGGATGACTTTTGAGGATTTCAAGATTTCGGTGAAGGAAGTAACGGCAGATGTGGTGGAAAGAACAAGAAAACTAAAATTTGAAGCAGAGCCTAAAGATGTGACTGATTTGCTGCGATCTCATGATAAAACTTTAACAGATGAGGAGTTGCTTCTTAAGAATGAACAAAAGAAAGTGATTTCTTGAAATAGAATCTACTCCTGGTGAAGTTTCTGTGAAGATTGTTGAAACTACCAAGATTTAGAATATTACATAAACTTAGTTGATAAACCAGCAGCAGATGTGAGAGGGCTGACTCCAATTTTGAAAGAAGTCCTACTGTGAGGAAATGCTATTAAAGAGCATTGCAGGCTACAGAGAAATCATTCATGAAGGAAAGTGTCAATCGATATAGCACCCTTCACTATTATCTTATTTGAAGAACCTGCCACAGCCACAATAACCTTCAGCAACAATCAGCCTGATCAGTGACCAGCCATCAAAACTGAGGGCAGACCCTCTGCCAGCAAAAATATTACAACTCACTGAAGGCTCAGATAATGGCTTATCAATAAAGTATTTTTAAATTCAAATATATACATTTTAGACATGCTTTTGCACACTTGATAGACTACAGTGTACTGTAAACATAATTTTCATATGCACTAGGTAAACAAAATCTTTGTGTGACTTGCTTTATTGTGATATTCATTTTATTGAAGTGGTCTGGAACTGAACCTACATTTTCTTCAATATCCTGACCACAATTGTATCACCATATAGATCATCAAAGTCATGGTTAGAGTCAGGTCTCCTGATTTCTAGCCTCAGGAATATAATTTTAAAGACATTCATGATGACATAAAAAATACACATTTCTACTACATAAATCCCAGAGGTAAAACTTTCTAGATTTTTAGCCTACCTTTACTCCTAGACTATTTTATATTATAAACTGCTAGAAAACTGAAGTACTTTCTGGCTAATTCTCCATGTGCAGCTTGCTATGTAATCCAGCAACATACTAAATGGGATTTTTTGAGAGAGAATCTCATCATCTTCATTGACTAACATGGTAGAGAATATCTAGAAAAGGAACTGTTGAATGCCAATGTTTTATCTATATACCACAGTATAATTTTGGAATATTAACATTAAGTAATTAGAATAGAATTTCATAGGAATTGAGATGTTAACTTTCCCAATAATGTATTGGGAAACCACCAGATATTTATTTTCTATATGGAATTTTTCTTTATTAATATCAACCCACACTTTTCTTCATTTTCTTTTTTATTACTATAATAATGTGTGGTTTTTGCTATAGTATTTTGTTTCTGTTCTCTTGTATCTAGAAAACTTGCTAACTCCAAGTTTACCAAATTTGTCTTGTATTTGTTTTCTCTTCTCCACGATCCTAGATGTGCATACATTTGAGGTTAAAAGTGTGCTATATTTAAGTAGGCAAGAATTAAACTAAAGAAACTTCATCAGCGAAGTCCTGATTAATTGGAAGCAAATATCCAAATTTAGTCTGTGTTGCCAAAAGGGTACGTCATCAATCTAAATGTTACCAGAATTAATCATGAATAAAAAAAAAAAACTTTATATGAAAATTACTATATAGCAATATCTAATAATAATGTTTAAAATTATTTACTTTTCTAGTAGACTAATGCATATTATTGAAAGCAAGCAGGGAGGAAAAACATAATAAAAACATAATGCTTTTTTTAAAAAAATTCCATCTTTCACCCTTTTTTTTTTATAAGTGAAAGAGGTATATGATGAATTTGATCATAAACTTTCATTTGAGAAAGCAATGAAAAAAGAGAAGAAAAACACATTAGTACTCCAAGAAGCCACAGCTTCTGGCAGATGTTGCAAGAATGAGTTAGAACATTGACCTTTTTTTCTGGGGCCTTATGTCAACTTTGAATGGAGTTTCCAACTGCACAATGAGCATCTGGACAGTTTTGACATCTTTATTACACTCTCTGAGTTCTTAAAATGCTACCATTTTATTTAAAGATAATTTCCTTCAAGATTAAAATGATTAACTGCCAAGAGTAATTAATCTCATGACTCAATACCAAACAATTATCTTGCCAGATCTGGTTTCCTAACTACTATTCATAATCAGAATACCTGTTATTTAATCAACATTAATATTTGATTGATTGATGATATTAACATTTAAATTCATTTCTGGTGAGGCCTAATTCTGTTTTTGTATTTTGCTTTGTACCAAATTATTGTGGTTTAAATAGCACGGATAACATGACTACTTTTAAACAAAATCATAAATTCTGATCAAAGCTGACTAAGGAATTCATAATCATAGCTCTTGGCCGCCACCTAAAGGTTTCTTCCTTGTTTTATTTTATATAACACCTACTATACATCCCTTTTATAATAAAAGTGTTGTCTGTATCATCACATATTTCTATATAAGTATTTGGTAAAGAGACTTATTTCAGTACGTTTTTTCACTTTTGTATATTTACATTAGCAGCTTATATAATTATATTCACTTCTCAATTGATTCTGTATACAAAAGCAATTTAAACTAGGTCCTCTAAGTGGTCTGAAAGTTTTCTATTCATTTGAGAAAAAGTGTGTCCTTATTATGTACCACCCCCACTCCTAGGCCCATCTTGGAAATAGAAAAATGTTTAAGTCATGGTCTCTGGTTTTAAGAAGCATGCACCATTTACTGATGCTGTAAGAAACTGACTTCTCTCGTCATAATATGTATTAGAATTATCATTAATTGGATGCCTAGGAGTAAATCTGGAGAAGCCTGAACAAAGAGAAATGTTTCTCATTTCTGACTCTTGAAATTTCATAGAGAAAATTAATAGCAGGTGTAATCTCTTGATTATGCTTGAGGCTAAATGAGATGGGAAAATTAATAATTCCCTGTTGCATATCTTATTCTCACTCCCTTTATTCTACTCTGAATAAACACTTGATTGAATCAAGCCAAATATTTCTAACCCACTACTTGGATTCTGACAAAGTCATGTTTGGGGAATGAAATCAATGAAATCTATGATTTCATAGTGTGAACTTAGATATGGCCTCTATGAATTTCTCATTTCAAAATCCATATAGATAGAACATCCATGAATCACCCAAATTATTCTTAAACATTACACATGTGTTAGCACAAACACTTGCCATTATAGATTCCATTTATTATTGATTTGTTCATTGACTACTATTCACTTATTCATTAAGTCAAAAAATATTTATTAGGCACTTACTTTGTGCCAGGCATTCATTTTGTCAGTGTTCAATAAAACAGACTGGTCTTTGCCTTCATGGGACTTGTAAGGGAAACAGAAAAAAATAAATAAATAAAACACATCATGACAACAAACTACAAAGAAACTTAACAGAGAGTTAATGCTGAGGAGAAACAAAACTACATTAGGTAAAGTGACCGAGAAAGGCCTCTTGAAGGAGGCTAAATTAAAAGACTTGAAGAATAAGGACCCAGCTCTGCCAAGAATACAAAGAGGCAGAGGGAATTGTCTGCAAAGTCAAAATACTAATGGAAAGCCAAGGGGTCTAGAGCAGCTTAAGCAAAGGGGAGTTTCTTGAGATGGAACTGGAGAAGTAAGAAAGAACTGAAATGTTCAGGGCTTTGAAAGCCAGGGTAAGAACTTCCAGTTTTATTTGCAATAAAATGGAAAGCTACCATAGTGGATTAGTCACTTGATCTGGTGGCTGTATTGAGAAGGGATTGGAGCAGCCAAGAGAAGGAGACAGAAATCTAGTACAGAAATGCATATGGAGAGCTCATGGTGACATGTACAACGTGGTGACAGGAGATGCAAAGAGAAGTGAACACATTTGAAATGAATTTTGAAGTTAGACTCAGTGGGACTTGGTGGTAGGTCAGATGACCCTTTGGTTCTTTCATTCTTTCTCAGCTTATTAGCATTTGCTGATATAAATATAGCTTTAAAATGCTGATATGGTTTTCCATATTAGATTTAAATATTAGATATGTCAAACCTAAGCTTTTAATTTAGTAAAAACATAATTTTAAGGAAATATCTTAATAGAATGATCTATTTGTACATCAAATAGCATCTTCTGCAAATGAAGTAATCTACAAAAAAAATATACAGATAATGGTAGTTAATTAAAAGCACCAAAGCTTATTTAAGTTTACCACTTAGAAGGATTTTTTATAATAAAAAAAAATTTCCTTACTCTCTTAAACAGAATATATTTAAAGTAAGATAAACTTTTCAAAAACTCAGGCTCATCATGATGAAAAATAGGTGCTGCACCTCTGTAATATAGTGGTACCCCCAAAAATAGTGAGAAAAAGGGGTTTCCCTATTATGAAAAACTGAAAACTACTCTGCTTTGAAATAATTAAAGTTTGTTGTTGTTCCTTCAGTTGCTCCTAGTTCTCATTGTGCTAAACTGTAGCCATCCACTTCTGACCCATGCTGACATTGTTTTTCCTTTGCTGTAAACTGGGAGCCCTGCTATCAGATGTTCATGCGAGTTAATAATATGTAGGCTCCAAGTAAAGTATGAACTTTTGCATTCTGTTTTGATTACACAGAAGTTTTTTTTTACATGTTGTTTTCTCAAGAATATTTTAGGTCATTAAAGTTGCCTGGTCGGCAAAACCCAAGTCAGGGAGATGTCCTACGCTAGCATTTTATTTCCCACAGTTTTCATGATGCTCCTTGAAAATGGAATTCACATTACCATATACATTATCATTTTAGGTTTCTATAAAGGACTTGCCTTTATGACACAAGATTATGTTGACTTTTCATTTGATGCCTAAAGTATAGTTTTCAAATGTAACATAAAAAGTACACAAAATTTGATCATAAAAGCAGACTAAAAAAAATCCCAATTTCTTGACTTGTGCTATATAATGTTATCCCTTTCCTTTTTTCCTTTCGACATGCTTGGAAACTAAAACAAATCAAATGTCCACAAAACCCCAATCAGCAACACTACTTTCAAAGTGCATTTTGATAAGTAACATGTGTATATTACACACCCAAAGGCATGTTCACAGCAGCCCTTCCAAATAGTTGCATTCCTCAAAGCTCTCTCTGTATCACCACCTTGTTTCACAGAATAAAATCTGTAAATATGTAATGGAAATGTATAAATGATGAAAGCATCTGTATAAACAAAAGATAGTCTTAATGCATATAAGACTTATTTTGAGGACTACTTGAAAAACCAGATACCAGATGCTTTAAGCTGATCTGCCAAGTAAGAATTTTTAAGAGAGAAGTCCAGAAATTGGTATGTGAAACAGCTTATTGTTATAGGTGGTCCTTAGACCACTCTTTAGATAACACTGCCCTAGACTCCAGGGAAACAATCCTAAATGATCTGCCTTTTCAACTTTGTAGCAGCTTGTATTTTCCAAAGATGACTGTACCAATATTTACCATCCTATATGCTCTTCCTTTAAGGTAACACCGACATCTCTCTACCAAAAGATGGGGTTTATGTCTACTCTCCTTGTATCTGGGCAGACTTTTAAATATAGTGGAAATGATGTTAAATGACTTCCAAGACCAGTGAATAAAATGCAATACAACTTCCACCTGGTTCTCTTGGGACACTTGCCATTGGCATCTAGCCACCATGCTGTGAGAAAGCCAAGCAGCCAGAAAGAAAGGCCGCTTGTAGGTCTTTCAGCTATAGTT
The DNA here is from genome assembly GCA_028627145.1 of Eidolon dupreanum. Lineage (NCBI taxonomy): Eukaryota > Metazoa > Chordata > Mammalia > Chiroptera > Pteropodidae > Eidolon > Eidolon dupreanum. Next base: position 13,211,461 of record CM053514.1, on the reverse strand, counting down.
CCTGATGAAGCCCCCATGGACAGGCAGACGTCAACCACCACACATGTGTGTGAGCTTGTAGATGATTCTAGCCCCCAGCATTTGGGCAACCCCAATAAAGCAAAAACAAGCTCTCCCACCTAGTTATGGCCAAATTTCTTATTTGTAAATAAAATGAATGTTTTCACTATTCTTAGCCACTAAGTTTGAAGTGATTTTTAACATAGGAATAGATATCTAGAACCAATTCCAAAACTTCTGTGGCTTCTATGGATGAAATGTATACTCTAGATAAATCTTCATGATTTCCAGTTTGCATCTGAGGATTTTTAATTCATTCCAGTTTGCATTTAAGGATTTCTAATTCATCCAGCCAGATCCACCTGAGACACACTTGCTTTAGTTTATTGCCTGGATCTGTGGTTCTCAACCAGGAGTGATTTTGCCCCGTTTGGGTTTTCTGGCAATGTCTGGATACATTTAATGATTGTCACTACTGAAATGCAATTGATATCTAATAGGCAGAAGCTAGGGATGCTGGTAAATACCCTATACTGCACAGCGCAGATTCCCCCCACCCCACCCCAACAACAAAGAGTTAAGAAACCTAAATAGTATGGAAGTTGAGAAACTTGGACCTATATCTGGTCAGGCAGTGGTCTCCATTCTTACCCATGATTTTCTTTGCCATCATATAGATCTAGCGTCCTTAACCAGAAGTCAAGGAAATGCTGTGTGGGGGGGGGGGAGGGGGGCGGGGGAGGGGGGAAGGATTTGGTATATCAGTATTATCTGTGAAAAAATTTAACCTAAACAGGTAAGATGTGGTACTCAACCGTAGCTAAAAATTAGGATAATTTGTCAAATTAAAATTTTTTCCAAAATTTTTGTTTTTACCAAAATATTTTGGTGTTTTTAAAAGTACCTAGGTGATTCTCATGTGTAACTAAGCATGAGAACCAGAGATACTGGCCCCTTCACTTGAAGACTGTTACTCCTAACCTGGGGAAAAGTGTTGGTGGAATCTAGAGAGCAAGATTCAAAAATCCTGACAGGTGATTCTGTCTCCTTTCCTCCACTGAGAACCTCTGGCCTACATGCTCTTTTGCACTTAGCCTGCCATATTCTGGCAAGAAAAGAATTTGTGCCAGACTCTTAATTCATTCTTCAGCACTTATTTGGAAGCAAATCCTAAGGCTTAGTTAACTTTCGTTAAGCTAGTAAACAGCACCATTTAGTAAATGCTGAACAGCCAATTCTTATATAATGAGCTCAGTCTGCTATACAACTTCCACCAAGAAAATCAGCTCTATATACTAGATTTTTCATTAATTGTTTAAGGTGAAAATAAAAACATCAGTCAACATTTACCACTGGAGTGTCAAGCTAAATCAAATAATTTATGTGATTTACATAGCTCAACATGTTGACAAAAGTTGTCAATAGGATGTTATTCTGTTGAGGTTCACCTCTTTCTGAATAGAACTTGCCTTGTCCACCCCGCCCCCCCACCAAAAAAAAAACAAAACAGTGAGGCAAATGCATTGCCATCTACCTCAGATACTAAGCAGATGAATGTCTGCTCATTAAAAAAAATACTTGGGTGGAGAAGGAAAAAATTTGAAATAGCCTATTATTATAATAATTACCTTAGCAAAAATGTGTTATTTCGTCATGACAATAAACTTTTTTGAACATATTATTACTACATTATACTTGTGATTAAAAAGAAAAACTCTACATTTTTCTTTTCAAAATGTATTTATCAGAAAAAAAACACCAATTTAATAAATTAAATTTCTCAGTGATTATCAAGTTGCAGGTTTTCACTTTTGTTTTTGAATCTTTCCTATTAAAGCCCAAACCAGAAAGAATCTTTAATGTCATAATTATGCTTTCTATCTATGAAAGAGAAACCTGAATGTTTCTAATGGTCTTGAGCACTAATTGTACTGTGTGTGTGTGACTATATCAGCTAGAGGACGGTTATGAACAAGACCATTAGCTCTTGAGTCTGACTGCCTAGGTCTAAATCCTAACTCCATTGTGATCTTGGGTGTGTTATTTTATCTCTTGTGACTGAGTTTCCTCTTTTGCAAAGTGTTAATAATGATAGTACTGAGGCCCTAATTGTCTTTGAAGATTAAAAGATGAAATAAATAGAAAGTGCTTACCATAGTGCCTGGCACACTGATGTACTTAATGAATGAAAATCAAATCTAACTGTCAAATCTAACTGATGCTGACTCTGTCACTAACTAGTTGAGCAATTTTGATTAAGTCACTTTACCTCTCTGGTATTCCATTTTTCATTTGTATTAATAAAGCCTTAATTCTTAAAATTTAATTAGATAATTATCCATTGTACCAGGTTCCTTCTAACTCTGAATTCCCAAGAATCTGGTCTCTAAGGCAAATTTGGACCTATTTTCCCATGTCAGAGAGTCTAATCTATGCAAAGACAACATACGTTTTATTTTGTCTGTTAAAATAAATAATGTAGTACAAAGTCAGTTTCCATAGATTGATTTTATTTCTTATGGCATCGACGTAAGTATGCTTTGAAACACAGGTGTTTCAATTTCCCTGTCAAGTGTTATATAAATTACTTATTACTTCTTAGACTAAAATCTGAAATATCAATTCCTACCTACAGGTAATCTACTGACAGGTAGGCTGCCTTATCAACATGGTTTATGCTGTGATACCGAACTAAAGTTTCCAATCTGATCTTTAAAAATATGAAATATGGCAGAATATATAAAATTCTTTGAGAAATGTAGAAGTCTCACTCTCTCAAGTGACTCTCTGACCTCTTTTGTGCCCTTCTCTTCTCAAAAGATGTCTCTAATTTGTTCATGTACTACAGTCTGGCTTCTAACACACCCTTCTTGGAGGATGCTCTCCCTAACAACAACAGTGACCTCGTGGGTTCCAGTCTTGGGGACCAGAAGCCCTTGTGGTAGTTGACTTTTCTGTAGCATTTAACCTTCTCATTACTCCTTTTTAGAAATGTTTCAGCTCTCTTGGTTTCTATCAGTGAGTCTCTACTGCCATTGTTCTCTTGCTTCATTGACCATCCTGTGTCAGCCATCAATTATTATGTCTCCCCGATTCTTCTTCTTGGCTATAGTCTGTAATCTTTCTGTATACTATCCCATAGACTGCCCATGACTTTCTGTATCATCTGGCATATTTTTTACTCCCAAGTCTATAATAGCTTATATTTTACATTTCAAATCTGTATTTCAAACTGCCTTCTTGATATCTCCATTTTAAATTCCCGCAAGCCATTTCTAAATTATCTTCCCCAGTATAGATTATTTCTCTTCTTATATTCCTTAACTAATCACTAAATATATTCTGAATATCTCTTGAAACTATTACCTCCTCTCCATCACCAAATACCACTTCCTTGGCCTAGGTCATTTTCACCTCTCACCAGCTTCGATCTTGACCTCTCAAATTCATTCTCCACACTAACATCAGAATGATGTAACCAAAATGCCAATCTAACCAAACCATCTGTCCCTTTAGAACTTCTTAATGACTCCTCATCATCTACAGTAGAAAATCTAAATCCTTGGGCAACCAACAGGGTCTTCCATGATCTATTATTATACAGCTTTCTAGCCTCCATTGGCTATTTCCTTCCACAATCAAACTAGAATCCACTATAAAACTTAATATCTCTGGGCCCTTCCACATTCTGTTCCCTTCTCTTCAATACCTCAGTATCCATTCCTTATTTTCTTCAAATTCCCAGGTTTATCTCATAATAAAGTCTTTCCTAATTCCCAGATGATGCGACTCTTGAACAAAGATGACAGAGCTTGTTAGGTGTTACCCGCACAACCCAGTATGTCTAGGGTTCAGTAATGCACCCTTCACTTGCCCTTTGAAGCCTAAAGATAGTGGTGCATCTCCCCACTGTTATTAAATCAAACATACAGCACTATTGCTGACACCCTATCTCCATGTTTATAAATAGTCCCTTTACTAACAAATTCTCTTCAAATTATCCAGTTTGAGTATGCCATCTGTTTTATCTGGTGAAATCAAGGAGTGCATTTAAGTAAACTAAACAACAAATTCACTAGGAATAGTACATAACAGAGAAAGATATTTATGAAGAATGTATATTAACAACAAAAAAATGGTAAATTCAGTATGAACAATGCTACATAAAAATAAAGCAAATAAAACTCACTATGAAAATTTAATATATGATTCAAATTTTCTATAATAACATTAGTTTTTAATGAAAACTTTTTATTTAAATAGTACTTAAAAGTGAAAAGACATTGTAGATTATGCTTAGGAGATTTCAGAAAGATTTCGTAGACGTGGCATTTTAAATAATTCTTGACAATCAAGTAGGACAAATGAGAAGAAAAAGGGGGAAAAAATATGTCCAGCTTAAGGTAAACCCCATGAAAAGAAAAGTGAAAGTATTTTTAGAAAATCAGGATTCTACTCTGTAGAGCATAGGGTAGATGGAGTTGGCAAGAGAGAAGGAAAATGTCATAGAAAATGGTACTGGGAATGTGATGTGGGACCAGTATATTTGAGATTTCATAGTTCATGCTAAAGATCTCTTTCATGGCCTGGAGAAAGGTTCATAGCATAAGATGAACCATGGAAGGATTTTTTAAAAGGATAAATTTAGATATGTGTTTCCAAAGGAAAACTCTCAAAGCACCATGAGGATGAGATGGCTGGGCATTTAAGAGAAGGAAGAGAAAAGCCTGAACTAAGAAAGCAGTAAAGGGATTAAATAAGAAGAAAAAGACTGAAGACACTTCGCAATGTGAGATTAACATAATTGGTTAACTAATGAAAGACAGGGGTTAGGTAGCAATGATAAGAGAAAACAATGATACCTAGGACACGTTTAAAAACTTGATAATCTCTGCTACTTTAGTTTGAAAAGGATTTGAATGACGGAATATATTATATGCATTTTTTTGTTCTGCCTGTGTATCATACTGAAATGTGCATCTTTATAATTTTCTTGTATTTCTGAATCTTTAGAAGACTAACTTCCCTGACACGAGATTAGCATTTCAAATATTTTAGTTCCTATTTCAACCCATGATTATTAGTATTAAGTATTGTCATTTCGAAGAGTCTGAGTGTTTAATAGGTAAAAATGGCATCTCAGTTTTTTAATTAGTATTTTTTGATAATTGATGAAGCTGAACTTTCTCCACATTTTAAGCATTTATATTCCCTATTCTTGAATCATATGCTGATGCTCTTTGCACATTCATTTGTTGTAGACTAAATATTTTCTGATTTATTTGTACGAACCTATTCTATGGTATGTATTTTACCAGTTTCTGAAATATTTATAAACACCTAAGTTTTTAAGATAAATTATTTTTATATTTAGAGAAAACTTTTATTACTAATACTAGAAAAAATGATATATGTAGTTTTGTAGTTTTACACTTAACCCTTTAATCTATTGAGAATGTACTTTGATATAAAGTTTCTAAATTAATATTTTTTCCAAATAGTTAACAATTGTCTCAACACTCTTTATTATTTATTCTCTATTCATTGATTTCAAAGCCTATTTAGTGCTATATTAATTATTATTGATATTAGGATATATTTCTGAGCTATTTTATTTATGAACTCTGTCATCTTTCTTATTATTATTACATATTATTTCCAAATCATGTTATATCTTTGAGAAAAGAATTGGATTTTACTGATGCTTGCATTTTCTATAGGAGCTATTACTTTGCACATACAAAATGTTCAATAAATATTTACATATTTATCAAATGAATGTTTAAGTTGAAATCCTGTGCCTAATTTACAAAGAATTTCCTCACTATGTTAAAAGGTCACATTCTTCAAGGTGAAACATGAAGAAATTTTGAAATTGGAGAAGGGGGCTGAGAATGGAAGCATTCCAAGTATAAAAATGCCATGCGAATTTGATTAGAATAATTTAAATTTTGTAGTGACTTCATTCTCCAGAGGCGATGTGATCATGAGAAAATGCTGAAAGGGAGAATTTTAGTCGTGGGCTCACTCTGAGTTACTGAAGTTCAGAAAGGCCTTTAGATGTGTAATAAAGTGCAAATCAGTCCACATACCACTGTGGCTCCACAGATAACTATGTCAACAGTGAAATGTTGCCTTTGTAATGTCTGCTGATACCTTTATTAGGGAGAACCAGCCGTGGATCCTTACCTAACATTGCTATGCATTTAGAGTACTGAGCAATAAACCAATAATATTTAAAACCTACTAGATATTCATTATCCTTCCTGACTACATGTAAGTTTAAACATGTTAAATTTTAAATAAAAGGCAGTATTATATATGGTGTCCCTGTCATGAACAAAAAAATGAAGCTTTCATATAGTTTTTATGTCAAGGATAACTTCAAGCTGAAAAGACTGTGGAAAAATTATGATTAAGGAGACATAAAACTAGACTGTCATAAAGAATGCTAGGATTACAGGCTGCTATATAAAGACACGCTCACTATATCTATTACTGCGGGTAAAGAATTGTATAGTTACCAGAAAAGGAAAGTTATGTATTCAGTAAAACCAAAGATATGTGAAGTTATTTTTATGACAATATGCAAGTCGATATAAGTATTTAAGTATTTTCAATGTTGTTTATATTATTAAATCAAAATAATCTAACTTACCATGACAAAAATCTTTGGGATAATATATGATGAATTCTAAAATGTTTCATTCGCAATCTCTCCTTTGATTCTCACAGTATCTTATTTGGTAGTTGTGCGTGCGTGTGTGTGTGTGTGTGTGTGTGTGTGTGTGTGTGTGACAGACTTTATTTTTCAGAGTGGTTTTAGGTTCACAGCAAAATCAAATGGTAAGTACAGAGAATTCCAGTATGCCCACTACTCTCCACTCTCTCCCCATAGCCTCCCCCACTGTCAACATCCCATATAAGCAGTACACTTGTAACAATGTATGAACCTTTGCTGACACATCATTATAACCCAAAGGCCATAGTTTACATTAGAGTTCACTCTTGGTGTTATACATCTATGGATTTTGACAAATGTACAATGGTATGTATCCACCATTGTAGTATTATAGAGTAGTTTCACTACCCTAAATATTCCCTGTGCTCCACTCATTTATCCTTCCCTCCTTCATTACCCTGGTAAGCATCTTCTTATTGTCTCCATATTTTTGCCTTTCTAGAATGTCATATAACTGGATTCATATAGTATGTGGCCTCTTTACATTAGGTTCTTTTCCTTAGCAATATGCATTTATATTTCCTCCATGTCTTTTCATGGCTTGATAACTCATGAATAACTCATCTATGAATAATATTCCATTGTCTGGATGCATTGTTTATTTAATCATTCACCTATGTAAGGACATTTTAGTGCTTCCAAGTTTTGACAATTATGAATAAAGCTGCTACGAACATCCATGTGCACATTTTTGTATGAGTATAAGTTTTCAAATCCTTTGGGTAAACACCAGGAGAGTAACTGCTGGGTTGGATGGTAAGAGTGTTTAGTTTTATAAGAAACCATCAAACTCTTCCAAAGGGGCTATACAATTTTGCATTCCCTCCATCAGTGAATGAGGGTTCCACATCCTCACCAGCATTTGGTATTGTCAGTATTTTGGATTTTGGTCATTCTAATAAAAGTTTAGCAGTATTTTGTTGTTTAATTTGCAATTTTGGTAGCTATTTTAATTCCATCATTGTATAAATAAACAAACTGAGGCTCAGGGTAGTTAAATAACTTGCCCATGATTCTATAGTTACTAAGTAGCAGATTCAAACTTAGTTTTTTCAGACTCTGAAGCCCTAGTGCTTTTTATTCTGTGGGGTGCCTTCTACTTAGACAAGAATAAAATTCAAATTCACACATGGAGGGCACCAGAGAGTAGTTTCCGGGCTCATTTAATACTTAGTTTAGTTCCTTCAGAAGAGGACCCTGAGACAAGAAGATACCAGGAGCAGTGAAGAAATGAGGGAGAGAAAGGCAGCCAATGAAGGATATGTTTGAATATTACTGTCACTGTGGGAACCTGGGGCAAAAGCACTCAATATTACTCAAAACGTGGTGTGTGACAATACTGGTCCCTGAACTGTTTGAGACTGGTTCAGGATAAAGAATGTATAAAAAGTAAAAGTATTTAGAAACTTTTATAACAATTTGACATTTTTGTGACATCCTTTTTTTAAATAACTCATTTTATTTTTGTAAGTACCCATCCGCGATGGATTCAAGAAAAAAAAAAAAAACTGATCCAAAAATAGTTTGGGAAGCACTGGTGTAGAACACAAGGCCCAAAGTGATTCCATACAAGGAGCAAGGGAGCTAAGGTATTTATACCTCACTTCCCATCAGGTCAGTCCTTAGTTGAAAATTGTTCACTCCCCAGCATTTCTGGCTCTGTGGAATAAACCAGTGCATCTGGAGGGACACAGGAAAGTCAACAAAGCATCTGAATTTCATAACACTAAGAAATTAAATCAAACACCACATCTCTATAATCATTCTGATAGTGAGTTAATAGCTAAAGAAGCATTAGTTTGCCACATGCTATAGAAGTGTAACAGAAAGCTGAAATGGAACTATGTGCAGATAAAATGTTTCATTCGGAAGTACCCATGAAGATGACTAATACTGCAACCCAAAGCACTGGTGGTGAAGTAGCTAAATTAAAGCTGCATCAATACCTGAAATCCAACTGTAATTAAAAGCAGTAGCCAGTGGAAATCAGGATATGTGAGTAATAAGCATTTGCCACTTTTCAGGGCTCCCTTCATCAACCCAAGACAACTTTCAGTCATCTTGTTGGGAAAACATTATTAGATTTTCTACTGAGAAAGCCAAAGGCAAGAGCTCCTCCTTCTTCCCTCTATCCCCAGAAAGCCAGGGGACAGACATGTGACTGAAGATGTGAAAATTAGACGTTTCCAACTAGGATTACAAATCTTGGGCAAATGGTCCAAAGATGAAGGGACGATTAGAAAACTTTCTCGTTTGCTGGCCACTTACTGCTACTGCTTATGTCTCCCATGGTTTCTGGCCTATTCAATCCTGGGCTCTCAGCCTCCTGCTGATCCTGTAAACTCCCAATTTCCTTCCAATCATTGCCTTTTTTACTTATGGCAGTCACAGTCTGCAACTCTGTTACTTGAAACCAAAAGTCATCACTGATATGAGGTGGCGGAGCAGGATCAGAGCTCTGATTCATGCCTGCTCAGTAATTCTCCTAAAGTGACCTCAGTCTCCTTGCTAACCTGGTTCTCAGTTTCCACATATGTAAAATAGGATTAGTTCAGAGGTGTGCTTTACAGAAAATTAAGTCTGTGAGATGTTCCCTGAATAAAGGGTTATTCCTTTGGAGGATCTAATTGCATGCTGACCTATTTGTTTCTGGAAAATCCTTCAGTAAAGGATTTAACTTAATTTTAACTTAGTATTTCCTAAACTTAATTATGAAAGTCTTGTCTCTGAAAACATTAGCATCTTATAGAGTTAAGCATCCACAGAATACCTCAGGAAGAGACATTGGCTCCAACAGTTCATTTTTCTTTGACTTTGCAACTGATAATGGAGTTTGTCAATCAGTATACATGAGGCCTTTGAGGAATCTCTGTATTAATCCATTATGGTAGGGTTCTTAACCTTCACTGCATGAAGACTCATTTGAGAAACCTGTAATAAAGCATATTTCTGGGCACCACACTAGATCTACGAATTCCGAATCTCCTGGAATAAAGCAAAGGAATCACTTTATAGGCGATTCTGTTGGAGGTAGTCTTCTGTCCACAGTATAAGGAACTTTACCTTATGTAATATTTCAGTGAAAAGCAACTTCCAGTGGCTTATGTTCTTTATTATCAGAAAAAGCTAGAATTCACAATAATTATCTAGGCCATTCATCATCCCTTAAGAGCTACAGATGAAGCAAGCTTATATGCAACTGGTAAACATCTACTTAAAATCTATTGAATATCTCTAATACTGACTTCAGAAAGATATACAGACAGTCCCAAGTTACAATGATATGACTTACATTTTTTTTTACCTTATTATGTTATAAAAGCAATACGAACTCAGTAGATGTACTTCAAATTTTGACTTTTGATCTTTTCCTTGGTGAGTGATATGCAATATGAAACTCTCTCATGATGCTGGGCAGCTGCAGCCAGTGACAGCTCTTGATGAATCAATGACCTGATCACAAGGGTAAACAACTGAAACACTACAGTGTATTCATTGCATTAGATGATTTTGCTCAACTGTAGGTTAATATAAATGTTCCAAGCACTTTTAAAATAGGCTAAGTTATGATGTTCAGTAGGTTATGTGTGTGAAATGCATTTTCATCTTGTGGTATTTTCAACTTATGATGATTTTATCAGGATATAACCTCCTCATCTGTAATATGAAAATGGGAATATGCTTTTAGCTGTTAACTATGAGGTCAATAATTTGGACAAAATCTAGTTACAAGGCTGAATACACTCTAAAAGGAGCACTCTCAGATGTCTCTCTCATTCCTGTTATTCATCTGTATAGCTTATTCATTTCTCACCATAAACTGAGTTGGTGAGAAATCAATGATAAAGGAATAGAAAAGAAACTTAATTCATCTAATTTTATGACTTACCAGCAACTAAAAGAATCTGATGATAGGAAGGCTGGCATGAATTGCTAAAATGTTATTTTTAGACTATCTGTGTATTTCATTTGTTCTCATTACTACAAATGATGAAAAACTAGCTGTCAGAAATTTCAAAGCAAGAGAGCAGAACATGATAAAAACAGGAATTAATCAAGTCAACATCTTCTGAAACATTTTTCCTCTGTTAGAATTTTTCAGGTAATATGCTGTACATTTTCTTACAGGAAAAAGAATGAGTTGTGGTGACCAACTCATTTATTAGAAACAAGGAAACTTTTTGTTCCCAGGCCACTGATTATATTTACTGTAAGAAAACCCTACAAATGATTTGTAGGGTTCAAGAGAATTCACTTTTATCTTTATAGTTCAAAATATACAGATAACTTGTTTGTAAATAACTTACAAGGATCACAGTCTCACAACTGGGATAGTCTGTTTTATTTTATTTTGATAACCAGAATTATAACCTCTTTGCAACTGGGAAGCAGTGATAAATGGTGCTGTGCTTATTCTTTAACAACTCCATAAAACCGGCTTCCTGAAATATATTTGCCTGGGCTTCATTAAACAAACTATGGAAGTCTTTCTTTGTTAATATAGAGTGCACTTACATGCGCATCTTTGTAGTACTATGAATTGACTTTTTTCCTTTATTATATCACTGCGCTGTCACAAGGGTGGCTGCATTCCATTGGACTGTGAAATCTTTGGAAAATACTCATGTTGCCCACTACAAGCCGGTAATCAAAGCCTAAATATGTTCATTTTGTGTTCAGATTTCAAGTCCTTATCCCCATCCAGCCACCTTTCAGGACCTTCTGTGTTCTTAAGAGCACAGAAAGTAAAACTGTAGTTGTTCAAACTTGGAACTAGGAAAGAAAATAATGAAACTGAGCTGGATTTCATTCCACTTATTTAGAGTACATTGCTGATAGTGGAATTGTGTTTATACGTACCAGTTTTTCAGGTTTGGATCATTCATTTTGTCACTCAAAGGAAAAAAAAAAAAAAAAAACAAACAAAAAACAAAAACCTGTTTTGCAGATCCAAGGCACTTGTAATTTTCCAGCTGGGTTCCTGGTTTGCTTAGCTAATTCTGTGGGCTTCAAAGTGCAGTCCACACCTGAAAAGGGGGAGTTTTTCAATGTCGTGGTTTATTAATCAGGTACTTTCCATTCACTCAGTTAACAATTAGAAAACAGAAAGAAAAAAGAGAGAGAGAAAGCCTCCTACTTGTTTTTTATTCCAAATATGGAGATGGAAACTATTAAACACGTAAGGAGGAGGGAAACTCCAGCATATTTCACCTTGACCTGGCTGGACTGGTCTAATGTCTGTAAGAGGAGGCTGCTTCATGAAAGAGGTCGAGCAGGGGACTAGTGGGAAAATGAGAGGTCAGATTTTTACCAGGGAGAACCACTCCTGCCCCTCGAGGAAAAAGAGAAGCACTGCCCTGTCTCAGACTGGAAACCGCTTCGCTTTCAGTCCCGGGGACTAGCGTGGTAGTGACGCGACCGAAAGGGGCGCACAGCTTCCCTGACAGCAAAACACCCGCTCCCCGCCTGCACCTAAATTTCTGGTCTACAAGCAGGTAGAAATACCCTCTACCTCCTTTCCTAGTTTCTCTCTCCTGCTTCCCTGCCCTTCGAAACTTCTTTGTTCCGTTTATTGGAAAGGTGACGCTTAAAGTCAAAAGACTCATTATAACTAGCAAAATCCCAAAGCCACCACCAGACGCTGGAAAGAGCAGGGCTGTCCAGCTCCGGGCTGAGGCTCCGAGTGGAGAAGGCGGCCACGAGAAACTTCAGCCCGCAGCTCCGAATACAACCTCTGCAGACTGGCCCACATTTCTAGGGGTTGGGGAGACGCCAGACAGTCTTGGGGTGGGGCGAAGGGTGAGCTCCTAACTCTGCAAACAAAGTGGGCAGTGCGCACCAGCGGAACAGAGGGTGTTGGGGGCGGGGAGAGGCCCGTGGACTCCACTTTGCAGCTGCCGAGCAGTATCTCCGAACAAAGGAGCGCGCAGCGCCGCAGTGAGAGGCTGGGTTAGCGCGCAGCTGCTACTCGTGCCGAGAGTCTCTACACTCGCTATGCGAGCGTTGGGGTGCAGGAATTAGGGGCGGAAAGAAAGGAAAAGGGAACAGGGCGTGCAATTCCTGTTGTGGGGCTACGCATAAGGAGTTCTTGTGAACGACGGGAATGGTAACTATCAGAGCCAAGGGGGAGAGAAAGAGCTGGAGCGAGCAAAACAAAGAGCGAGTGTGGGCCCTGGTGTGACTTCATGCCTTACCAATGTCCCGCCCACGCTGCTGCTGCGAACCACCCCCTCGCCTGCGGGCGGCCGGGGCAAGGCGTTCGGCAGCGTGGGGCGGTTTCCTAGCAACTGCAGCCCCCAGCGCACCCAGCTATCAGCACATCGGGAGCCCCCACACACCGAGGGCCGGGGCAGGACCACTCCTTCCCGTCCCCCACCAGCCTCGCCTCCCCTGCATCCTCGCGGAGTGCACCCCAGAACGCGCCAGCAGTCCGGGCTCTGGACAGCCGGACGCCTGAGCCGCACACTGGAGCCAAAAGAACGAGGGCACGAAGCTCCCGCCCCACGAGGCCGGGCTCCTGCTCCCCCACGGAACCTCCCCTCCTGTGCTCGCGGCGGTGCGCTCCACTCCTGGCCGAGCAGGGAGCTGCGATGCCTAGCTCTGTGTCCGCCCGAGCCGGCGGGAGCTTCTAGGGCGCTCCTGGAGCCCCCTCCCCCGGCCGCTGGCACTCCGAGCTTTCTTCCTCGCCAGCTAGGACGCTGCCGCTTTGACTCTGTCCGCTGTTCAACTGATCAGGCTGCAAAGCTGCAACTAAGTGGAGTTGGCCTTCCTGCCCACCTGTGGAAGAAGCTCGCGCTGATTGATGCGCCATCGACTTTTTCCCCCTCGGCCTCGCCGGCGTCCCCTCCCACAGATGAAGCATCACCCAGTGAATGTACATTAGGCTGGTTTTTCCCCCCAGCTTCAGGCTTTGTTTGGGTTTGATTGTGTTTGGCTCTACGCTAAGCTGATTTATGCAGCAGAATTCCCATCGGCTGGGGAGAAACAAAAGCTCTTTTCTTTGTCCCAGAGCGGGCTGCGGAGCCATCGCTCGCGTCGTCGCCCCAGGCCATTGGCCGTCGGAGAAGGTGCTTCTCGCGGAGATTTCGGGACCCGCGGTGCCGAACTGGGAGGGCCACGGGGGCCCTGAGATGCCGAGCGGTGTCCAGGCCAGCATACCTGCACCAGTTGCTCCGAGCGGCAGGGTCCGCCTGCCGGGCCTGCTGGAAACGTCCTAGCGACACTTGGTCCGCGGGCCCCGAGGTGCGCCCAGGAGGCGCGAGCGCGCATCCGAATAGCAGCCAGGCGGCGGGCACAGTGCGGGCTGCTTTGCATTATGTGCCGCTCAGCCCTGGCATTTTTTACTGCCGCATTTGTCTGTCTGCAAAACTGCCGGCCTGGTCCTGCCCCATTCCTCCGGGCGGCCTGGGTATTTTCAGTTGTTCTTGGACTGGGCCAAAGTGGTAAGTTTTTTTGTTTGTTTGTTTTCTTTTGTTTTCCCCCAAAGACCTTAGGTTGTTACGAAGAGCATCCCGGCCAGGTAAGGGGCCCGGTATCAGCCTCCCTCCATCTCCCCTGAGGACTTCAGAGAGCGGTGTGTAGCAGCGTCCTCCATCACATGTGGCCTGCGGGAGGCCAGGTGTCAAGGATTTCCGCCCCGGAGTGACAGCAATAACTAATTATAGGACATAGCCGTGTGTTGCTCCTGGATGCTGGGGAAGCAGTAATTGAATGGAAGTTCGAAAAGGTGGTTGGTCCTAATAACAGAAGCCAGTTTAGGGGTTCTGCTCCTTCCTTGAAGGTATCCCTAAGGATAGATGCTCCTCATCTTTCTAGCATGTGGGTCTAACCACTAGTTTGCATTTGATTCAAGGCTGAGGATAAACTGGTATAATGCCAGTGAGTCTTCTGTTTTTGAGTTCATGAGAGAAAAGAATGACAGCTCACGAGTTTCTTCTATCACAGTGCTTAGCCTAAATGAATTTAAAAGTGTATAAGTGTTTTGGCACTTTTGAATTATATGTAAATGTAAGGTGGCACTACTGGCTTGTGAGCAAACAGTAAAACATACAGTAAGTGATAGTAATAACCTCAATTTAGGATGAGCTCTTATTGGTTTTATATATTTATTTTTGCCAATGCAATGATTACTATCATAGTCTTTTTTTAAATTACTTTATGTGTTTGGCCACCCAGCCCTTAAATTCTATTAGAGACTTTTGCTGACCTCTCCTGTTGAAGGAGAGTTGTAATTGGTTTATAGACTAAAATTTTCTCTAATGCTTTGTACTGATATGCCAAGTTTTTACCTGAAGCTAATTAAAATGGCGAGTCATAAGCTTATAAATAAGGGTTTATAATAGAAACATCCAGCTAGCATCATTTACTTGTTGCATTTATAGTTGTTTAACATTTCTTTCAAAAGGAGATTTACCCAGTTATGTGAAATGAGAGCAATTAGAGTACATTTTTATCTTGTGGTTATTTTGGCTTATGTGTTGATTTCAAAATAAGTGAAACTTAAGACAAAGGAAAAAGTAACATTCATTATCAATTATCTCTAAAGTGGAACATGCATTTGTTGCAGCAGATTTTTCCACTGAGCGTAATTCCATCCTGTATTAATAAGTGACAGAGTATTTTTCTAGATTTAGTAAACACATGCACGCACGCACACAATAGTAAAATGACCAAAACTGTCAACAGAGTATATTTTGTTCCCAATACGTAGGCAGAGAAAAAAGTCCTACTTGCCTCTATAATTTGACAATAATAGTAATAATTTTAAAATATTCATTGTGCTTGTAAAGGGTAGTCAAGTTTTCACGTACTCATTTGAAGTGAATATTATGAACGGGCTCCTTTGCACCTGCAGTTGTGAAAAGGGAATGCTTATCTGAAATCAGAACAAGGCATCCTTTTCCCAGTCTCTGTCAATATACAAAGGTTTCTGATGTTCACTGGTTTGCACTGCAGTTAAAAACATGCAAAAAATTTAAATTATAGCCAGCACAACTCAGAAAATTAGAGATCAGCATAAACTGTTGTACTTTCGTGATATAGTTACAAGTCTCAAATTATATGTCTTCACAGTGCAAATTAGATGCTTAAAGCAGAATAGAAATTTAGGTATCAGTTACAAAGGAAATCTTGTTCCCTTGCTCAGTAGTTTACACCAAGGAAATGTTGAGAGCAATAAAGCCATACAAAAGAAATCAAAAACTGCGCAACAACACAACCTTGGGCTTCATTTTTAAAGTAGAATTTATGGGGGCCCAAATACGTAGTGGACTTTTAATAATAAATATTTAGTGAGCAAGAAGAATGTTAATAAAATCTGAACATTTTTCTGAACTAAAAAAAATTATTGGAGTTTGTTTTCGACTTTCCCTGGTAGAAATTACCGACAATTAGAGCAATAACACTAAAAAAAAAATGGTTAATGAGTAACTGGAAAACACGAAAGAATACCTAATGGTTAATATCTGAAGAGTTAATGTAGCAACACTGTTATTTCTACATTTGCTAGTTTTGAAAGGTTCAAAATCTTTTTAACTAAACTTTTATATAGCAATACGAGAGTGACAAATTTCAAAAATTACCATTTCTTTTTAAAAAGTAACCATTATGCAATGAAATTTCACCTTTTGTGCATAATCAACTCTTTATTCTTTTAATAACAAGCAACTGGATTAGCATTTACATCAAGACATGTGCAACGTAACTGTTTTATAACATAACCGTTCTCAGATTTCTTAATGCTTACTTAAAGCAAGAGGATATTTAAGAGAACTAAACCTTCATTTTAAAAATCTGATCTTCCAATTTACACAATAAGCACCCAAATTAATTCTATCCTAAAGCAACTGAGACACTTTCTGATTAAAAAAAAAAAAAAAAAAAAAAAGTCTGTGCTCTATACGAAAGCAAAGTAACTGATAAGATTTGAAACATGCCAGAAAAATTTCTGTAGTCTCAAATATTCACTTCTTACCAAATTATCTGAAATTTCTCATTTAATGGATTTCTTTGGAATAAGCATGATATTTACTCTATGTTTCTTTCCATTTTTAACTCTGTATTACGGCAATTTTCCTACACATATGGAAGAAGAGAGAATGGTAAAGGAATCGCTGTATACCTATCACCCAGCTTCATCAACTATCAACTGAGGGCCAACTTCTTTCATCTCTCTTCTCACTTAGTTCATCTCTTTCCCACAACTAGATTATTTTGAAGCAAATCTCTCATATCATTTTACCCTAAATATTTCAGTAAATCAAAATACTATTGGAAGAGGAACACAGTCACTAATTCCATATCATTAAGTTTTTTTTAGTTAAAATTTAGGGCCACAAGAATGTTCACTATCTTTGTTGGAAAGAAAGTGGAAGTGAGGGAAAGGAGCAGAGACAGTTTCAGCCATTTACTTTTCATTGGTTCTATTATGGCTCCATTAAAAATATTTTTTTCTAAAAATATGCATATGTAACAGCTTTTTAGTGTACATGTAAATGAAGAAAAAAACATGGATCTATCTATTTTCCCAGACAAATGTTACTTACTTTATCCCAGTGGAATCATGCCAGGTATACCTCGTTTGCCTTTGTTGGAAGGATTGTTACCCTTGTCTCTCGAATCATCAGTTTTCCTCCTCTCTTCTGGATCGCTTATAGCATATGAATATCCATACATGCTGTAATATCTCTTCTATTTCTCACTCTCCTTTATAGCCACAATTCTTGAATGAGGTGTCCATACTTGCTGTCTTGATAATTTTCCTCACTTGCTCTTTGAATCCACTGCAGGCCATTCTTTATCACCTCTGCAATTACACAACTCTGTTAAGATTGCAATGACCTCCCTATTGCCAAATCTGATGGCCAATTCAGTCTTCATTCTGCTTTACCTATTACCGGTCAGCAAGTTAACACTGTTGACCACTCTCTCCTTCAAAACACTTCTTCCCTTGGCTCCTGGACCCACATTTTCTTGGTTTAAGCTCTTTCTCCATCTTGGATTTCAGTTCTTCCTCATGTTCTACCCTCCAAGTGTAAAAGTTGCTCAGGACTCAGTCCTTGAACTTTCTCTCCTGCATATATACTAAGTCCTTAGGTGGACTGATCCAGTCTTGGGTCTTAAGTACTATGTCTATGCCAACAACTCCAGCCCTGACCTTTTATCCAATCTCTAGAGAGTATAGCAAACTGCCTATGTCTACAGGCAAAATTAAACCTAACAAATTTAGAAACAAACTTCCAATTTTCTCCCTCAAGCTTGCCTCTTTCATATGCTTCCTCATCTGAGTAAGTGGTCAGTCAGTCTCCGGTAACTCAGGGTAACACTTTGGCAGTATCTTTGATCGCTGTTTCTCTGATCCTCACTAGAGTTTGAACTTTAAGAAATATAAATTTCTTTAAAAGCAGGTTCCATTATAAAAGGTTTAACACCAGAAGACACTTGTTTCTGCCTTCTCAGTCCACTGACCTTATAGGTAAATCTTTAGCGAAAATCAAAATAGAGATTTGCTTATTTTTAATCTACATTTTACAAATTTCTTTTGTTTTCAAAATTTCCATGATAATTATTTTTATTATTGATAATTAAGTATGAAAATTAATCCTGATTCTTTACCTAAATATACATTTTAAAACTGACTTCTATTTAGGCTATAAAAACTGGAATTTGTAGTTATTTTTAACCAAACTCTAAGGAAGGTAATAAAAAGGCAAACTATTCTAATCCATTTAATTATTCATTCAGATTTCCTTAAAGCCCCTACATCCTTGTATCAGGCACTGTTCTGGGTTTTAGAGTTAGAAGAATAATGACACTTAATATTTGTAAAGTATTTGTTATATGCCAGACATCCTCCTGGGCATATGGAATGAAAATAATTCTTGTAATACTCAAAGCCCTCTTAAGTATATACTCTAATTATTCCCATTTTATAGGTAAATAAACTTAAAAGACGTTAAATAACTTCTTCAAGATCTCTTACCTAATAAGTAATGGAACCAGAATTCAGACTTGCATGGGTTTGACTCTGTACTCTCGATCACCATTACAGACTATCTTCCAGGGGTAGAGGAGTCCCAACCCTGCTCTGGCCCTCCCCATAGGCAAGGAATCCATGGGGCATGCCTATTCAGGGTCTTCAGTCTTCTTCTAGATCATCTCCAGAATTCTTTGCCCAAACAGCCCCAAACAACTTTCAGGACCATCCTGTGGTATTACCAGGCTACCCATATGCCAAACCTAGGAGAGGGGAAGTAAACAGAGCTTGGATATGCAGGCTGGCATGTCCATGCAGGCAAGTGATAGGTTACTTGCAATGCAGAATAAAGCTAAAAGTGAGAGAGAAGAGAGGTAGGTCAAGGGCTAGAGGGGCAACCCTTTATTCACTGCCAAGTTCCTAACCAGAAATCCAAAGAATGTGAAATTCTAAATTTGGACCTAGCCTTCTAGGCATTATAAATGTATATTTGTCAAGTTAGGAAAATAAAACTTATTTTACTTAATGGTTTCTTAGCCTGGGTTGTAACTTAAATATTAGTCTTGTTATGCCCACTGCCATTTGTACTCTTGCTTTTTTGGCCCTGAAAAAGTTAGTGGTAGACTTGCATATTCATTTAAATATTAATAGGAAGGAGGTGACACACAATGCAAGCACCAGAGACCATTGCATAAGGAGAACTATCTCATGACAAGCTGCTTTTATATGTTAGTGACTAAATACCTTTTCGTAAACTCTGATGTGTACAGATTACACTGAATTCTGTTTTCTTGCAAATGGTGTTACAGTGAGAGTCTAATATATGCATATTTTAAATTTAGTTTTACTTTTTTCCCCCTTGTTAACTTAAAGAAAAGAACTTTTTCCTATATACATTAGCCAAATTTGGTTGAATTATTCAGCTGGCATATATTTAATACCTATAAGTGAATGAATATGTAGAAAAAAACACTGCCATACTTTATGAACTAAAAGGACTATTTTTTCCATTTAAAAACCAATGTGGACACCTTTCTGTTTTCACAGTAAATTAGTATAATCTACATATCAAAAAAAATGTAATGAAAGTCAAAATCATTTCCACTGGGATTTCATAACTTAACTAAAACAATCTTAACTAACAACAAAACTACTGGGATCATTTTTGCTAGGAAACTACTAATATTAAACACATATTAAAATTATCTTTCCTAATTATTAAAAAACATTTTCAACTAAAGGCAATAAGAATAAGGCCATTAAATAAAAATTGCAATGTTAAATTATGGTAGTCTTATTGTATATAAATTCTTAAGATGTTTTTAAAAGAGGCCTTTATTTTTAGTGCTATTATTCAAAGTACTAAAAGTTCATATTTTAAGATAGCATATAAGGTCTCGAAGAGGGGCCTTTCATGCTGACCTTATCAATGAGCCAACCATCATTAATTACCCTAGGGGTTTTTGAGATGTGTTATCTCTCTTTCCCAGGTATTTTTGTTGTTTTGTTTGTTTTAATCAACAAATACTGTTACATTTGCCAAAGACAGAGTCTGTCGTTACTCTAGATCAGTACTGGTGCAGTTTGATTATTCTAGAGAACTGCCCGCCCCCCCTGCCCCACGCCAAATCACAGTTCCCAAGGTAGTACCAAGTAAGGAACCAGAGTAGCTATCAACTAGTTCAAGCCAAAGTCCATGGAAGAGACTGAGTTTGGAAGTGAAGCGAAAGGCTAGTAACGAAGACAGACGGATAAAAAATTAGAAATATGTCAGCTCTGAAGAAATGTGCCAAATATGTCTTATCAAGTATATGGGGTGTGCAGTAGCTTCTGGCCAGGGATGTTTTGGTGTTGTGGCATGGTTTTGGGTCCAACTTCCTTTTAGAACAAAAAGAGTTGATATTTCAAGATATGCTGAAGGTAAAATGCAGCCACAGTTGAAGTCCTGTTGTTCCACATGTACATAAGATAATAAGGTCCTGTATTTGGAATTGAACCACATTTCCCAAGGTACAAGAATTTTTTCTGACTTCAATAAGGGCCACATATTTACTGTAATTCCCTAGTAATGCGTTACAGATACTGGGTAGGGAAAGGAACTGGGCGGAAAGCTTTATCCTTATGGAAGAAGTATTACCACTATGCCTCAAAGGAGCTTTAGAATATTATGAGGTCGAACAAAGAAAATAATTTTTTAAAAAAATTCAAATTTCTACAAGATTAGGTTGACAGGAAGTACCTTAAAGAGTGCTAAACTAGAGAATATCTTTCCTAATTGCCTGCTTGAGTGGGGTTAGAAGGCCGGACTGCCTACGCCTAGTGTTGTAAAGGTATTCATTAACTGCAGTAGAACAAAGAATGCAGTAAAGTTTTGGGATGTGCAGGAATTGCTGTAGAACTGGCTGTTCTAGTTGGAAACAAAGAACTCATTGTAGCAGAACTGTATTATTGGCAGAAAAGTGACCTAGCGGGTTTCTTTCTTAGTATAACGCATACCTCCCAAGGTATTGCTCTATTGTCTTTTTGTGCATTTGGTTTGGATTTTTACAGTTAAGTGAGGACAAGTGGACCATACTTTGCAAAAGAAAACCCTCTAGAAATAATACATGGGGCTTGAGTTCCAAGAGAATTTATCTGAAAGACAGTAACACTGAAAAAGATATTCAAGAAGGGAGTCAGTTTCAGGCATCCTGAATTTTGATTAAAAAGGTCCCTTTGGGTGAGTGTTTCAACCACAACCACACAGAGGCAGTGCACACACTAAGGTGAGGGCCAATGGATATGATCACAGTGCCTGACCTCTGAGATTGATGATGGAAATATAAGGATGGAATTAGCATCAGTCCTTAATTCAGTGGGTGTAGCCTGTTTGGTGCCACTTAAAGAATCCAGGCCACACTGATCCTTAGTAGCACCTGATTGGACTAAGATGTGGCGAGAGAAGGGGAGGGAGTTTCTGAGCATGTAACTACCCTGCTACAGGCAACTCAGAACAGCTGGAGAATAAGGCCCTGTGTTCCCTGTTAGGTGCACATGGTGTTGTTATGCATGTCCAGGGCTGACCCTTGGCTACTTAGAGGTCAGCACAGCATTGATGTCAGAGGTCACTGTCCTCTGAGAACATGGTTGCAGACTAGATTATCTGGCAATAGACTTGTTGGGGTAGAAGTTGATTTATGGACATTAGGAAAATTCAGATATCAGGGCTTTTTGGACAAATTATGCCTCCCAGGGATATGCTTGAATTTGAAAAAGACTAGTGCTACTTCTGACTGAATTACCTGGCAGTGCAGAAATGTTTGGTCAGTTAGAACTATCACTGGATGTTACATGCCTCTTCCCTACAAGATAGTCTTCTATAATCTTGCCCAAATGGCATGGCTTTTTTCCTCCTACACTGAGTACTTACCAATTTCTTTGGGCTTATTAAAAAAAAAAAAAAAAAAACCCACGCATGTAACCAGGGTTTTCTTGACCCTTTGATAAATTAGGTGCTTTAGCTCTATGTTGAATTCACACTCCAGAATGCTCGACCGAAATTGGGACTTCCGGTTCTGTAGAGCTGCCATATTGGCAGAAGACCTTCTAACTGGTCAGTCTAGTTTAGGGTATTGTTGGGGGTCCTTATTGATAAACAGGGAACTAAAAACCCACAAAATCCCAAGAAATATGGAATCACCCAAACTTTGGAAGCCCACCTCGCCAGTATAGTGGCACTCAAAGAACTTTACCCTTAAGAGCACAAACTCACTTTTCTAGGGTTTTTATGATGCTGTACAATAAATGGCTCAGAATGATATAAATGAGTTAGTTATACAAGGCAGGCTGTCGGATGGTGCCCAGATATACAGTGACCCCTCTCCCCTCCATCTAAAAGATCATAGGAGATATCATGAGCAATGAGAGACAGGGAATTCCAGAATCTTAGAAGACACTACCCATAACTTATATACCCATGGCGTATTTGGAAAGAGTTCTTTCTTTCATCTTCTTTCTAATTTGTTGGTATGAAAAAGTGAAGTGTAGTAGAAATCTGAGTGTCTTGGGGCTGTCCAGGAGGGTAAGGAATCAATGGCCAAAGGCACTCATGCTGCATATGAGAACAGAAACCTTGGAAAAGACATTGGAGTCTGGTTCACTCATTTGTTTGGGGATAGAGCAGAGCCTTTCAGGCCAGAAGGGGTAGATAAACTGCCCTATCTTGCATATTCAATGGATCTGTAACATGGGTTTGACAGGGTAGAGAGGTGCCCTATAGCCTCAGTCATGGTGAGGGAGTAGCTCCTATTCAAATATCATACTTGATGGTATATTTTAAAAGGCAGCCTTGGGAGTCTAGCAGAAGTACAGAGGTTGCACCTGAAAACAATAATTAAGTGTTGGAAGACAAAAGAGATCTGAGGTACAAGGGGAAGCTGAGTAGAAAACAGAGGGATTCGGGTATCAAAAATTAGACCGGGGGTGTTGGATGTTGGGGGATGATTTCATTTCTCTGAATGGGTTGCTGCTGTTTGGCCAGGTTTTACCAATCCATCTGAACAGGCTGACTCAATAACAACCTAACAATACTGTGTGGCTTCTAACAGGCAGCATATATTTGGAGCCAGACAGGAGAGAGAGGCAATCATAAAAGAACCTGGTGAATTCCTCAAGGAAGTTTTCACTGACCTTCCCTGTCTCCCCTTGAGGAGATTCTAGTCATCTGCTGCCATAGCACTCTGCCAGTTCCTTTTCATAGCACATTTGTTAAGATTCTGTCATAAGTCAGTTTTTGCTGTTACTCTATAAGCTTCACAAGATAGGTACCCTATTTTTAGTACTCTTAGTAATGCCGTGGTCATAGCAGGTATTACATAATTACCAAACAAGTCATAGATTGATGGATGCCATCCAAATTATTACAACTTCCAAATTCCTAAGAAGTAGAATTTTCTGCTTTCTATTCCCAGATGATAATGTCCTTTTCCTTTTCTGACCAAATTATTGCCCATTCTTTTCCTCCTAATCAAGAAATCTTTTAATAACACTAAGAGAGCTGCCCATAAGAATGTGAAAAACAGTTATAGTAAAACCCAGGTTACCTAGAGTGAATGTGAAAGGTGGTATTTTAATTAATTAAATCCATGGTCACTCATATTTTGACTCTTTCTTTGAAAATCTTTTAAAGATGTAGTTGTAAAATTTCCTGTCTCAGTAAGTACAGCATTCAGACTTTGAGATTTTAGCAAAGCTTCATAGTTATCAATAGGTATTGATATATATCAACAAATCAAAAGGTAATGCTCGAGCACCTACTCAGTACATTTGGCATTGTGCCCATTGCTGTGGGAACAGAGAAGTAAGATACCATGCAAATGGGACAGCTGAGCTGGGGAACTGTGAGTACAGGTCACAAGGGAGTGAGGTGAGGCTGAGGTGCGCGGTCTAGGTCATTAGTGCTGCAGGGCTTTAGACTTCAGAATGAGACAGGTAAGATGTGTCCTGACACCAATACAGAAACTTGAGTCTCTTTATTAATACTTAGTTTTAATTTTTTCTTATGCTTTAGCAGAGAATTAAAGTGTAGAGCTTGAGTGTCTGAAGGTTCCAACTACTTAGATTTTACTACACATGTGGCTCACCTTTTTAGGCACAGTATATTCCTAGAGACTGTCATACAGTGCATCAACATAAAGCAAAATTCAGACTGTATCCTGTATCCTAATGATACACGTGATTACTTGCAATGTTTTTACCAATTAGTACATGTATTAAATGAATGTGTAAAGACAGGAAGAACAAAAGTATACATATTGATTACTCAAATGAGTAAAGTAGAGATATCAAAGTGGCAAAATTCACTTTGCCACTTTGACAAAAATTGTGTTATATGTGAGTGTTGGGGAGCAGTACAGAATGACCTGAGAGAGTAACAGAAGCTTCCCAAGAGTGACATAGAAATAAAGAGACAGAGAGAGATAGAGAGAAAGAGAAGAGAGAACGAGAGAACATAGGACAAATTTGATCAGTGCAGGGGAGACATGCATTCATTCTCTCATTCAACAAATAAGCACTGAGTCTCTACAATGTGCTAGTTAATATTGCTGTAAGCCCTAGGGTCAGGGCAGTGGAAAAAAAAAAACAGAAATATCTGTCTTCATGGAGTTTATATGCTAATGGGAGAAGAAAGACCATAGACAAAATAAATAGAATGTATGGCAAGCTAGAAGGTGCTGTATATCTGGCACCTTCTGTAGAGAAAAAGCAAACTCAGATGGTGAGTAAGGAGTGCTGGAGAGGGAGATGTAAATGTGAAGTAGATGAAAGGACTGGAAGTGGCAAATTGTTGGTGTCTGGATCCTAGAAGGAGTGAGTTAGATTGAAAGACAGGTGGTGTTCAGAGAGGGTAATATGGGTTGCAGTTACTGTTAATTTCAAGGTCTAAAGCTATGACCATGGAAGCAAGTAGCTAAATCAGAGTGGAGGACAGAATAATTGGAGAAGAGAACAAAGAAATGAGGCATCCAGGTATTGCAAAGATGATCTGCATATATTACTAAAATTGCCAAGAACTGAAATAAGAGTACTGTTGAAGTGTGTGATAACAATCAAGGAGTCAAAATTGTCTAGAAATGAGAAGGCATCACCATAGAGTCAGTAAATGCCTGGGTTCAGAGTGGTATAACCTAAGTTCAGAGTATGAAAGCTGGGATGGGATGAGAGAAGGAGAATGCTCTGGAATTGGCAATGAGAACTAAGGAGGGGAGCTATCTGCCTCTAGGCTCAGCATTGTGAAGGTTGTGGGAGAAACACCAACTATTTTTCATGAGGACAGCAAGAGAAGCCAGTCCTCAGGGAAGGGCCAGGTTTTGTCAGAGCAAGAAGGAATGGTCTGTGAATTTTGGAGAGCAGAAGGAGAGGGATTCTGGAGTTGTAAAGGAGTGCAGATGGGGAAAGAAGAGAGAATGTATAGAGTCTATAGAGATGAGAGCATGTAGGGAAAATGAGGGGCATCTGCAAGTCTTCGACTCCTTAAAGGGTCGACAAAGAGGAAGATAAGTGAGATCAGTGTTTGTGTACTCAAGGTAGATAGTGGCAGTGAGGCTCTGGCTGGTGAGGGGGAGGAGGTCCTCAGGTTTGCTCTTCATTCCTATGAAAGGAAGGGAAGAGGTCTGAGGAAGCCTGATTTAGTTCTGGTATGACGGGATTCACTTTACCTGATCTCCTGCCAAATGGGAGACAGACTTTCTTTGGATGCCCAGGGAGACCCTTGACCCCAGATTATGAAGCTGGTTGCCTGAAGGGGGCACAAACCAGCAATGTTTTGAAAGGGTTTGATGGAGTCTTTCCAAACAACCTAACAACATCTCCTCCTTGGGGAAATTTGCTTCTTGCTAAATATATTTTCATGTGTGTCACATGTAAATTATATACACACTTGCGAAACACACAACTAACTAAAGCACAAATAACTAAATAACATACATACAAATAACTATAATTCAATGTAGAATGTAAGGATCACAATGCAAATTTTAAAAGGATTTGAAAATGGAGAGATCAGCTACATCTGAAGAAAGCAGGAAAAACATGTTGGCACAGATGTGTGAGTTATGTGTCTAAACTGGATACTGAAGAACTGGAAGGGATGCAGCAGGGGGAAATGCCCAGGACACCTGCAGGCAGGGCAGGGAGGCATGCACATTGGTCATGATGTAGGGCACTGGGGAGAAGTGAGGGAGCGAGAGTTTGATATAGGTAGATTTGTTGAACTTTACTACTCAGGTGGCAAGAAATAAACCATTGAAAGCTTTTTGATTTTTTAGTAGGGTAATAATGTGATCTATTAAGGGCTGTGTATCAGGAAGTGAATCTGGCAGTGGTGTATATAAAGAATCTTAGTGGTAGATACCCAAGATAAAAGACTGTGAAAAAGTTGTGAATAATCAATAATCAACAAAACAAGTGATAAATAATGAGTCTAAAGAGGGTTGACGTCCACTAAGGGAGAGATGAATGCTATGGATACCTAGGTAAAAGCAAAAAAATCTTGGTGACTGACGGGTTACAGGGATTATAGTAGAGGGAGGAGTCAAGGTTGACAACAAAGATTTAAAGCAGAATAACCAGGAAAATAATGTAATTAGCAGAAATAAGTCAGGTCAGGAAGAGCTGCTGGTGGATAGGAAGATGATTTTTACTTGAAACTTGCAGACTTTGAGGTTGCAACAGAAGTCTAAGTGCCATGCCCAACATATTGTTGAAAAGTCAAGACAGAAACTTGGGTGAGTGTTTGGAATTGCAGATACTAACTTGGTGATTAGATGCAAGGAGGTAAACTTAAAGTCATGTTAGTTCATGAAGCCAACAAAGTGTAATTTAGAGAGATGTAAAAAAAGCCAAAGATATAGAAAGATAATGAGTTGTGAAAATGAAAGAAGGGACAGAGTGCCTACTCACTGTTAAAAGACAGAGGATATTTAAACATTGCTAAATACTAGTTGCTAAATGAAATTAGGAAATTATTGTCTGCCTTTGAGTGAGCAATTTACTAGACAGAGAATAATTCTGGCAAGGAGGAAAACTCCTCCCTTTGAAAAAAGAACAAAGACAATTTTGAGTTAAAAAAAGTAATTTAAATAGTCGAGGAATATCAACGTAAGGTTAGGGTCACGTCTTAAGTATGAGGAATTGATGAAAGTGGGGATTTGAGGAGAAAGAATTCGAGTAGTAAAGGTGAGAAACGATGATGGAGAATCAATAAGAGATGAATAAAGCAAGGCCCAGGGGCTACATGAGGTAAGAAAGGAATTTGGAAGAGATCCAATCCTTAATGTGCCTGTGACAGTGCCTTGTAAAGGCAGGTTTAGATGTAAAGATTTAAGCGTTGCTTAAGATGCTTTTTTTTTTTTTTTTTGCTTTTACCTAGGTACCTACAACATTTGTGTCTGACCTAGTTCTGTTTATTTTCAACTTCATATTTAGAATTGTTGGCTCAGGAGCCTGCCTTCTGTCCTATCCTGTGGCTCTACCTGAATTTGTCACTCATTCTGCTTCTCTTTGGTCTTTGGGCCTAAGAACTCTTTCATGGTTTCTTGATCCAGTGTCCCCTTTTAGCTCATGAGAATTCCCTGCCACATTCCTCTGGCTTCAGAGATTTCCAGTGACTCTGTCCAAGATGGAAATAGGGTGATGTGGGGATCATTTGGGTGATTACATGGAATCTGATGAGGCAGAAACCATCAGCAAGGTGATGAACACATTACAAAATTTAGAAAAGTGGCTGGTGATGGGGAGGTGAGGAAGGGCATGTTAAATATGAGCTGTGAACTTTGTAAGAACAGAGGTTGATACTGTTGGGCGGTGGGAAGTAGGGCAGAACCCTACAAGCAGCCAGTAAGAGTGAGGGGAAAATTAAAGCATTGGTTGAAGATTTACCCATAATGATGAACTCCAATAAAGCTGAGATTTAATGAAGGAGAAATAGTAGCTGGGCCATTTTGGAAAATATGAAGAATATGTAATGAGAATTTCACAGTATAATATGGAGTATAGATTAGTTCATGATATAATATCAATATTAAATGCCCTGAATTAACCAACTCCATGGTGATCTGTAAGAAAATATCCTTGTTCTTAGGAGCAAGCAGACTGTGAGGTAAAGCACTGGTAACTGATATATACGTATAAAGAAGTACCTAGTCAAATACCAGCCAATGAAATTAAACTGGGAAATTATTAACTGAAATAGTTTAAGGTAATTAAAGTATTATAGAAGATTAAACTTCTATCCTGTAAGGTAGATAAATGAAAATTTTTTTGACTAGAATTCAGAATTTCCCTTGCCTGAGCCCAAAAGTAAAATTTACAATGCTAAATTAGATCAAATGTATTGATATAACTTACATCAATAAACTGCATCTATTTAAAGTGTTTATCAAGGGGTTCTGACAAATGCATAGACCTGTGAAACTACAGCAACAGTCAGCATACAGAATACCTCCATCCCCAAAAACTTTGCTTATGCCTCTTTGCTGACAATGTTAAAACATAAAACAGTGAATGATTCTGTATTACTGGGCAACTGATATACTTAATTGATAGGGTTTTGAATGGCCTTTTCAAATAAATCTATCATGTTATAATACATTGCATCTTAAAATATTCTCATAAATTAACAGAATTGTGTATGCTATAGAGCAAATGTTCTCCACCCATCATGTCATTTTAATTCATATTCTGCTTTTTAAGTGTTTTTACAGCTCTGTGGATGAATACAGCACAAATAAATTAAAAAAAAAGGAGCGTTTTCCCTACTTCATCAGCAGGGAAGCAAAAACAAGAAATTTAAATTATGAAGCCAGGGTCAGAGGATAAGCAGAGAATAGAACAAGTTGCCTGCTTCCCTATTCCTAGTTTGGCTTCCAGGACAGAACTGGAAATTCACAAATGGAAACAGCAACTACGAACTCCATTTCAAGTGCTTCTGCCTAGTTAGCATGCAGCCCACAGCCATCCCCTGGCAAGAGGTTGGGGAAACACGGTTGTAAAAGGCGAAGCACTCCCCCATGCTCAGAAAGTGCCAACCAATCTGATTCAGGCAGTTGGTGCAACATTCAGGCTGGGGCTTTGGTGTGAAAACTCAGAGTTTCCTTGTGCATGGAAATAAGATGAATTTCGAAAAGGGCACTGAAGTATTTAGGGAGGTCTTTGGCACTGAGGACAGAAAACAGTCCTGTGGGAGGAAATCTAATACCCTCATTTCTCAAGTAGGACTGATGATGGGAAAAGTAATGACATACTACTTGTATGAAAGACCTACATGGGAATTATTATTATTGAGTCATTACTACTTAAAGATGAAGCATAGTACAATTAGCAAGTGTATTAAATCATACTTTGGTATAACTGTCTTTGTGGTATTCTGTACTGCATATAGGACGGTGTTTAAGAGAAAAAGCTCTGTAGTCGGCACGGGTTCAAACTTGGTGTCTGTACTTACTAGCTGTGTGACTTTGGGATGAGACTTTGCCTGAGGTTTAGTTCACCATCTGTAAAATGGACACAGTAATGCTTTCCTCATAGGAATAAAATTTCAATGAGATAATACATATAAAGTACTTGGTACAGGATTCAAAACAGAGTAATCACTTAATAAATACTTATTTTTTATTTTCTCTAATTTTGCCCTATTGTATATATAGACTTGATTTTTCAAGTGAAGAATCAAATATAAATATCTTTATACTCTTTAAAATGTAATTACAGGAAAATCAAATGCTAAATAACCTAAAATTCACTCTGAGTTTTATTTTATTTTATTTTATTTTTTTTACATAGAACAAAAGTCTGTACTATATAGGGTATCTCTTTGCTGCTCTAATCAAGTGCACACCTGCATTGTGACTTTAGGTTTAAAAAATATAATGTAGAAAATGCATTCCTACTATCCTAAGGCATTTTTTTTTTTTACCTCCTTAACTATAGCATTTGAGGTTTTGACATGAATTGCAGTGTGATTTTTTTTAGCGGGAGAAAGGAAATTCATACCTGCCAAGAATTGGAGAGGAAAATAGGAAGAGCCCCTGGAACTCCAGTGTGTTAGATTAAAAACATTATTTAGAGGAACAGAGTGGGAAACCGGTGAATATTTTGGCTTTTATAAAAAGGGAGTGTGCCTCATAAACAGGACAGTTGGAATGTATGGAAAAGTTCCAGTTAAAACAAGACACAAAGCACATGACTAATATTGCTTTTCCAAGTTAGACAAATGCAGCTTTAACCAGAATTTGCCTCAGAGGGGCCTCTGGAGCCCTCCCTGAATCTTAAGATTTTGATCCATTTTGAAGTTCCAAGTTTGAAGTAGGAAAGCTATTCTGAGAGATGCTGTGTTTTGACCCCTTCTATCTTCCTGAGTTTTTCTTGCTTTGTCATAAATTCCCACCAGGTGAGTGAGTGAGTATCAGAAGACAAACTGAAGTCCTCAGGTAAAGGAGCAACGGCAAAACTAAATGTCATCCTCTTCAGGAATGATTCTTGCTGTATGCTGAATACCTGTTTGCCCCACCTAGAGAAACGTCATGGTCTAGGAAATAAGAAGAACTGCCAAGTCATTTTCAAAGGCAAATTTCAAATATTCTTTATACGCTTTCATCTCTTTCCCACATAGAAGAATATATATCAAGATGTAGATAGCATGTAACCTAAAAACAAACAAATTTTAACCAGCTTTCTGCATTGTACTTATCCTTCAAAACCTGTCAGCCACCCCCTAATGCCACTATGCATTTGTGGCTTCAGTTTACCTGAAGAGATCCAGTTTATACCTGTGGCACCAGTGTAACTAATAGCGCCCACCCCCTTTCAAGTTAAAAAGTGTTCTCATGTAGAGCATAATTTATGCAATCATCTAACACATGCTCTAATCAGAAATTTTTCAAAACAAAGTTGATGAAAATGTGTGTAAATGAATAACAATGAAAGGCTGTGATATGACCCCACAGACCAGAATTCTTGTGATAGCCTGTTTCAACACAAATGAGTGACATCAGTGGCTTCACGATGGTTCTTCTATAAATTCTGTCACGAACTAGAGTTTCGATTCATGCTATCTCAGTCCATCTTAAGTTCTAACTCATGTTGGGACTGCCCCACACAGGGCAGGGCAGACTAATGGAATGTGTAGCACTGCCCTAACATTTCTTAACCTGCCCAGCATTCGAAGTGGCTCCCTCCCCCACCTGCCACTTTGGTTCACCAAAATATTTATGCTAGCATAAAACCCTGTTGAACTCACATAAATTTTTTGCTATGTAACAAAGGAGGTTGAAACTTGTCCCTGAAACATAAAGATTACACATAATAAAAGTCTTATAAACCTGGTTAATGAGAAGATAAAGTGCTATATCTAACATTGGCATTATAAAGAAGTTTTACTAAGTAAGAAATTACTCAATATTATGCAGGTAGGGGTGAGGAAGAACATTCGCTAAATTGAAATTTGATTTAGATCCGAGTAATAAGAAAAAAGTGAATTTGGTTGTTTTGCATCTGATAATGGTAGTATAAAAAGTATTAATTCAATTCAGTATTATTCCATCATATATTCATTCAGAGTTCTTAGAAAGAAATTAGACTTGCTTTAAAACAAATCGGCAGAACCGTACAGTATCAGAAAACCAAATGTAAAGAAGTTCGTCACCATAGGTATGTTTTTCTTCACACTAAGAAACATCAAGATGAGTTCATACAGATGTGTATCATTAAGTAAGTATAATTATAGTACTTTTTGCAATGAATAGGTTTTGGAAATGAAGATTATTTTAAAATAAAAAATAAAGAACTATCAAAACCTAAGAAATTAGACTGCCAAATTGATCTTAACTTAGCAGATCACACATTTATTGAGTGAGTTCCAGGCGCTAGGCTCAGATACTGGGGATAGAGAGAAAATATTTGATTAAGTACCTGTCCTCCAAGAAGTGACAGCCTAGTAGTCTTTCTTATCCAAGAAAAACAAAACATGAAAAACATCTCTTCGGAGTGGACGGTACTTCATGTAAAGTAATGTTACGCTTAACATTTCTAAAAAGCATTTACATTAATCCTGCTCAAGTCTTTCTCTTATTAATTTATCCTTCAAAACTCAGGTGAATTTTCCTCTTACATTAAAATGTGGGCAGCAGCTCCACGGTGATGTGAGGGGCCGGGGCCCCCATTTCCTTTGCCACCCTTAGTATTGGCTTCTATGAGAAAGGCTCCCTGGAGTCTGAAGATGGCTGTTGTGGGTCTAGACATCCTTTTACAGGGCTGGGGCACCACCCCCAGCTGCTCTGAGTTCTGGCCATTAATGGCTCACAGCTGCCACTTCCTCAAAAGAACTACCCTTCACTAAAGCAAGCCAAATGGCTGAAATATTTGGGGGTTAATCCAGCCTAACCCCACAGCCCCCTCCAGCCTGCCCTCAGCCAATGACAGATGATGGGAAGGGTATAAAAGCCAGACCACCCCTACCTCGAAATGGGACAACTTTGTGGTATCAATTGTGCACCCAGTTCTGGGTGGAATCAGACTGAGGCCAGACTTCAACTGCACTATCTTTGCTTATTTAGCACCTTACTCTGTCCTGACCTTACCTTCCTTCCTTCCTCAGTAAATCACTCACCAAGGATCTCTATCTCAGGTTCTTTCTTTGAGGAGTTAGGACAATTAGTTTTTCTTATAATGTTCTCATTCCCTCACCCTTTCTTCTGAGCCACTATGTAAGAATTGAATGTTATCATACCACCACCTTTTCCTCAAAATATACCTTTGGACTATCAACCTAATCACTGGAATAGCTAAGAGATAAGACAAGAAACAAATCAGAACTGTTTTCCACTAAACAAAAATATGAGTATGTTTTTTCAAGTGCAAGTAGAGGCAAAATTGTTTAGAAAAAAATGGTTTTCCCCATATACTCATGTTCATTTTCATGAGCTGAATGCTTATTTGCTACAAATTTGAAACTATGGTAGAGGCAGAGGAGAGGAATACTCTAGGCTGGGTATTGCTGCTAAAGAATAATATTTTCTGAATTTATAATTTAGTAGCAAACTACAAATGTTAAAATGAATTTTTCAACTAACTATATATAAGTACAGATGAACTATGTATTTGCTGCACAAAAAAATATTTTAGTAAGCTGAAGTTTTGTCACAAATGTATTATTTTAATTATTATATCTGCTTCATTGTCTATTTCAACAGTAAATTATTTGTGTCATATATTCTAAAACTAAGTAAAAGCGCAAATGAAAAATGCTAATAAAGAAAGAATGCAATTTTGGATTGGGTTTATATTAAGTTCAAGGGGAAAAAATCTAGGAGAAAGAGAAATGCACTATTTCTTTGAAGTATTTCTTTCCTCCCCCTGTTTTGAGTTACTGCCTCAGGCAATACCATCTCCGACTCTTCAGTTTTCTACTCATATCTACCTTTCACAAAGAGCTCCTCATGCTTCCACTTTTTCTCCCATGCCGCTTTACTTAATCCCTATTAAAATTTAACTGACTTTTTGTTTCCTTCCTGTGTCAGCTTTTCCAAGTAGCTCCAACCACCTGTTTTCTCCCTATATTTTTTGTAAAAGTTTTTAAGAAACAGTTCCTAAGTCAAAACTTGGAATAACTAGGTAACGGCAAGTGATTAGAATACTAATCTATTTCTTCATTTTGATTTTTATATCAAATGATAGCACATATTAAATTTCTGTGTAAAAGAGAGCTCTCAATAATCAGGTAATGTATTTTGAATGTACCTGCAACATTACATAACCATGATACACATCTAGAACAAGAAAACCCCAAACTTTATTCTATGTGTGCTCAAATTGCCGAGTTTTGACTGTTATCGAAATAGAATATACACTTGTTATAACAGTGTTTACTTTGTTATTTTTTAAAAAGGAAGTGGCTTTTATAATTTTCCAAATTTAATTTAATTTGTATAGTAAATGCAATTAGGAAAAGGATACTGCTTGGAAAAAAATGCATTTCTGCATTTTTCACAAATCATTTTGTCTAGGAGAAACAGGAGAATCAAGAATGACTGATGCTGACTATTAAACACTACAGTTTTTAAGTTTTAGTTGTTCCTTCTTTTAGATAACTACAGACATTCTTTAAAGTCTGTTGAAACTTTGTGGCATATACTTTAGAGTAGAAAAACATTAAAAATGTTTTCTAAAACTTTCACTTGATCTGATTACTTGATTTATGGAAAGATCTCAGTCTAAACAATGAATCTTCTTCTGTAGGTTTTTATTTTTTTGAGGGGTCCATTTTCTTTCTCTTTTCACTTCTATAGATTAAACATTCTCAAAAGGATATGAATAAACACATCATCTAAAACAAAGAATACCTAAGTGAATGTCACAAACATGTAGTTTCCTGATTTCTGTGTACTCTATCCTGTTAATAATGGATATTTATTATACTTCATGACAGACAGTTATAGAGGTCAGTTCACATGCGTCATAAACATTTAATTCTGGGAAATAATTCAAAAGTTATTCAGATTAAGTCAGTATTCACTTTGCAAAATATAAACAACATGAAGGTATTCTAAGAGATTTTCAGAAATCCAATTATAGTCATGCCAAAATTGTATTTGTAATAGATTGGACTGATGTGTGCATAATTGACTATATTAGCTTTTAAGAATCACTTTTAAATCGCTAAAATAAATAAAATAACTTTTAACTTAATAGTTATTTTTATATATTAGCTATATTTTGAAAACTTTGCCTTTATGACCCAAGAGAGCTTCATTTTAAAGACAACGAATTACATTTACAACAAATTTAAAGACACATAATGCCTTCCTTTTTTTAAAAAAAAAAGCTGAAATTAACTACATATGTATATATACATATACACATTTATATATATACATATAACATATTAGTTATAACAACATTACAACGGTCCATTTTCTGAGTGCCTACTATACCCTAAGCACTATGCTTGTCATGCTTATACTTGCTTATTTCATCTCATATCAGTATTTTGATATATAAATATAGTCAACACTGTGTTACAGTGGAGAAAATGGAACCTAAGAGAATTTAGGTAACAAGCCTAAGGGCATATAGCTACCATGGAACAGTGCTATGAAAATTCAGAACTTTGTTCCCAGGAACTGTTTACAATGTTACGTCATCATGTCTGTTACCTCCAGTTGTAAGAAAATGAGAAAAAATAAGACTCTCAGCCCAAGATCATAGATCAAGGAACAGAATTGTTCATAATGTACACACTTATTGATAATACAATGTGAAATCCTCTACTTATTTCAGTCATGGCAGCACAGTTTTTTAATGACATGGGGTTTGTGAGGCAATTAGGACTAAAGAAATTGGTACAAAAGAGGGTTCTGAGGATATGTGGTTTACAATATTATCATTCTGCTTCCATTGGCTTAAGGATTTCTATTAGGGCCCACAAAAACTATCCTTAATAAAAATGCAGTGCCAGAACATAAAGAACAAGGTGTTTAATGCCACATCACTGGACAAATAGTTGGAAAGCAGCTACCACTATCATGGAGGGAAGAACCATTCAGGCACACCTGCTAATGAGGTGTCAGCACTGAGCGCTACTAGGAAACCACCTCTGGAAAGCAGCCTTCCTGCAATGCTGCATCAGGGATGGGAATGAACAGAGTAGGCCCAGAGGCTGATGACAAACTGCCATTGTCTGTAAGCAGGAGTCATGCATTGATGTATGTACAGTGTAGGGATTTCTATTTCCACAGAAGTATGTGTGTGAAAGACAGACAGGCAGACACACACACACATGCACATGCACACGCACACTCCTAACACAGAGTGGCAAGTAACCCCCATGGCAGCATGGCCAATTTAAAGAATTGCTATCATTCGTGTGATATTTTCATGTTAGGTACTTACTTGCATGATTTAAAATTAAAATCCTTAAAGTTCTGCTTACCAAAGTTATCTGGCTTATCTCCTGTAAAGTCTAACCATGACACTCTCCAACAATAATGTTTGACACTATTCCCATGGAGTTCAATTTATGGCCTTCCTCCAGTTCTGGAGAACTGTAAGCCCACCTCCTCCACATCTATTTATGGGAACATTTTTCCTGTAGTTATGTAGACTCAGAAATGCCAGCCTTGGAACCTGGGCAGTTACTGACAAAACCAAAGTTTCCATCCCTCTCCGTCATCATCTTTAGGTGTCTGAAGCTTAAGAACAGAGGTTGGCAATAGAACTTTTTAAATAAAACAATCAGAAAGCAGAATATAAAGAAAATGGATTTTTCCTTGAGGATTTACCACATGTGCTATGGAAGTAGGAGCCTGACTTGACTTGAATCTGGGTTAACTTAGGACAAAGTCAGAAAATCATTAGAAACAAAGACCAGAGTCATAGAATCGCCTCCTTTGCTTCCATGAGAATGCAATCTTAACTGTCAGAGCAAAAGTCCTACTTATTCAGTAAAAGGCTTGGTCAAGTCCTATCTGTAATAAACTTAATTCCATGTTCCAGTTGGGTCAAGTTTAAGAGTCGGTAAAGGTCAAGTTTGGTCTGCAAATGTGCTTGACTTCTAGAACTAAATTCGTTTTCTTTCTGGGAACAAAACTTGAAAAGGTCACTCTCTCTTCTGAATACTTTAGGAATAAGCATGTTTTACAGTTTTGCAGCCTAAGCAAGACGGAAGGTTTTTAGGCTATGGTGTCTTCATGGTTAGATGACCGCATTAGTAGTAAAGGGAGCCCAAAACATTAGCTATTTTTAGTCCTTGGAATTCAGGCCAATGAAAAAATTCTAGGCCACTGCATCTAGATTAGTGAAGAAGTTATGAATAATGTATTTTAAATGTTGATATAAAGCAAGGACAGAGGGCACAAGGGGACACAGAGGAGATAACAGAGCAGCAGGGGTGTTAGGGAAGGATACTTTCAGCTTAACTCACTGGTGTCTGGGGAAATACAGGGAAGAGTGCTCACTACCACCTCACTTAGCACCTCTCTGCTATAATTAATCTCCTATGGTTCCTCTCTCTCCTTTTTCCCACTGCCAAACCCCACCCCATGCCACCTCTTCTAGATCTGAGCTGTTTTAACCCTGTGTTTAGAATGTTGGGGCAAATTCAGAGAGAAGAAAAAGATAAACCAATTGAATGAGCCCAGCTAGAGATTTTGCGGGCTATATCTCATTTCAAGCTACCATGTCCATGTGTGATTATGCACACGCATATTCTTATTCATGCCTATTATATTTTTTAAAAGAGATAAACAGAGATCAGAAGAAACAAAATGAAATGGCAAAGAGACATACTAGATTGACCGCCTCTAGGGATCCATCTTTAAACACGCCCTCTTCCCCTCCTCCCACCCCTGCCTGCCAAAGCAGAATGAGAAGCTCCTCCTTACGTTCTCATAGTTCCTGGATGATAGCTCTCTTATTGTGCTTCGTTATAACACTGTATTTTACTGTTTGCTTATATAGTTCTCTTCTCACCTGGACTGTGAGCTACTTACAGCCAGGCATCTATGTATATATGCTGCGTGCCTGTAAGCGAGCTGGACAGAACGCCGTGCTTTCCAG
This sequence comes from Eidolon dupreanum, assembly GCA_028627145.1. Lineage (NCBI taxonomy): Eukaryota > Metazoa > Chordata > Mammalia > Chiroptera > Pteropodidae > Eidolon > Eidolon dupreanum. Next base: position 13,173,656 of record CM053514.1, on the reverse strand, counting down.
TGTCCTTGGGACATTTCATAGTATATAGTAAAGTATGGACTATAGGAAGAATATAGAAAGCATGTGATCGTTCCACTTAAAACTCATAATAAAATAATTTACAACACACTGTTTATCTTATTTTATGTAAGTCTATAATGATGAACCTCTTTTTAACAGTTAGAGAGGCTGGACAAAGTTTCCAGGCACAACTATGTTAAAATGTCACAGCCAAGTGTGGGCATCTATGGAAAAGTGAACTGGTCATGATCTTAAAGTGATCCAGAAGATAAATGAAATTGGATTAACTAACACAATTCATCCATTTTAACCGCTTTACCTTTAAAATACTGAATCATACCATTATATCTGGTTCTGATATTCTTTAAGACAAAATAATCAGTATTAACACAGGTTAACTACACTATACATCCATCAAGATTATTTCTCAGAAAGTTCATTCACTATAACTCAACATAGATTTACATGTTGAGACTGAGGTCTGCATATGATTATTTTTACAGGAAAAATTCTAGATCCAAAAACACCTCATTGATTCAGATAATATGAAATACAGTGAAACTTCGGCACACTAAAAAATTTGGAGGGTCCTCTACTACTGCAAGAGAATTCAATCCAAACCCCAAAACTTAACTAAAATCACATTTTTACTACCCTCATTTCCCCAAACCTTTATAAATAACCAAACAATAACTATCCAGAAAATGTGGCATCTATTAATTGCAGTGAGCAGGTAAATTCTTCCCAAAGAAATTATATATTTTTGATGTCATATACTTAAAACCGTTGGTCAGTTTATTTCAGCTTTAAAATACATTTTAGGCTAGAACTGTATATACTTCCAATAGGAGAATGAACCATAACACCTTATTTTATCCTTCATTGCAGAAAACAATAGATGTGCATCTTCAAATGCAGCGTCCTGCACCAGGTGCCTTGCTCTAGGTCCAGAATGTGGATGGTGTGCTCAAGAGGTGTGTCTTTTTCTTTGTTTTTCTTTTTCTTTCTTTCTTTTTTTTTTTTTTTTTTTTTGCTCTTTTCTCTTTTTCTCACAGTTGGCATGCTCTCTAGCATAATTTCATTGCCTAATATTCTGTGCCTTGAAGGTACATCAGGAAAAAGAAAGATACTGATGAGCATCAGGGAAATTTTATCTGGTTTTATGCTTGGAAACAGCATATCTGGATGAATATAAAATGTAACATTTTTATTAGGAAAATTATGGTAATTTTGAAATGAAGTGCAAACCACTTTATGTTTTCCATCTGTTCTATAGAGAAAATTGGCAAACATAGATACTAAATGTGCTAGGTCAGTAGACTTTGTATGAAATTCTTGTTGCAGCTTGGGGCACTAGGTTATATATCCAAGTTGGATCCTTGTCTTGTATTTACTCGCTTATTAAAGAAAAGCAAGCTAATTTATTGGTGTTTCATTCCTTTTTATTTGAAATACTTGGAGAAAAGTGATTTACTCCATTTCATAACACTGTACATCAATTCACTGGTTACTTATAGAAAATGGGGTGCTTTTCTTTTGATTCGTGACCCTCTTCATGAGCTATGTATACATTTAAATTCTGTGGAATGGAGAATAATTGAGAAAATGTTTATTGTTGAAACAGTGTTTTTATATTCTAACAGAGAAACATATCCCAATAACAAACTTTAGTAAAATAATTATGATGCATTCCTTCTTTCTTGGCTCTAAAGTTGTTTTGTGAGTGTTGTTTTGGTGGTGGTAATCTTCGATCAGAACTACTTTATATAAGCTACAATGAAGAAACCATCTACTAATTTGGAGTTTCTTTTAGGAGACTACCTAGGTAATTTTATATTTTTTATGTAGTCCCTGAGAATTGGAGCAAATAGATCTTTAATGGCTTTTTGCCTGACCTAAAGAAACATCTCTAGCTTTTTGTTACTGCTTGCCCTTATGCATCCACCAAGAGGAAAAAGAAAGCTGAAATATAGCAAAAGATGGTGAACATTACTTTCTTCTATGAAGAAAATGAATTAAGAGACAGGGGAAAGGTTCACAAAAACTGTTGCCAGGTCTCAAAGTAAGCATCCCTCCTACTGAAAGGCCGAAGCCTCCATTAATGTACAACGGGCTTTCAGAGTGAGAAAATCAAGTGTCACTCAAAACTAAGCAGTGCCTTGTGAGAACCCATGGAGTTAAGCAATGTTATAGAGAGGACAATTCCAGAGTTACTGGGACCAATCTCATCACTTCTACTTCCCATGACCCAAATGACCAGACAGAATTCACTCAGTTCTTTGAGCCTCATCTCTATAACCTTGAGTTTGGAGTTCACTGCCCGATTTTTCTTTGTCAAGAATGTTTCACAGCTTGATATTTTTGACCCTTACCTAGTAATCCACTTAAGATTTTTCGTGCATCACTGAGAAAGATTCTTAAAGTTGTGAAGTTTGCGCCATCCTGACATTAGTTGCTAATAATTTTAGTGAGTGTAGTTTAGAGAACTTTCAAAAGATGGTTCAGAAACCCAGTTGTCCACTTAATGCAATATGCTGGCCATACAGAATGTCAGGGTCCAGAGGGACCTCTTCTCCATCTCAGACCTCTGCTGGCACAGAAAGTCTGGAGAGTCACAGTTACAGGAGTTGCAATGTCAGTCCTGCCATAGGAGGAAGGATTTTGAGTGTTTAGGGGAATGGCTGGTCAAATAGAAGGAAGTAAGCCAAGGGGGAAAGGTGGGGTGACTGCCAGCACAGAGAAGGCAAACTTGTCTGCTGTTGGTCAAATCCTCCTTAGGGGATCTCAGAAAATATTCAGAAATGACTTGGATGTTCAAGTCCCAAGATATTCCGTGTAGTGCAAGGTGGTCTAATTTATGTACTGAAAAAGTAGGCTCTGACATGAGATCAGCTTGGATTAAATCTCAGTTCAATTTCTAACTGTATAAACGTGGACATGTTAACATAACCCATTCTGAACCTCAGTTTGCCCTAGATATAAAATGGAAATAATAATTGTAGCTATGACACTCTGTTGTGAAGATTAAGTGAAACAGTATGTGGGAAGCAATTTGGACACAGGCATTACTTAAGAAAATGGGAGTTGTTACTATAAGAACTTCCACAAAGCTAGAACACTTCATTCAGGCTTAGGAAACTCCAAGAATTGCCTGTGTTAAGAATATAACCTCAGGGGAAACAACCAGTGTTGGGGCCCGGTCACTAGCCCATCATTCACAGAAAGAGCCGTCCACATCCTACAAGCTGACCTGACATCGAGAGGAAGAATGTAATGGTTAATTTTGAAAGATTGCCCACCACTTAGGCATATATAACTGATGTCTTTTACTTCTCAACTAGCAAGGGTCAAGGAAAGAAGCAGTTTTCCTCTGTTCACATTAGAGAAGATAAACAGTAACAAACTATGTCTGGTTTATGTAATTTTCAAAGCTGGTCAAAAGTAAAAGATTGTTAGAAAATTTAAACAAGGTATACTCAATTTTCCTACATTCTTGTAAAGCATGTGAATCTGTCATTTTATATATTTTACCTTCTTTTTCTCTCCATGCTACATAAAAGTAATTTAAAAATATTTAAGATAGAATCTCATTGATATTACCTAGTTTAATGCCTCCTGTCGCCTTTACCATATGTGAAAAACTTGACAAGTTTCTCTTCCTCTCCTGTCTAATATGTCAGGTACATGTTGTGATTGCATAGCAAGAAGTTAGAGAGCAGTCTTGGAGCATAATTACACTAAATAAAATATGATGCAAAGGGCATTCACTGTCAAAAGGAAGATGACAGAATTCTTTCATTTCCATGCAGATTGCCGAATTTGAAAGTCAGAAGGACTCAGAAACGAGTAGGAGAAAACACTTTTCTTATTTATCTCTCCAGGTTATTATATTAAACAGGTAAAAGTAACAACTAACAGAAAGCCAACCACAGTAACTTCGACTTGGGCTATTCATTCTAAATAGGTTTTAGATGCAGACAACTGAAGTATGAGTTCGCTTGAGTACTTCTTATAGAAAAAGTAAAACATAAGGATTAGAAGAAATTAAAATTACATCAAATTCCAAAGATTAAAAGGGTGTGGCATCAAATTCTTTTCTTTTATATGAAGTGGAAAGGAAGCCACAGTGGGTGGGGGCAGCATTCCATTCCTTGTTTTGATGCCATGGTCTTTTCTTCTCTTTTCAAATCGAATTGTCAAATTGGCAGTGTTTTTCTTAGTTTTTTTTTTTTTTTTTCAACAGAAGTTCACTACTTATTATTATTTCTGGCCTCTACACTTGCCTCCTTATTGTTCCCTGCCCAAGTGAGGCATACTTCTTTCTGCCGGGGGCACTTACACAGTATGTTCCCTCTTTGCGTGATTTTTTTTCCCTCCAGAAGTCCCTGTAGTTCACTGTCTGAGCCTTCACAGTTTTGTTCAGATGTCATCTGACTATCCTATTTAAAAATGCAAACAACATTCCATCCCCTTTTTAAAATTTTTTTAAATTATAAAATTTGGCATATTAGCTTCAGGTGTAGATCAGTGTACTGATTCAGACATTACAAAATAATTGAGACTACTTTGCTTATTTCAGCAAAATGATTTGACATTTAAAGGTCAAATGGCATAGCTTGATGTACAGTCACAGTGAATTTACTACAGTCCCTTCTTTTCCTTTTTATATATACAAATCACAAAATCCCTGACTGAAAAGAAAACTCGGAATTATTTGTACTTTATTGCTTTCCTGATTTGAAGGCTTGGGGTTTTTACATCTGTAAAACACATGGGGCCCTTGGTCTGTGTCCTGTCATGTGAGGCATGGATGAGCACACATGTACCAAGTGTTATGCACCCTCGATATTCCCCAGGCTCTGGGACAAGCGAGATCTTCCCCCCAACCTAGCCTGAGGCTTTCTGAAAGAAAGTTGCACATATGATAGCAGTCTATGCCACCTTTCTCTGGAGACCTCCAAGTTGTTTATAAACCAAATCTCGCATTCGGTACCTTGACATTTTATCAATAGATATGATACATTTGGATACAAGAAATTACAAATTTGAACGTTTTAAACTTTAGGCAAAATCTAGGTGTATGGTCAATAGCAAAGCAAATCAAATGTTTCTGTTTCCATGAAGTCATTTGCCAAATGACACATGGAAACCTTGACTGTAAAGAAAATATTCTCTGTCTTTTAATTATATTTATATTACAAGAATGCTCCACAATCAAAGTCAGGATCAGTACTGCAGAATCACATAGTAAAATTTTTTAAGTTTTGTGGGCCACATATTGTCTCTGTTGTACATTCATCTTTTTTATTGTTTTACAGCATTTAAAAAAAAAAATTTTTAGCACTCAAGCCATAAAAAAACAGACCATGGGTTGTATGTATCCCACTGTTCCTAATTTTCCAACCCTTGTTCTAATTCGAGATAGGAATTAAATTAACATCCTTGAATGAATGTTTTTATATTGCCTATCACCATCCCATCTATTTACTCACAACTGCCAGGAATGTCCCTATTCATAATTAGTGATCTCATATTCAACTAACATTACACTTGATAATCTCCTTTCTCCACAACTCTCTGACATTCTGTATTTCCCCTAAATTAATGCCCATGATAATTACATTTACTTACTTAATGGCTGAATTCACCACTGGTCTATTCACTCTTTGATAACAAGAACTTTTATCAGTCTTGTTCCATTTTGTACCCTCAGCACCTAACAATCTTCTGTCTGAGTAAGTATTCAATCAACATTCTTTGACAGAATGATTAATTGACTAGAAACACAATTCTCTGAATCAGTTCAACTAAAAGAGGAATGACTGAATGCCAAATCAAAACAGCCACTGCCAGGAAGATCACTGAAGTATCTAGCTAATGTGTAAGCAGATATTCCAAATAATTCAGGCCAACATTATATATAATAAAACATACTCCAAACTTTTCAATACATTTCCTGTTCTTTGGGGGAAAAAAAAATGGTTACATGAAGAATTAAAATATCAATATTTTTCTCAATCAAGATAAATTTTAAGCTTGCTCCATTATTTCCAAGTTTATTGGATGGCTATTGGATAACCATCAACTAGCCAATGCTGAATGGTAATGAAAGTTCCAGATTCGGTTACAAAATCGGGAGAATCTGAGTTGTCATCTTCTATCTCCCTGCCTCATTATGAGCAACTTCCTTGGTTTAATGAATTACTTACAGGCTGTTGTGTGTATAAGATATTGGAAGATTTTACAGTCTAAGAAATGTATGTTTCCAATTCATTCTTTTATGAATTTTCTGCACCTAATTAGGCATGTGACTTCTGAGGATTTGCTCTCATATTCCAAACATAATAGTATATAATAAACATACCAATTGAATTCTTTGAGAACTAAGAGTTACTTTTGGAACCACTGATTGGTCTGTTTTGGCTAAATTTTCTTTTGGAGCAGTCTTCCCAAAGTAAAATATTTAGAAAGAATTAAATTGGTATAATTTTACAGTGATCAGTTAACGATATTTGAAGTACTTAGTTTAAGTCTCCTCTTTAATATTCACTTTCTTCTTTTTAAATAAGAATGAAAAATTAAAGCTTTATTTAATAAGTACTGGAATAAAAGCTTTATTCCAGTACTCCTATTGGAAATATAAAGCTATTTTGAGTAGTTGCATAATTTGGGCAATATTAAAAGATGACTGCTTTGCAATATTTGTTATGTGGTTTTCTTTCATTATAACTGAGGTGATATGCACTAAAAATGTCAGTGATTTTCCTTCTTTTAAACAGGATTTCATTTCAGGTGGATCAAGGAGTGAACGTTGTGATATTGTTTCCAATTTAATAAGTAAAGGCTGCTCGACTGATTCAATAGAATACCCATCAGTGCGCGTAATACCAAGTGAAAATGAAATTAATACCCAGGTGACACCAGGAGAAGTGATGATTCAGCTTCGTCCAGGTTTGGTGATTCCCAAATAAATTTACAATGACTCTTAATTTCAAATTACATTTAGTTTTATTTGCTCATTTTTAATATTTTGGGGCAGGTAGTATTGTTGTTGTAAAAATAACAGTGGGCTCAGAATCAAGAAATTAGATTTCTAGTCTTTATTGTGTTTATAGCTCACAAGCTGTGTGGCCTCAGACACTCTACAAACCTGACCACACTATATAATAATAATGTGTTTCCAGACTTGATCACGTTGTAGTATAATTGTGTTCCTACTCTACTGGCAGCTTTGGAAGAAAGAAAATGTACTTTATTCCACTCTGTTTCTCCAGTTCATAGCAGAGTGCTGGCATGTAGTAAGCCTTCCATGATATTTGTTGAATTTAATGGTTGAATAATTAGTAAGAGATGTGAATTAAGCTAAGTCCTTAGAGCTTTTGTGATGAAGCTCTAAACACAAAACTACAATTCATAATTGTCATAATTAACTTGAGCTGCTTTGTGATGGCTCCTGAGATTAACATATACTTTTCCTCCTATATTTCTCTTGTACTTGCCATTCCATCACATTGTATTCCAGAGTTTGGCACATGTAGTAGGTCACTAGAAATTATTCATTTTCTCCAGTGCTAGAGAATCCCAGTGTACAAACTACATATGGCAAGATAAGTTTAGGTACACAGGTATGTATCACTCAATTGTCTTCAAGCCTTCATTATTTCATCTAGGTGGTCTTGTCTTGCCATTCAATTTTTAAATAACCATTATTGACACATGACCTCCCTATCCCATAGCTGAACTATTTCTTGGAAAATCTTGGATTATCAGATAAACAAAGACCATTTCTTTCTTGGCGCAAGGCATATTCCCAGCTTCCAATTAAAGTTGTGCTCTTCACCATATAAAACAACTATTAAGCACAATACGACATATATGAGGAATAGTTGGAAAGGGATACACAAAAATGAAAAAGTAATTAGATTGGTAAGGTTATGGCGCTTGCCACCTTCTGTTGTTGCCATAACAAAATGCCATACACTAGGTAGCTTAAACAACAGAAATTTGTTTTCTCACAGTCTGGAGGATAGGAAGTCCAGATCAAGGTGCTAGCCAATTCAGTTCCTGAAGAAGAAGAGACAGTGACAGAGAGAAAGAGAGACAAAGATAGAGAAAAGGCTCTCAGTGTCTCTTTTTATAAGGGCACAAATCCCATCCTGAGGGCCCCACCCTCATAACCTCATCTAAACCAAATCATTTCCCAAAGACTCCATCTCCAAACACTATCACATTGTATGCCAGGGCTTCAAGATATAAACTGGGAAAGGACTCTTTTTAGTCCACAGCACTGGATATATAAAGCAATATTTTCAAAGGCCATGAAATATTTTCAGAAATTAATCGTATTTTAGACAAGAAAACTGAATTCTAAAAGTTAATACTGTTTTTATAGGTGGATATCTCTGAACACTGTGCAATAAAATTTTAAATCAATATTAGAAGATAAACAAATATTTAATAACAGAAATGAAGAAAAGCTTCTCCTAAATAAATTCTATCTCCAAGAATAAATCACAATTCTAGTAACAGACTATTTATTTACAAAAATAACAACAACACACATCATATATGGACGTGACTGAAGTTACTCAGGGAAATTCAAAATTTTAAATGTTTTTATTATTAAAGAAGAATGAAGAAAAATTAACTAAGCATCCAAATAAAGGCATAGAAACAACAAAAACATAATTACCATAAGGAAAACAAGAGGAAGGAATTCATAAGTTAAGAAAAAAAATTAATGAAATGCAAAATAGGAATAAAAAGTAAAATGAATGCATAAATCCAAAAACTGGTTCATATAAAGGCCAATAAAATGATAAGTTGTTGACAAATCTAATTAAGAGGATGAAAAAAACAAATAACCTAATTATATAGACTATAACCAAATAAACAAATATCTGGAAAAAAAGACTTTAAGAAAATATTAAATTCAAAATTCTATGGTGAAATGTATAAATCGATACTATAGATAATTTATAGGAAAATATATGGCTAAAATTGACTCAAGAAGAGGGAGGACCCTAAAAAATGTAATAAAGATAAAAGAAGTTAAGTACACATGAAGCTTATAATATTATTTGCCTCTAATAAACATGACTATAGCCTTTAAAATTGTCTTGCTCTTTTTTAAATACTTGAAGATTTAAAAATTACACAGTGCAGTTTTTCCTACTGGTATGTTACATTTAAATTTATATGCTTAAATGAATTTAATTTGTTCCCTTTTGTAGATACACCGGTGGCTGAATACTCCTGAGACTAACAGTTCAAAGGTTAAAAATTGTTTCAGTGCTCTTTCCACAAAGATAGTAATGATAGTAATGACATGAGTGGTAATCCTCATTACCACCAAATCCTGAGGATTTGGTGACTGACGAGCATTGGGACATGTGAGCTCTGGTTCAAGCAACTATGCGATGGGGAAGGCTGCCCTCTTAGGAAGGGGTGGTATTGAGTTTAAGCTGAGACTGCTTGAGCTGAGGTAGTGACTTATCTATAAAAGGTTGAAGTTCAGGGGGAAGATAACAAGTTGGAGATGGAGACCTGGGAAGAGATCACAGGTAGTAGGAGAGTGAAAGGAGAAATGCTTAATGTCTGTGTCAGTCATAATGGGGCTTGATTTTATCCGATTTCCCACAACTATTTGAATTTCTGAATGCAAATTAGTATAATTGTCTAATGTGTGTAAGTTATCTTTATGATAGCTATGACAGACTATATCTTACAATCCGTATATATAGCAAATAGTTATTAAGTTAGGTTTAATAAGTTTACCTAAAAAAATGTATTATGGCATCAAAGACATGCCAGCTCTGGGGCATAATATATAAAGCTATATTTTCTCAACTCCAGATATATAGAAACATCACTCCTTATAATGTAAAAAGTCTTTTCCACCATGATACATATAAAAGTTGAGGATTTGATATAATGCATACCTAAGTGTAAAATGTATTTATCCCATAATATTGATTTTGATTTATTTGATTTAGATATAATCACTTTATTCTTTTCTGATAAAAATTCATGACCTTCAAAGTAGGAGAATATTTTTCAATTTTCATAGATATTTCTATTACATCATATACTGACTAAAACTATTAAAAGAAAGTTTGTAAGACTACATAAAATATAAAATCAAATATTTAAAATGAGATTTTAAAATGAGATTTTCTTTTCATTTATTAAGCTATACTTTTCTACTTTTAGTTATCAATCTTATGGGAAAATAATAACAGAAACAGGTTACTGATCCTAGTTGATGTTCCAAGAGAACACTGAAATGAAATTTTATGAAGATAGGAGACAGAAGGAAGTTATCCAATTCTGCTTCGGAACTATACAATGCATGTGATAAGGATTAGTATAATTTATACTTAACTAATTCAAGAAAATATTTCAAATTTGATTCATTTTAATGTTGTAAAGTCCTTTAGTGTAGCTTAATTTAAAATGTAAGACTTTCAGGTAGCATGGAATTTTCCTAAATTCAATTTAAAAAAATCAAAATACAGAAATCATGCATTTCCCCCACACCCCTGGTACATATCCTCCATTTAATCCTCCACAAACTTCAGAAATTTCTGTGCTTTGCTTTTCAAACCAGTCTCATATTTGGGTTTTCTTCTACCCTACCAAAGTATAATTAATAATTGACTACTCTTTCTTCCTGCCACACCTTTATACGTTTTCAGTTTTATCTTTCTTCCTGCTCTACTTTTACAAACTTTTTTAAATTATCTTTTCTTAATGTCCAGTCATGCTTTTTGCAACCAGTTCTCCAGAGATGCTCACACCATTATTTGAGTGATACTAAGTCATTCTAACAACTTTTAGTTCTTTAGACTATTCAAACCAATATTGACAATAGCTCTAAGTAGGTCTCAACTTTCCTCCAAGTCCTCTTTCTTATTCTGTGTCACAGACTCACTTCTCCCCCTTTGAAGTTAATTGAAAGAAACAAGGATCCAAACCTTTAGAATCTCAAAAGGTATGAGAATGAAGCTTTCCTGGAAATAATATACATGCAGCATAAACATTTTGGGGCCAGATGATACTCTTTTCCTCTTAAAGAGCAAAACTATTTAAGCTCCGCCAAATTTGTGGGAAAGAAGTCATAGATATTAGCTTCATACTGTGATAAATATGCAGGGTTTTGAAATACTATATAAAAATGTGCTTTAAATATAGTCTAGTTAACATTTATGAGTGGCTATGTCTGTACCAAACCTAGAGGCTTCAGAGATGAATAAACAATTTTTATCCTGATGTTGCTAAGAATCTAGTAATAGCAATGGTAATAATTACTAACATCTATGTATTTACCAAATAGCATACCAAATACTGTGGTAAATATTTTACATAGATTACCTCAGTTAGTAGCTCTTAGCCACTAAAAGGATCCACCCCTGCATAGCTTCTCTATTGGAGTAGCATTTAAGATGTTATTAGTGTTTTCACTGATAACTTTACAATGGTGATGGCTCCAGAAACTGTCTCACCTTTAGATGTGTTTCTTTCTCATCCAATATATTCAACCTCTTTAATGTCATCTGCCCTTTGAGCCCTATGTTGGTGGCACCCCGAAATGAACTGAATGGAGATTTTATCTAGGGAAATAGTATTCAAGTGTCCATGAAAAAAATATTTCTACTGCCTCCAAGAGAAGGTTTCTCCCTCCTATATAATTATTCAATCCAAAGCCAACTTGACAGCATACTGTGGGGAGTGTCTAAGCTCATGGGAAAAATATGGTAATTTAATCTTGCCCGTTCACTTTCCTCCTTAATAAAGCACAGTGGGGTTTGAGATCAACCTGCCTAGGGCTGCCTACCTTGAGCTGACTACCTAAAGCTAGAAACTCACAGGAAACTCAAGTGCCTTGCAGTTTAAAAGTAGTGATTATTGTTCTCTCCAGCAATGACTAAAAGGCTGGTGTATGGAAAAATTCTCTTTTTTCCTTTATTGAAAACTTGTCTTACCGAGGTGGCAGCTCATGATGAGGTCTTCAACTGACCCAGGTACATGTGCTAATGCCAGCATCTGTGTAACCCCAAATCAAGCTGCAGCAGCCTACACTCTCTAACCCTGACCATTTGGCAAGGTGTCATAGCCTTCTTCTTTGCTGAATTCAGTGAGACCAGAATACGCTTGCTAGGCTATGAGCAGCTGGTATGTGCTGAGGGCCCCTGTGTGGTTAGCATTTAGTTGGAACTTCCTGAATAGCTTAGGCCTCCAAGGACTATATTTTTGCTAATGCTTCACAGATTCTGCCTGTTGGCTAAAATAACCAACCAACAATATAACAACCTGCACAATATGCTTAACTGGTTCATTTCACAATGACTCTGAAAACAGACAGCCATTCATCTTTAGACAAAGCCACCATAAACTGCAATGATACATCAAGATGAAAATACCATGTGGCCAGTGCCTAAAGCCTTCAGCCATATACCCAGTTCTCAATGACTTAAAAACTACACAATTTGTAAAGAAAAAGAAAAGTTAAATACTGACTCAGACATTAAAGCTCAAGCTCCTCCTCATGAACCATACTCTCCTGTTACGCACCATTTCTATTTTTCATCGATCCAGCCCTTCCTACCAGATTCTATCATTCTCCTGAATTGTTTCTCTACCTAAATTGCAGGATACTTCCAAGTGGGGAGGCTTTTCACCAGATACCCAGAAAGTAGAATATCTCTGGAGACAACCCAGCTCCTAACGGGAGTGAGTGAGAAAGCTCAGTAGACCTACTGACACATGCCCCATTTCTCCTCCCAAACTCGTGGGCCAAAAACTGAGGAGTGTTACAGTAAAGGGGCTTCCTCTATACAATGGCAAAGGAGGAATGAGTAAAGAGCTCCTATATCCCACAATTATTATTACATACCAGAAAAAAATTACTATTTTTAATACATTCTGTAATCTAGCTAAAAAAAACATCTAATTTGTCAAATAATTTAAAAAAATATTGCTACTTATAAGCACATTAAGATAAAACATGATTGATAAATTAGAGGATTCCTTTAATTGGCAGATCAGGCTACCAATTAAGTATGCAAATTTGTGTTTATTAAAAATTTTTCCACTCCAAATAATTCTCCATAAATAATTAATGATTTACAAAGAATTTGCTTTATTATTTAAAATAGTAAAATTCACAAATCTCCTGTTGTTTAAATTGATAACTCTTCACCATCTACTTTTAAAAAATATAGAACTACCGACTCTGCAAGATGCCATACCCTTTGTATACAGGGATATAGAACCTTGTATCAAATGCAAATGGACAGAGAACTAAATAGAAGTTTATTACAGACAGTTGTCCTTGGGAGGCTCCCACAGTTCTCCTTGTGGTGACCGCCTCTTCTGCAGTTCCTTTGCCTCCGTGACACCTCTTCGACATGTTTATTGAGAACCCAGCAAAGGTTGGAGAAATGCTAGCCCCTACAATGCCCAGGTCCTCAATATGGCACTGCTGGGTACCATTCTTTTGACCACTGTCTTATTACTTCTCACAACTAACTGCTGGGAAGAATCCTATCAAGTAATTCACGATGAGCTACTAATTATTTTGAATAGCATAATAAACTTCTCGGTAAGAGCTTTCACATCTCATATATAAATATGCCTTAACGCAAAAGAATGAATTTATACCTGCATCCAAGAGATAATTTTTCTTAAGATACCTTTCTAGTTTTTTTCAGACTTAAAAGCCATCTTAACAAATACAGCCACCTGCTCTCTCTTAAGATAGAATGCTGCTTGCTATTTTGTGCTGTGCTTTTCTAGATACTAGAAATACAGGTTCATATGGTGATAAATACATTCCCTACTATATTTAAATTGAGCTGGTCCATTTGGTATCATCTCTATCTGCCCTATAGAACCATGGGAAATTCATTGTAGAAGTTGGAAACTAATAAATTTGTACGGTTTTTAAATTGCTTTAAAATTATTCTAGAATGTTCCTAATTTCATTATGTACAAATTTATGATAATTGTTCTATATCTAAAATGCAACTGATTGATAAATTATCCTGAGATGTTTAAAATGAATACTATATGATACTTGTCTTTCTTTGAACTAGGAGCTGAAGCTAACTTTATGCTGAAAATTCATCCTCTGAAGAAATACCCTGTGGATCTTTATTATCTGGTTGATGTCTCAGCATCAATGCACAATAATATTGAAAAATTAAATTCTGTTGGAAATGATTTATCTAGAAAAATGTCATTTTTCTCCCATGACTTCCGTCTTGGATTTGGCTCATATGTTGATAAAACAGTTTCACCATACATCAGCATCCACCCAGAGAGGATTCATAATCAATGCAGGTATCCAGTGTCGAAGGTGGACTTCATAATGCTAAATGAAAATTTTTTCTTACAAAATCTAACTTAGTTTTTATATGGACTTACTAAATTTTATATTTTTGCTTTATTAAATGAGAACTGAAAATATTTGGAAAGTATGTTCCTATCTGAAAACTTCTGAGATATCCATAGCTTAGACTTTTTATTTTCTATTTTTCAAATATTTTTCACCTAGTTTTTCTCACAAAAAAAAGCACAAATAATACTAATATTTGGACAAACCTCCAATGATCAAGCTACCATATATATAAACACCTCTTTGAAAATTCTGTTTTACCTTTTTGATTGCTTCGAATTTGCTGAATTAATGTTTGTTGAATTTACACTACCTATGTTGCCAGTACTGTATTTGTGACTTTGTTTATAATTATGTTGCTTATGATGTGACTTCAAAAAAAGCTCAGTTAGCACATGGAGGATAGGTCATAAGATGACAATTTGCCTGCTAGAAAGTGCCTTTTTTCTTGGGCTTTTTGGAAGTCTGATTCTAAATGGCATATGCTCCACTACAAAACAAGAACTGACCTTAAAAATAAAAGTTTCTCCCACAATATTCTAATTAGCCTGTTGAATTTTCAGAGAGAGAGAGATGTGTTTAGTTCTTCCTTAACAAAGCATTTCCTTTTAACATCTTCTTTCCTACTTCCATCAAAAATTGCCCAGATCACTTTACAGTACACACTCTAATTTACCAAAACAACTCTGCTGTCAATTATAGCAGAACAGGACTGCTATATCACCTCACGGAGTATCATGTGCCTTCTCTTATGTGGATGAACCCGAGGAAAGATTCTCACTTTGGGGAACACCAGAGAGTTCTCAAAATCATTTTAATAAACTCTGATTGTTCATCAGTAATTTCACACTGAACATCACTTAAAAAATTAGCACAATATTTTTAAATACTCTAACAACAGTATATTTTAATTAAATTCTTAAAAACCATTTCTCAAAAAGTGTTTTTCAGCTGTTCCATGGTCAAATGTAAAAGGAATCACTGCAAATTCTTATATCCTCTTTAAAAAATAACACTACATGTTAGCATAATAAAAGCTCTTAGATGTCCTATGTTAAAGAAACATGTTTAATCTTCCTTATGTTTTGAACACCAAACTGTTACATTTCTATTTCCTACTTGCAAAGATATATTCACCAATATTTAACTTTTCTCTAATTTTATAAAGTACAGATTTTCTCATAAAATTTCCTTGGCAAAAAAAAAAAAAAAAAAACCCACAAATGTATTCCCTTCTCACACCAACTACATAATTTTACTATGAGTAATATTTTGGATCTTTGAAGGAAGCATAGCAAAATAAGTCTGCATTTCTTCTTTACCCATATAGTGACTACAATTTAGACTGTATGCCTCCCCATGGATATATCCATGTGCTGTCTTTGACAGAGAACATCACTGAGTTTGAAAAGGCTGTTCACAGACAAAAGATCTCTGGAAATATAGACACACCAGAAGGAGGTTTTGATGCTATGCTTCAGGCAGCTGTTTGTGAGGTAAGAAGTTTCACATTATTGACTGTTTGCTCCCATGCAAAATTCCCCAAGAATTTCTATGTTCTCTTTAATTTATGGAGTGAAAACATAGCATAGAAGAACACATTCTTCTATCTCTTATTTGTCACTAATGTTATTCCTTTGGTATATGTTCAGGACAGAGAAGAGAATCTAAATTGGGAGAGGGTTATAAATAGGAGAAGACAGAAGGGAAAGAATAACTTATGCACTTGGAAAAACCTTTCCAAAAGGGCTCTTTTCACTCACCACCATCCAAGAAAGAACCAGAAAGAGCCTGTTGTCCCACTCACATCACATTGGGTGCTCTGCACGTCGTAAACCTGGCTTGTTCTTCCTCTGGGAGAACACTAGAAATCTGTAGCCGAGAGCTAGTGTGATCAAATGGCTGTGGTAAAACAGAGAATGTACAAATAAAAGTCAATTCTATCTATGAAAGAGCATTTTGTTTATGCACATCATTCTAGCTTGAGTTAATGTTTGTGAACTTGAACGTTTACTTGAAATAAAGACTATGGTACAGATCTGTTATTGTACAAGGTCTAATTACATGTTTATTTTAAGAGTCATATTGGATGGCGAAAAGAAGCTAAAAGATTGCTGCTGGTGATGACAGATCAGACATCTCACCTTGCTCTTGATAGCAAATTGGCAGGCATAGTGGTGCCAAATGACGGAAACTGCCATCTGAAAAACAACGTCTACGTCAGATCAACAAGCATGGTAATGTAGGAATAGCCTCTTAGTAGTTATGACTCTTTTGGTTAAAGTGTAAGTTTTAACTGGCAATTCATCTGTTCTTGTACCAATAAATTAGTTCAAGGAACATCATACATAGTCAGGATAAGCCATGAGAGAAAAGTTATGGGAAAATGCAATCTATATATGTTTATCAATAAAATAAGACTAAAATACTTTGACATCATCTAGTAGCTGATTCAGAGGTGCTCCAAAGCACTATATAAATTATGAAAATGAAAGTGATAGAAGAGCTTACTTTTAATGCAACTGAAGGTCCTTAAAATCCATCCATCTCTCTCTCTCTTTATCCATTCTTTTTGTTCTATATAAAAAAAAATAGTTCTACAAAGTTGGTATATAAAACATATTAAGGATTGGTAAGAAAGTGTATCTGACCTAAGGAATCCTCACAATATAATAGGTAGGGTATGAGTAGAGAAAAGGAAAAAAAAATGGTAAAACAAGGCCAATTTCCAGTATTCTGTACCTCACACTTTCCCTCTGAAGCTTATCTATATTTAGGGGTTATTTTTTTTTTCATCAGTGAATATCATTGCTTCCTGAACATTAGTTTAGCTCTGAATCATATATTTGCATACAAATTCCTAGAACCATATCATTCCCAGCATTAGCCATTCTATAGTGGAAAATCAACTGCACAAAGTATCATTTATTTCTGACAAGGACACATATTTATACATTCATGCAAATGTTAGAACAGAAACTTCCAAACTTTCTCAGATCTTTGTACCCTAGTGTCTTAGTAATTTTTCCTCTGATGCCCCTAGACAAAAAAAAACCAAACAAACAAAAAAAAGGGGGAAAAAAACCGCTGACAGTTCTGTTTTTTTAAGTTGTAGGTTCAAATAACTGTTTATGTCCTAAAAACTTAGCAGCCAGTTAAAAAAATAACATACATCATGAATCACATATACATATATTTGTGTCATTCTTGTAAACAAGTTACTAATGGGAACTTCCAAGACTTGGAATCAGATTGGATATTTCCACCCTCATTTCCTATTTCACACTTATTTTCATTCTGCCCAGCTTTGCAAAGACAT
The DNA here is from genome assembly GCA_028627145.1 of Eidolon dupreanum. NCBI lineage: Eukaryota > Metazoa > Chordata > Mammalia > Chiroptera > Pteropodidae > Eidolon > Eidolon dupreanum. The sequence continues at coordinate 13,155,939 of CM053514.1, read as the reverse complement.
GATGTCCTCTAAAGCAGCAGTCCCCAACATTTTTGGTACCAGGGACTGATACTCCTATGAGAATCTCATGCCTGATGATCTGAGGTGGAGCCGAGGCAGTGATGCTAGCGCTTGGGAGTGGCTACAAATACAGATGGCCCACTGCTCACCTCCTGCTATGTGGCCCTGTTCCTAACAGGCCATGGACTGGTACTGGTCAGTGACCTGAGGGTTGAGGACCCTGGCTCTAAAGGAACAGAGCCAAACATAATCTTAAAACTGTCAACTAACTCCAGGTAGTAGTTCATGGGTACCTGACAAATGCTGAGTATCACTGAGTTTTCCTTGAAAATTTAAGACATTTCAAGGCACCTTGGTGAAATGCTGCACTGTTCCCGGCACCTGATACCCAGTTTGGGGTCTGCAATGTTAAAAGCATATAAATTATGCTCGAATTTGTGTGTTTCTCATGAGTAAAATTTAAACTGTTTAAATTTAGTTATCTGGAATATCCTACTGGATTCATCGAAAGTCTAGAGAAGCAATTATATTACCACATGAAAGAAGTTCAACCTTTGGTTAGTTTAGTTGCTTGGGAGCAGCCTCAAATTTTAAAGAGTTTAAAAGGCTACTAGAGTCTGTAATTAAAATTCAGGGTTTAGAGTTATTCCAGCAGTGTCTTTCCCTTTGTTAATTCTCTTCTACTCAGCTACATTTCATTTTGGTAGACCCACCTCATTCTCTCCCATCCTCTACCCCCTCCACTTCAGTTTAGTCATTTCTTGTCTTTCTTTCCTTCTAGTTAACCTCTTTTAAATCTGAGATAGAGTTCTAATTTATTTACTGGGGAGTGGAGGAGGAGACAAGAAGAATTATTCTATTGTGAGACAAGGAGAAGCTTTCTTTTTCAAGAAAAGTAATAATCACATTATTCTCAAATTGCATTGTATTATTCTTTTGAGGTTTTGCCAAGTCACTGAAGTCATCTCTCCATAATTGTATTTTAAAGGGTGCTGTCACTGTCGCTCATCTAGGAAGGATTCCTTAAGTCAAAAAAAAAAAAAAATACTCTCATAATTTTAGACATATGCCATGCCATATAACCTTATGGAAATAAATTCTAATTCTGGTGGAATTTTACATAGTATTTGGGCTCTTATGACATCAGGAATTTGGATAGTCTATCATAAACTTCATTTGCCTTCTTCAGCATTGTTCCACCTACTGAAAAGAATGAGCCTACCACATGTCACTGATGTTTACTGAGTAAACCAAGGAGCTGTGTGTTAATACCATAGAAAAATACTTTTCTCTCATCCCAGGTCTATGTGTTAAGGTTCCCCTTTCCGAAAATTCTCATGCCCTTCATTTCTAGGGTCACTGTCCAAAAACAAAAGAAGCTAAAGCTTTTTGATTGATCCCTTGACTATGCATTTATACCTATGAGATGTGCTATTTCTCTGAAACTTTCTATATCCAAAGCTACCTTGAACCTGACTCTAAGTATACTTACCTTCTCATTTTAAAGTGATCTCCATCCTCTCCTCTTTGGCCATTATAGAAGAACTATAAAAGGTGTAAGCTAGACAAGCAATTCAACACTTTGCTCACTGGTTTTATCTCTAGCAGCCAACACCAGTGATGTTGAATACTATCTGAGCTTCTTGGTCCAAACTCTGGTTCCTTTATTCATAAAAGGAAATAACTGATAAAAGACCTTTTATATGTCTAAATTACATGGGTGAGTTCTGTTTGTACACATAACTATTTCATGAGCGTCGATATGAACTACAGAATGATAACTACCATATTTTGAGTATTTACTACCTGAAACCATTGTAGCAAACACTGCATAATCAAAATTATCTTTACGACTCTGCAGGGCAGTCATAATAATCCCTCTTTTACAAACAGAAAAACCAAGTGTAGAAGAAATAAGGTGACTAAGGACAGATGGCTAGAAAGTTAATAAGTAGCAAAGCTGGGGCTCAGTCCAGTTCAGTCTTATGTTAAAATTCATATTCTTAATTTGCCACAGTGTCACAAGAGGAAAGTAGAAGAAATAGAGCAATGAAGTTCCTGGTTTAATTTTTGTTCTAACTTTCTGGTTACAGTCTCACTTATGGAAGAAATAAAGCAGATAATTTGACTTACATAAATTACAAAAGAAGATATAATTTAAAAGTTTATATTTACACATTATTATATATTTTTTATGGTTATTAGACAATGATGTTATACTACTGAAAAAAATCACATTTTCCACTGCTTTTTCTCCAAGTGCTGGAATGAAAAACCTGAGTAGTAATGTAGGGTTATAATTTATCCAGTAATAATGGTGATTTAAAATATGGCATTCTTTTGAAAATGGTAGATACTATAAAAAAAGTTAATGGTGTAGAAGACAGCTTATTAATACTAAGGGTCTAGAATTTCACCCTGTCTGCCCACCCAGCTCTTCCGGGGTAATCCCTTACCTCACTCAGAGCCCTCACAACCATTCACCCACTCTTAACAGAGGCCAAGAATAATACCAAGGTCTCCAGTAACAATGAAAGGGGTCCAAGGAACAAGTATTTGGAAGAGGCACACAGGTCACGCAATGAACCCTTGTTAATGAGATTTTCGAATGTTGTTATGACTTTCAGTCCTGGATGAAGAGATGCAAATAGGCAAAATTCTACCATATTTCTAATTGTATTTAGTAGCTGAGGTGTGGTGTTTCTTTCTCTTGACTCAGTCTTCCTTTTTTAAGTGACTCATCATATTATGGTCAGCAATTCTTCGCCCCATCATATAACATCTCAGAATTCACTTACTGCTGGCTTCATTCCCTCTCCTGCAGCCTCATTTGAATGGACTAGCTGCTGAACTGATTACCGTCTTAGAGGACTGAAGCTTAATTGCAGAAGGCATATTAGGCATTACTCAAGAGTTTTGCTTCCTTATGGTAAAAACAGTTAATATTCTGCCTCTGACTTCTCATGCAACTTTAACACGTTCTTGATTTATAATAAGACATTTAGGAAGCTTTCTTTTTACAATATGTCTAAACTACTTGGAATTATATTCAATTTTTCCAGAACTACAGATGAAGAAAGGAGCTTGAAAAGATACTTTACCAATTTAATCCATAACTTTGCTACCTGAGTTAACAAATTTTCAGAAAGTTATTATACCTCTTTGTGTTCTATTTTTTTTCTGAAAGGGCTATTTCAGACATTTTGCTATATTTGCTGATATCAGACAGCATTCCATGTAAGAACACGACTTTATTCTTTTACTAAAGAGACAATTATTTTTGCTGCTCTGTTATTAAGAGATAGCCTCTTCAACTTCAGAAAGTATTAACTGTCTCAGACACATACTAATAAAAATGCTAATTCACTGAGCATTTTGTGTTGGGCATCATGCTGAGCATATTGCTTATGTTATATCCTTCAGTCTTACCACACAACCCGTTATAGTTGAGGAAACTGAAACTTAGAGATATCAGATTAATTTATGCAAGATCACAGAACTACCACAAATATGAGTCAGGATCCACATCTAAGCTTTCTAAGGCCAGAATCCATTAATGTACTTCAACCTGATGCTGTGCTGACTGTCTCCATTTATTACTATTGACCCTGAGCTATGTGATCTGCCAGACTCTTCACATTCTTTAGCTCACTAAATCTCTGTATCAGCTCAGCGTGGTAGGCATCATCATACCCATCCACAATAAATGAAGTGGAGAGGGAGAATAAATATGTTGTCCAGGGTATCTGATTCTCAGATCTCTAGCTTGCACCCATGCCACAATCTTCATTCTAACTTAGTACTGGCTGCCCTTCAGTAAACTAATGAATGGAAGTAATTTTGATGACACTGCATTAGGGTCATTCTTTAAAATATTTAAAAGCATATGTGACTCTGAAGCTTCTTATTAAAATAATTATTCTAATGCTTCAAACACTTTAAAAAGATATACTTCCTAACCCACGTTTATTCAATATTCCTAATTTTTGCACAATACCAAATACTATAGCTAATGAAAAAAAAATCTAGAATAACCCCAAATCTTCTACCTTTTATTACAGACTGAGGCTTAACAGCAAAACAACTGTTTATAGTAAAATGAGAGGCCAGTTAAACCAAAATTATCATTTTAAGGGAAAAAAGAAGTATTAATATTTATTTTGCCTCATGGAAATTACTGATTTGTCATTATGAGAATAATAACAACAGTAATTCTAACAGACTAAATTTAAGTATATAACAAAAATTTTCACCTTATTTCATGATTCTTACTTTGTTTTTCTCTGCTTAACACTGCATAAAAATATAACTTTCTAAATTAATTAAAGAGATAAGATCAGTTTAGAGTGTCGCTCAGGCAGAATACATCTAAGAAGTTTTAAGTTCATATTCAACTTTTTTAAGTATTGTTACAACTTTTAAAACTAACAAAATGCTTGATAGCAGCTTGATACTCCTCTCTGAACTATCTGTTTTAAATTTTGAATGCTATGAGAACAATAATAACTTCAATAACTTTAGAACCAATCTAATTTTAAATGCTTCTCAGGCTAGCAGTAAAACAGCCAGGAAATGATCTCTGCAAACAAAATTTAATTTATTTTTGTCTTTTAAATTAAAAGCAAAAGTTGCACACAGAATCACCTGGGCCAGGCTCAGAATAGCCTAGCACTGCTTTTATAATGGCTCTGATAATGAGAAGAAATAATGGTTTGCCAGTGGCACAATGAAAACAAATTTTTGATGAAAATATTTATGAAACAGAATGTTCCAATTCAATTATATGTTTCAGTCCATTCATATTTAAGCACAAAACTTTTTATCACCACTCTCATTGAAACACTTACAAAAATTATTAGTACATGCCCCTCACTTTAGTAAAACTGGAATATCGTGATTGCAATTGATGCTATGTTGGACAGGAGCCACAAACACTTTAGGGGCCGGGTACAAGGGGTAAATAAATGAGGGAAGTCAAACAAAGCATATCCAAGAGCCTAACATCTAGCCTTTAGTAATGGCCTCCAAATGTCTTTTATTAAGCAGTCTTTTATTGAAAGCTGTTTTTTATTAGGCAGTCCTGTGCTGTTTGTCCCTTACATTTATATACCACCACCCAACATCCCAGTGAGGTATAGATATTGCTATTACCTCTATTTCACAAATGAGAAAATAGAGACACTAAAAGGATCAGGAACTTGTGTGTGGTCACACAGCCCTATATAGTATTGTCTACGGTAAATGCTAAGCAGTGTTAGCATCAGGACATGAGTCTCTACTCACCACTAATCTGGGCACACAAAATGGTAAACAAAAAGCCTTTACACATATTAGCACATTTAATCCCCACCATAACTCTGAGAGGTAGATAACAGTATTTATACCTATTTTATACACACAGAAACTGGATCAAAGAGAGGTTAAGACAGCTGGCCAGTGTTACATAGCTAGTAATTGCAGAGCCAGGAGTTGAGATCCCAGGTGGTCTCTTTCCGGAGCCCCTGCTCTTGGTATGGTTCTCAAATGGAGCAATTTTGCCCCCCAGAGGGCATTTCAATATCCAAAGACATTTTGGTTATTAAAACTGAGGAAAGAGGGAGAAACTGGCATCTAGTACATAGATGCCAGGGATGTTGCTAAATATCTTCCACTGCACAGGACAGCCCCTCACCAAGAACACAGCATACCTGGCCCAACATGTCAATAGTGCCACTGATGGAAAACCCCAGTCTACATGAAAATAGGCTATTGCAATAGATAGGGACTGACAACACATAATTTAAAGTCTTCATCTCTAAATAAATCTCTGCTATGAGATTGCTGTCATGTTATTTGTCTCTTTCATCTAAAAAGTGAACTCTAAAAAATAATCTAGGTAATTGAGTACTTTATTAACCAAGACATTGGGGTTTTTTTCATATTATAATATTCAATACTATGAATTCTATATTATCTTACAAAAATTTATTCTGAATCTCACTTTTATGAAAAGAATCTTAAACACTTCTTTCTTTGCCGCTTATATGCACATTATTAAAATTCTTTCATACATCTCCACACAGTTATCTCTTTAACCGAAGTTGCTTTCATGAATCTTTCTTAACCTCCTCTTCCCTTCTGACATTTTTAAGTTATTTCACATAAGTCACAGTGAAGGTGTTGGTGAAGAAGAAAAATGTGAAAGGAATCTCTTTACCCTAAATTACTTAGCAGCTGTGTGGCACATTACTTTCCCTTCTCCCTGAAATGCCTGTTATCTCTGTCAATTATTTTCAGAGTTTAGAGAAACAATATATAATGGGTTAGACAAAGGGGGAGTTAGAGATGAGAACCAGTGACGTCAGTAGAGCAGCTGGCTGAGAGGGAGTGTTCCTGCTAGTGAAATACAAGACATAAAAGATAAAATGCTTAAAAGATAATGTGCCTCACAGAGGAGAGGGGAGGGGGATTCAATAATGGCCATCAGTCCACAGCTCTCATGGTTTATTTAAACATCTGTTACACATTTGTAATTTTGACAAATCTGTGTCAAGGTACTTGCTTTTCTTTTGAAACTGATTTCTTCCTAAGGCTGAAAAAAAAATGTTCTTTTAAGCTTAAAAGCCTAACTGACCTTTTTAATGACCTTCTGACAGAACTAGAACTTTCTAGATTTAAATTTTGTGTATTTTTGGTCAATGGGATCCTGGTTTTGAAAGAGGAAAGAGATTAAGAAGACTGAAAGCTGCCTACATCTTGGACTGATCTTTAAATATTGATTTTATATGTGTGAAGTACAAGCTGGTTAAAAACATATGGATTAAATTTTCCTTAAATATGAATGGTTTTAAAAATTAAGAAGGGGGAATGCCTGGCAAACTGTGATTATTGTTTGTCTAAGCAAAAATATTTGAAAAGTAGTTGCTGCCTTTAAAAAAATACTCATTTACCTTTCCTTTACTTGTTCTCTTTAATTTCCTAGCATTATGCAAACTGTCATAAATCTGTTTTAAGAGTATACATATTCTTAGAAACAAGTAATAAGAATTTATCTGGTAAAATTTGTATTCGGAGGAATGTTTTTCTATTACTTTAAAATTATATTTTAAGAAATGTTCTGGGCAAGAACTTTTCTTATGGAAATCCATGTGGTAATACTTTTTAAACCTCTTCATAAATTGGTTTCATATCACATTTAAATGCAGTTCATGAAAATTTGATTTACTTCTACCACAGCAATTATAGATTATATAAAAATAAAAGCATATTTGTTATGGCTATTATCTTAGTCCATTTGGGCTGCTATAACAAAAAAGCATAAACCGGGTGGCTTATAAACAGAAATTTATTGCTCACAGTTCTGGAGGTTGGGAAGTCCAAGAACAAGGCACTGGCAAATTCAAGTTCTGGTGAGAGCCTACTTTGTCTCATAAGATGACATTTTCCAGCTGTAACTTCACATGGTAGAAGGGGCAAGGGAGCTTCTTCCAATGCCTCTCTTTTACAAGGGCACTCATCCCCTTCGTGAAAGCTCCGCCTTCATGACCTGATAACCAACCAATACCATCACTTTGGGGGTTAAGATTTCAAAATATGAATTTGAGGAGGGGGACACAAATATTCCAATCATAGCACTTATTCATGTTAGTAACAATATTTTTAAGCACAAAGTTATCTCTTATGTCTGTATATGTAAGTTTAATATGTGGGTCACAGAACTTAGGCTATAAGTGAAACTACTAAAATTAGCTCTTTTACTAAGTTCACATAGTTGCCAAAATACAGAAATGTTAACCAAGATGGTTTAATGAAATTTTCCCTTAAGAAAAAACAATTAGCAATGGAGGGTGAAGCAGGGAGTACAAACTACAGAGTAATATGAACTTGAATCATACACTACTGATTAGGCACAGTCACATGAGCCTTGGCTAACACAACTAGGCACCAATGAACAGGTGGGGACTACTACAACAGAAGTCTGACATCACCTCTCTAAGAGATGTCTAGTATGAAGCTGTTATTTGAGATTATTACTTTAATTTCTAGAAGAGAATTTATAGAAAGAAAAAATATCAAGTATAACGTCTAACTATATAATTTAAGATATAGCAATTTCCGTAGTTGTCAGACTTCTCATATTTACTAAATTTTATTCCCTTTCTACTCATCCCAACCTTTCTCACTACACAAAGAAGGTAACAGCTGGCTCTACAGAAGTTTTCTTTGTCAAAGTACAACAGATTTATTATACACACGCACACATACACATACACATATATATGTGTATGTGTGTGTGTGTATATATATGACAAAATGTGAAATTAGAATGATAATAAGTTGAGAGATCTGTAACCTACACCTTGTATAAGCTGTTGGAAATAAAAATCATAATAATTGCTTTTAGTTTTGAGTACCTATAATATGCAAGAAACTGCACTAGATAGTTCACATACTATTGTTATCTTTTTCATCTTGCCTGCAGTCATGGAAACCAAATACCATTCAGATGTTACACAGGATGGACTTGACATAGAATTTTTATCATACAGTGACAACCTGGGATTTGAGTACAGGGGTTTTCTGCTTTTAAATAGAGTTTATACTGTATTATGTTATATATCAAATATGTACATGTATATATGTATATGCATCTATTTGCATTTCGTCACTTTTTACTGATGTTCACTCGTTATTGTCACTAATGTGTCTGTTTCTGAATATTAAATTATCTTTCAATTATATCAGTCCAGTATTAAACTAAAGAGGTGCTGAACACTGTGTTGAATTCAGCCCTCTTCTTTTTTTCTGAGCTTTAGGTTTTTATGGAGCTTTTGTCTATAAAATATCCTTAATATGTTGATGTTGATCTTATTTTTTAAAAGAATTTAAATGCCTCTAGTAAAATCATAATCTTCCCAACAAAATACATTTTTATGTCAGTGATATGGTTTCCCTCATAAGGAATGTTCAGATATGTGTGGGATCGAGCTACTAAATTTCACTCCCTTCTTTATTTCATTATCTGTTAACAGGAACATCCCTCACTAGGCCAACTTTCAGAAAAGTTAATAGACAACAACATTAATGTCATCTTTGCAGTTCAAGGAAAACAGTTTCATTGGTATAAGGTACGTTCATTCCCAAATTTTAAAAATTAAAATGTTTGCCTTGGTAGTTGAAGTTAGAATACTTCTTAGAACCACAAGTAAGGATTCTGGAGTTATTGCACTTTGTATAACCTAATTTAATACTGTATTAACTAATGTGTACTACACAGTGTTTTAAGTAAGCAAGTACAGATTCTGTATTTGTAACACCTAGACTCAAGTGTGGGCACTGAAACTTGGTGTGATACTGACTGTGATAATAACAGAAAAGAATTTCATCAGGTGGAAAGTAGTTCACATTCCAACTGCAATATCCATGTCCGGAGTGCTGCTTATATGCCAGCCCATGGGCATATCCTAATAATAGATTATGTTGGGGGAATATCAGCTTAATTTTCAACAGCACCAGCATACCTATATTTGGTCAAGGTCATCCAATAAGAGAACAAGAGGAGCCAGGGAAGTGGCTTGCTACATAAGAATAACCTTGGTTTTGTCCAGAATCTTTCAAGCCAGTGAAACCCACAAGCAGAATAGACATTTGGCAGCTGTGTCACTCTGGCAACACCATGGGACTTCCCCACAACATAGAACTGCTCTTGTGTGACCCTGTTATAGCTTTCTCTTTGCAGTCTTTTAGGTTCTTTCTTCCAGGAAACTCTCTTTTCTTCATTTCCATGATGCCATGATACTCTAATTTCATTGCACATGTCTGGTCATAGGTCTTCCTCATCTGTTCTATCACCTTTGCTTCTTCCTTCTACTCCCAATGTCCTTTACTTATTTTTTAATACTGCAGAGAAGCTACATTTTCATTTGTATTCAACAAATACTTGAACTCATTTGCTTTACCACAAAGCGGATGTACCCTCCATCAGCTTCTGTAATACCCAACTACCGTATTTATCATCCGATAGCACTATTTTAATCGTTCTACCTCTTCCCCAAGTGAAACTCTAATTAATTCACTGTTTTCCCAAATTTATATACCATGGAACTCCCTTTTAATGTAACAGCCATTAATACCCACAGAAGAAGGGCTCTGGGCCCTAACCCAATGCCTAAACTACTTTAGTAACAACGGTAACAGCTTCCACTTAATTGAGTACTTACTATTGTCAGGCACTGAGTTTATTAACTCATTTAATACTCTTAACAACTCATAAGAATGAGGGGAGTATAACTAATATGCCCATTTTTTAAAGATGAGGAAACACATTTAGGGAGGTTTTATACATGCCCAAACTTTCCTAACAGCCTCCTAAATCCTATGCTCTTTAACCTCTAAGCTTAATAGTTGAATTTCAAATTATCATGCAGCTTTTTTTGGGAAAGAGGGGTTAATTTATTTTTCAATTATAGTTGACATACAATATTACATTAGTTTCAGGTGTACAACACAGTGATTAGATATTTATATACCTTACGAAGTGATCACCCCAATAAGTTTAGTACCCATCTGGAACTATATATATTTATTACAATATTATTGACTATATTCCTTATGCTGTTTTCATTGCTTTTGCCTCCTCTTTCTCTGCTTTTTATTATTTCTGGATGGTGTTACTGGCCCTAACAGTTTCTCCATGCTCCATTAAAAAATAATTTCCACTGGCTTATAAACCATAAAATCAGGCATGCTTATTATTATTGAATTGTGTGCAAAGTAAGAGTTGACAGGTTCTGAACACATGACAAGTTCTATTATGAGTCCTACTTTGTTACCTACTTTGGCTGCCGTGAGACATTTTTATCAATCACCTTCGTCTGGCTTGTAACAGCCTCTTAACACATCTCCCAAATCTATCATCCACCTGGCTATTTAAATCACAAGTGTGACCACAGTATTCCCTAAAATAAAATGTTCCTGTAGTTCCCTCTGAGTTAGAGGATCAAGCCTTTAATGTAGAATAGGAGTCTGTCTGGTCCCTGCTTGCCTCTCTGGCCTCATTGCCCGCTACTCTCTGCCTTACACTTGCCCCTCAAGCCATCCTTCTAATTCTCTTGTTCACACCATTCACCAGCCTCTTTCACTCCTTTGTGCCAAGTTTCATACCAACTATGCCTTGAAGTCCTTCTCCCTCATGACTTGCCTAACTCTTACTCATCCTTTAAGACACAGCTCCTCCAGGAAACAATTCCTGATAGCCTTCTTCAGCCCTCAGCCCTTAGATGCTTGCTCTCATTAGGGTTTGCGCATTCTTTCTCTTGCTTCATGTGTATGTTGTGTTTTTTGAAACTGTCATTTATGTACCTGTGAGATCCTTAAGGGTGGAAACTAGTAGCCTAGCAACTTAGCGTCTCCAAAGTGGTATACAACAGATGCTCAACAAACGTTAGATAAATCGATTTTTAAAATCTGTAAGTGACACATTTTCCTCATTACCTGAGATACCTAGTTGTTAGTGTCTAAGTAGTGGCTGGCATACAGAAGGAACTTAATACTTCTGAATAATGAAATGAGTATATAAGTGGATTTCAAGACTTTTCATAATCTGATTCCTTATAGTAAACATGCACCCTTCACTCCAGTCAGACTGGTTTCTTCTTTGTTCTTACTTTATCTAAAACTCAGGTAAACCTTTAAGCCTTTGCTAATTTTTTTTTTCACTAGGAATACCTACCTAGGGTTTTCTCCATAATTATTCAGTACCATCTATCAAGAACACCTACTCCATGATGCTTCCACTTGTGACTATGATTTTTTTCTCCAGTCTGGACCAACGTGTAATAAAGTTCATTCCATGGAACATTTGTTCTGCAAAATATTTATATGAGAAAAAGTTTATAATTAAAGAAATGTTAGAAAATGCTGCATTCAATAATGCTGAATTATTTCTGAATTGTAGGACTTCTCTGAACCTTAACTTGCAAGCATACATTTTGAGTCTCTAAGTTGAAGAAACCATAGGCAGACCTTCTCAAACTTACCTGTCCTTAGAACCCTTTCACATTTAAAATCTCTTGAGACTATGTTCCTAGGAAGATACTTTGGGAAATGCTGGCCTGTACTTCAATTAAGTTTTTAGGTTAGCATGTAACTTATGAATCACACACACTCTTGCACATACACATGCATACACTGCCATTTCAGGTGTATATGCTTTGGGTGCCCTAGTTTGTTTGTTTGTTTGTTTATTTGTTTGTTTGTTTTTTCTCATATTTTTTGATTCATGTAATGTCACCTTCATTGATAACTACAAGACTTTTAATATGTTGGTTGCCAAACCATTGCATATGACTATCATTAAGTGACTGTTATTGGTATATTTTCTAGGACCTTCTACCCCTCTTGCCTGGCACCATTGCTGGAGAAATAGAATCCAAAGCTGCAAACCTCAATAATTTGGTAGTAGAAGCCTATCAGGTATGTATATATTAAACACAATTTAAAAAAATAAACTTTTAACCCCCATTTCTGTGGCAAGGTACAAACTAGTGCCCTATCATCTTGAAAGGAGTGGTGGAAAGAAAGTTACATTAGTAATGAAGAACCTAAGTTTAGCTCCAGCTCCACTAATAACTAGCCATCAAACCTTTGGAAAATCCCTTCAGCTTTCTGTGCCTCATTCCGTCTCACTGACAGTAAACCCAGCTTAGACTACAGGTGATGTAAATTTCCTTCCAAATCAAATGTTCAGTGAGTCGCCAAATCACAGCTATAGAATATACTTTATTACCAAGAAATTTCACAATTTCCTATGTCACAAAGATAAAGTAAGAAATTCAATTATTTAAAGCAATAACCTGTCAGGGGAAATGAACTATCTGGAATACAGAAATTACTAAGAGAACTCTGTTTGAGTCTCTTAGATCAATCACTTGATCGTTAAATCAGTTATTTTAAAAGTTTTATAAAGCTAGTTTGATTAAAAGAACACCTTAAGAGATACACAATTTTACTGAGTTGACAGTTGTCTGCTCTCCCTAGTCTGTGAAGAGTGGATGCCAATGCAAAAATTTAAAGAAACATCTGCTCTTTCAACCTAGGTCATTCCTGGAATGAATTCTCTGTTAAGGTGTTGTAATAATAGTGAGTGTTACTTTAATGCCACTAAGAATCAGTTATTTTCCATACATGATCTCATTTAATCTATGCAACTGACCTATAAAACAGATGTGAATGTTCCCACTGTGTATTCGTAGAACCTCAAAGAAGCTAAGCAAATAAACCAAAGGTCAAACAGCTAATAAGCAGAAGCAGCAGGAACAGAGCCTAGGTCTTCCTTAACTTCAGGCCCCAGGAGCATCCTTCAGTCTGATGTCACCTGTTTGTTTTTTACATAGTATCCAAAGATATGCTTTATTCTACCCTGAAGTCATGGACTGTTAATAAAGTCTCACTTCCCCAAATTTTCTGATTCCCTTCCTGTCATAGTAGGGTTGAGTAGCAGAAATGGTAGTCCAAGAAGTGTGAGAAATCTCAGGTTTCTCTTATTTTCTCCATGCAGCATCTGCCTTCAACTCAGATACAAAAGGGAAACGCAGGAAGTAGACGTGAGATAGAAAATGAAGGGCTCATTTAAATCTTTTTTTAAAAGTATTTTAAAATAAACTTGCGAGATTTTTTTTTCTTTTTTTTTTTTTTTTTTGCCAAGGAATTTTTCTATGTCTGAAAATTACATTGAATGAAATAAGAAGAGCATGTTTGATGTATTACAAAAGAACATTAGGACCGGGGTAGCTTCTTCTCAAGGAAAATCAAATGTGTGTAAATTCATTCTCATTCCTACTCTGTTCCCAGGAATAATCGAAATAAGGAAGGAGCTTTTACAATGTCATAAGCCACCCTAGTTTTCACAGTATGGACTCATTTATTAAACAAGGAATATAATTTGATAGACTTGCTTGTGTGTCAGACTGCACCAATGGAAAGGCAAATGGCAGCATTTGGTTTTATGCTCTTTATTTGCCTAAGATCAGTATGTGATGCCTTAGCTAACTGCAGTTCTGATTAACCTTAAGCAATGGAAAAATACTAGTAAACCAATGAAAACTTACTCTAACTAATCTTCTTAAGTTGAGATCCTGTTATTATTTTATATATGTATGTTTTCAAAATTCTTCTGAAATTTCATTTTGTCTTCACAGTCCAACAGAAACTATTCACAGTTTATTGAAAAAAAAAATTCATTCTAACTTTTCATTTTTTGCACTTCATTTTAAGAATCTTATAAAAGTATATACAGACTTAGTACATAGTGATTGTGATTACATTTTTGGTTTTATCCTATAAATCAGCATTACCATTAGAATTAAAATTATGTAAAAATCATAACTCTAATAATAGTAATTTAGCTGAAATGAAGAAATGAATATGAATGACACTGAATGAAAAAGGAACTGTGTTATCACAAAAAATAGATTCTGCCTCTGTACCTGTTAGATTTTAAAAGGGAAGCTTAAGATTGTGTCTGGAACTTAATTTCTAAATCACAAAATTGGACAAAATTTTAGATATTTGTCTTCATGCTTTGCTTGGTAAAACGTTATAATTAGCTTAAAGTTTTAAGAGAAGCAGAATTTCAGGAGGGCAAACAGAGAACACTTTTTATAATAGGAACTTCCTTCTGATATGTTAAACCATCATCATAACACCATTTGTATATCAAAAGCTTTACTGGTTTGCCAAAATTGTTCAATTAAGTGATTACAATGTATGAGCTCTTTGGGCAATAAAAAATGTAGCTGACATAGTCTTACCTAATCCAAATAGAATTTACTAATTTGAGGAAGTATCTTAGTCTAAATAAAGATTTACTACCGTAATTCCATGATCAATCATTAATTAGTCAGCATACATCTCTTTATTGATTATACAGCTGAAGAAGAAAAATTACTCAAATAAAGAATTAGGAGCCATTTGAAGTTTTCTTCTTCATACCCTACTACTGAACTCTCTTTCCTTAGGTACTTACTTCATTTTTTCCCTTCCTTTGTTTTCAAGCATATCTTAAGGATCTTTCCATATGGTAGACTCTGAATTTTATGAGATGAAATACCCACAGATCTACAGTATATATTTAATGCAGCTAGAACTTTTGAAACTTAAAGATTATGATGGAAGGAATTAGTGTGTGCTTGATACATGATGGACATTACACAGATTTTTTTTAAATGACTGCATAAAGGAATAGTTTTCTGCTCAGTAAGGGGCTCTATTTCAATAGTACGAATTAAAACAAGCTAGAATTGCTTGATTGACACAAGCAGTTCTAAGCTATACTTGGAGAATGTATAGGACCATATCTGGCAGGTCATTCTTATGCTTATAGGATAGAAATGACCTCCCAAAAATTTACCTTTCAATTCTTTATCAATAATGCATTTTAGCTTTCATGATAGTCTACAGTGTTTGAAACTGAAATGTTTCTCAAATAGCTATAAATGTCAGAAGCATGTTATAGATTTTAAACTGTCAAGATTGACCCTCTCTGATGACATATTGTATTTTCAATATTTTATTTAAATTTTCAACACAAAATATGATTGGATTAAAAATGATTGTTTTTATAACAGCCTGAGTGAGATTTATCTTTGAAGTAAGTAATCAAAATTCATAATCATGGAAATATGTGAAAAAATAGAGCAATTTAAATGCAGATAGTCTAATCCTTCCATATTTATTATGTATTTCAAATACAATTGGGTCATTTGTGGAAACAGTTTTTATTCATCTTTTATAGAGACTCTTTGATTTAGATAAATTAAATCTAGAATGATTTAATAAGCATGACTCTGCTTAGCTACTTAATTTGAAACTGCTATAGTATACAATTAAAAAATTGTCTCTGCAGAAACTAATTTCAGAAGTGAAAGTTCAAGTGGAAAACCAGGTAAAAGGCATCTACTTAAACATTACTGCCATCTGTCCAAATGGGACCAGAAAGCCAGGCACAGATGGTTGCGGAAATGTGACAAGCAATGATGAAGTACGTGAGTGTGCTTTTCCCCATTTAAAATAAACTAATTGTTTGGCATGCTTTCTCACAGAAAATCAAACCATCCTGAAAAACTTTACTTACTACTGATTCCAAGGATCTTATCTCTACTTTAAAGCAACTTTATTATCTCTTTGCAAAGTTCCTACTTGTTTTAACTTCATTGACTGTTCTTTCAAACTCTCAAGTTCAAAGAAATAAATATATATTATATTAGAATACTTTTTCAATGATAATAACTTTAAACTTAGGTTTCACAGCCATTATATATTAGGAAATCACATCTCCTCAAACAAGTAGTATCTATACTTACGATGATGATAATACCTTTTGGTTTTGAATCTGAAAATGCTCAGAGTAATATGAAACTGAAAATTAATAAGTCACAGAAAAGAATGGGAATGATGGAGCAGCTGATAAAGACAAAGAATTCCAAAATCTTTTGCTTTGTGATTGTCCCAATACACTCATCATGATATAGGAGGAAGCAGGGAAATTTGTTAAGAACAATAAAAAAGCAGTATCATCATTTAACTAAAAAGGAATGAAATGTGGAAAAGAGAGGCCCAGGTTATAGTAGCATCAGGAAACAGGAACATGGGAGATACGGATTCTCCTGGGACTGGCACAATAGGGACTAAATACAAAGAAATATGCTTTTAAAGGGAATTCTTGTTGGATGAAGTGATTTTCAGTGAGTCATTTACCTCTGGAGGCATCAGCTGCCCCATTTTTAAATGAATAGCTTGGACTAGAAGACTTCTAATCCCTTTTCCTTCCATCTCAAAGAGTCTGTGATATTATTTTAATGTCATGCTACAGAGAAAAAGAAAGTCATTGAAAGAGATAAAAAGTCCTAAGATTCTAAGATTGAATGCAAGAGAATATTCCTTTCTCTTTAGTTTGAAGATATTTTTCCCTCTTGATAAGTTCAGAATCTTCAGGCAGTATAGTTGCTCTCACAAGATGTATATTTGAAATGAATTATTGCTAGATTCTAGTTTTGTAGGCTCCTCCAAATCACTCCTTGGATTTTGTTCAAAAGACATTATATTCCAGTTTACAAAATACATATTTGATTTCTATTAAACATAGAAAAAACTTTGTTTTAACAAAAGGTAACACTAAGTTACTTTCTGAGTAAGAGTTACCTTCTTAGAAATAGTTCATTCTTTCAAAATCAGTTTTGACAGAATGTTTTTCCCTATTTCTTACTTTTTTTTCTTTTCTTTGTCTAAATCCTGTTATTCTTCTCACTTTCAACAAGTAGTATAAACAGGTTAATTCTCAGGAAGAGTCGTATGACCTCTTGGTTATATAAAACCTGAGTTTTACTCTATTATAAATATTGGCAGTGATCATATTATCCTACATGTCTGTTAATCCTTAACATTAAGATAAAAAACATTTCAAGTATAACACCAACTGCATTGATTTTAAAATTATGATACTAATTCTAATTTCTAATGCATATATATAATATATAGCCTAAATATAGATCTTTCATATCATTACATGTGTGTATATATATGTGTATGTATATATGCATATACATGTATATGTATGCATATATGTATAGGTATATATATATACACATACACATACAAATATAAATATATTTGTGCTAGGCTCTTTGCTTGGGATGGATATAGCCATATATATCCATATATATTATATACCAATTCATATATATGCCTATATATGTATGTATCAAAAGTGGAATGGACATTTCAAATAGTCTTGAAATTCTGTCCATTTAATGATGCAATACAGGCAAGTAGCAGTCATTGCATCTTTTAACTGTTCAGTTTATATTAGGAAATAAATGAAATTAAAAAGGGATGTTATATCTACGTATGAAAGAGTGCATGTGTAATTTATAAATATTAATTTCTATAAGATGGCATATTATCGATTCAAAATATCATTAACAGATATAATACTGGTAATAAAAATAATCAAGACATATAAATATATCTTCTTCCCCTCCCTTTGCCCCACATTTAGGTTCTTTTCAATGTAACAGTTATGATGAAAAAATGTGATGTCACAGGAGGAAAAAGCTATGCAATAATCAAACCTATTGGTTTCAATGAAACCACTAAAATTCATATACACAGAAACTGCAGCTGTCAGTGTGATGATAGCAGAGGACCTAAAAGAAAGTGCATAGATGACAATTTTCTAGATTCCAAGTGTTTCCAGTGTGATGAGAATAAATGTCATTTTGATGAAGATCAATTTCCTTCTGAGAGTTGCAAGTCACACAAGGATCAACCTGTTTGCAGCGGTCGAGGAGTTTGTATTTGCGGGAAATGTTTGTGTCACAAAATTAAGCTTGGAAAAGTATATGGAAAATACTGTGAAAAGGATGACTTTTCTTGTCCATATCACCATGGAAATCTGTGTGCTGGTGAGTATAAATATCTACATGCAGTTTTTACTAGCTACTATTTAATTAGCATATATGTTAAAGTATCTTTAAATCACATCTTTATAATTACTAACCCTGAATCTGAATTTAATATTCAAAGTTTCAGTCTATGAAATTTGGGCATGGCAACAGATTTATACCACATGATTCTGATATTTACATTTTAAATCATTTTGTACAGTAAATACTTAAAAATAAAAAGTTAATTGTTATTCTCAAGAATGCCTCAACCTTGTAAAGATATATACCAGAAAAAGAAATTACTGATGATGTCCGACAGGTTTTCTAAGATCAGGGTATTCTTCTAGAAGGATCTGATTCATTCTCATAAGTGGTCACTTCTTCCAGCTTCCTCAGAGGATAGTGAGCTATAAAAATATACTTTTCATTCACTACAGAATTCTTAATGCATTATTACAGATGGCATTGTAAATTTGTAGTGATTTAAACTTTACCAGTTTATTTTTGGAAAATCAGCAACACAATTGTCAAAAGACAACATTCTTCAAGAAAATACTGTTTTATAAGTAATCTAGAAGATAATTCCAGAGGCCACACACAGATCAAATTTTAAAATGAAATCATTTGAAACAAAAATATCAAAAGTATTTTTTGGATAATTCAGTTTACTGCCACCTAGAGGTTAGATTACAGGAAATCTATACAGCATTTTAAAAATTAATACAAATGATTATTTTCAAAGAAATTGAGTTTTCTGCGACAGTGTGCTAAATCTATTTACTGTTAAACCAGCTTTTTAGTGTTTGCATTTTGGTAAGCAAATGTTAATTAGATTATTGATGAACTGAAATAGTTCATTGTCATAAGCATACAGAAGGTAAGATATTTATACAAAATGAATTCTTGTGTAAGCTAAAAAATTGCTCTATATCATATAAACATGTGATGGCAAATTGCCTTCTTATTCTATTATATACAAAAAATATTTTATATTCCAAACATTTATTCATCTCTACCTGATATCATGGGTAGAATGGATTATAGATGACTTTAGAACAAACCATTAATTATCTGTTAACTTTTTAGAGCTAATCCTGTTTGGAACAAGGAAGAGAAAGAATTCTGAGATCATTTCCCTTAGCTGTCAATCTCTCAAAGAAGTTTGAAATAAATTGAGATTCCCAGTCTCTGCTTATAGTAAAATATCAAAAATCAATGTATTGGGTCTTCTGTATGACAATACTACTGATGCATGGGCAGCTGAGAATCTGCTCTGAATTATTTGTGTATAACTTGCAAGTGCAGACCATAGGCTGACAATCACTTTCTTCACTAGTCTCATTTGAGAATAAAAACACACATTCACAGGTCAGTTGGCTGGAATTAGTCCTGAAGCTTGCTTGTGGGGAACAGGGTCTGGCAGATGTTTGTCTGGCCTGGACTTCATTAGTTTTACATTTAGCAAAATGAGCTGACCTAACAGTGGACTCTATGGAACAGTTACCCTATGAGGTGCTCTACAATAAAAGGAGGGAAAGAGGAAGCCAGAGAAGGAAGGGAAGGAGGGAAGGTAGGAGGGAAAAGTCTGTTGTTGAATAAGCTTGAGAAACACTATATAATCCTGTAAAAGGTACTCCCTCTTGAAAATTTCTAGTTCACATTAGCATATTAAGTTTTAAATACTTCTGCAGTCTAAAATCCATTTAGCTATGTATAACCAGTGTTTTTCCTCAACTTATTTGTCTGCATAGATGTCCCCAACGCTGACACACACACATCTACTGCCTTGCTTTCTGTCGTGCTTTTTCTCATTACTAATAATAGCCCACAGCATACTTTTGACATGCCCTGCCAATCTGCTAACTAATGTCCTGAAGATGTGAAAGGATTAGTTCAGCTTCCCTGGAGATCTTATCTTTAAACATGGCACAGCGGAACTGAAGCACTAGAAGGGTTTGCCTTGTGGACCTTCAAAGTTATCCCAGGCCCTTGGCAATAACGAGAAACAAAGAGAATAAATTATGGAAGCTATTAATCAAATACTCATTTTTTTAGATATCAAGTCAGACAATTAACATTACTTCAGGCTTTGTGGCTTCTTTATATTTGTGTTTTTAATTTAAACCAACATACAGTGACCTTCAAGTAGTTGGGCAGCCACTGAAGGAAGGGCAGACTTCACAACTGACAGCACAATACATTAGCATCAGGAGATAGCTACAATCGAACAGCTTTGAAAACAGTCACTCCTATGTCCTGGCACTGTCAGACAAATAGAAAATGATGCTGTTTCCATTTCACTTGACCGGCAGTGTGTTTCCATGGAGATGGGAGGGGAATTCACGTTTGGAAAGGCTTCACAAAGTCGGTGGCCCCAATAACTTAGGTCCTGGGGTGTCTTTATTGCAGGGCACGGAGAGTGTGAAGCAGGCAGATGCCAGTGCTTCAGTGGCTGGGAAGGCGATCGGTGCCAGTGCCCATCAACATCAGCCCAGCACTGTATCAATCCAAAGGGCCAGGTGTGTAGTGGAAGAGGCACCTGTGTATGTGGCAGGTGCGAGTGCACTGATCCGAGGAGCATAGGCCGCTTCTGTGAACACTGCCCCACGTGTCACACAGCCTGCAATGAAAACTGGTATGTGTTCCCTGACTCCAAGCATACATAATATTATAGCTATGTTTGTCCTTTTATATTCTGCCTTTCTTAATCTTAGAAGTTGCTGGACCTTCTCCTCAGGTAAACTATTATTATCATGCTAAAAAATAAATGAATGGGGGATTTAGGAATTATAAGACTTAGATTCCAAACTTTGGCCACTAGATATCTGTGGAAGTATCCAAATTTATCTAAGCATTCACTGTCTTACCTTTTTTCAATTAGGTTTTTTTTTTAAAAGAATAATATTCATTATTCATAAAGGTTTATTGGGCTTTTCCCTAGCTTCTTTGAGATATAACTTCATGCAATTTTATTGTGTACAACGTGATGATTTAGGGGCTGCCAGCTTCCCAGCTTACTACTAATTAGGTGTTTGATATGGGGCAAGTTGTTGAAATTCTCTGTGCCTCAGTTTCCTGATACCAAAAGTGAGGATAATAATAGTGTCTTGCTATAGTTCTGTGAAAAAATTAACTTAGATGATTCATGTAAAAAAATAAACTCTGTACTTGGTACACAGTAATAGAATAAATGTTAGCCATTGTCATTGTTTTATTTTTATTAAAGATAAAGAAAGATGGTGGTTACGAAGCGCTGTAGAAATAAATGATGAATAAATGAAAGGTAACATGTTAAATGAAGGTAGCATTATTGTTTTGTGCCAATAATTAACTTTCCAATAATAGTCTGAGTCCTATTCAAAGACCACTACTCTAAACACCGCTATGCGTTCCAATTTGTTTTACTCAAACTCTTAAGACATTCACTTTTTCGTGTTGGTAGCTCAAGTAAAATTTTTAAACTGTGCATAGTAATTTATGTAACTATCTTGGAAATGCCGTACTTAAACATGATGGAGTTACTTCTAATGAACCCAACCAAAATTTGAACTGTGTATTCATTGCTAAACTTTTCCAGTAGTGTCTTAACATTCATCTTCTAAAACATCTATGCTAGTTGTATGTGTATGTGTATATGTGTGTAGTAAGAGTGTTTTATTCATTCCTAGAGATTTTCTTCTCAAGATAAAAAAAATCATAATTAAACTACTTTAAGTGGTTAGAAAGTAACTTTGCCATGGTACTAAATTCAGTCAAGATTAGAATTAAGTGTCATAGCTTTCTTTCCCAGTTTTCCAAGGCTGCTGTCCTAAAGCAATACTCTATTTCTTATAGAAAATACTACAGGCTACAATCTTATTAAAGTTATATGTTTTCACTTCTGTTTCCCCTTATAGGAATTGTGTGCAATGCCTTCACCCTCACAATCTGTCTCAAGCTATACTTGATCGGTGTAAAACCTCATGTACTTTCATGGAACAGCATTATGTGGACCAAACATCAGGTAAACCAAATTTTAATAATCAAAGCACTGAAAAAATATCTGTAGAGAATCATGTTTCCCCAAAGGGCCCTTAATCGACATCCTAAAGAATGGACTAACTGCTTCAATGTTTTCAATCTCCCAGAGATAGTACTCTATAAAACTAGCTGAGTATGTTTGCCAGGCTTTGGCTGAATCATTAGAGCTCCCATCTCGGCTAAATTCCCATGCTGTGCATCTCCATGGAAGTACAACAAACAGATTTTCTAGTGGCCTCAGTGAGCTAAGAATAGGAATTTCCTATAGAGAGTCCATTTCATTCTTAGGGACAAGATCTATGGTACCATAATTGTCCTTCATCACCCAAACCTGCTTCCAGTTATAACCTTCCTCATGTCAAACCAACATTTACTTTCATGTTTCAGGTGAAGCCAAAAAATTCTAAGTAACAATGGTCTGCTTTTGCAAAATGCAAAGCTTCAAAGTTTGAAAGATTATAAAGGTGGCAAGATGGAAAGATGGCACAATGAAGACTTTGGCTTAAGATGTTTCTTGACACTAGTAAATAAGAAATATCACCCCTCTTACCATATTTCCCTGAGCCTCAGTTTCCTCAACTGTAAAATGGAGACAATATCAATATCAGAGTTGTATAAGATAAATGAGCCAGTGGACATGAAAGAAGTAGGTAATTTTAAAGATACCACATAAATGAGACAACCATGTGAAGGCTGTGTTCAAAGATTATTTCTGAACAAAAGTTCATTAGAATCCGATAGCCAGCAATCTGTTTCGCTCACATGTAAGGTGTTAAGTTATAGATGAATTAGAAATTAAATTTGAAATTGTCTTCAGCAAAAACATTCGTACTGCTACTATTATCTAGCCTCTCTTCCAACCTGTAAGAATAATTCCAGATCTTAGAAGGAGTGCACAGAAAAATAAACTTTCTCCAGAGTTGTATTTCCTTCTTCCCTCACATCCACACTGATCTTAGCCCGTAATGAATTTGGCTCTGAAAACAGCCCATGTGCTGCCAGCTGGGGCTGTAGCAATCACTCCAGAAAGCCAAGTGCCTTTTCTAATAAATAGAGCCCTTACTGTCAACATGTCATTTATTATGTTAAGTAAACAAACCTACTGTGACCTAAGTGTCATTACAAAAAGTATTCCATTAAAGCTCCTTAGGAAAAGCCCCAGTTTGACCTAAACTATGAAGATGGTCATGGCCAGGGCTTAATGTTTGGCTATCCAAAATGACATTTAAAAATGCATGCAGATTTGATCCCTGAAAATGTCCTCTATCCTAACCCATTAGAAATATTTGTAAAATGTATCAGTAGAGAGGGGACTCCCCACCCCTTCACAACTATTGTGCAAAAAGAGGAAAAGGGCATTTGTTAGCCACCTCTATTATCTGTCCACTCAATCACACTTAAAGAGTGTTCTTTGGTCTTTCTGGCTAAGCTTCTACTAGGCGAGAAGCCAGTAAGCGGGATCAAGCCATGTGCCCCTATAAGGATGTGCCTTAGCTGACTGAGTAGTTCTAAGTCAGCCAAGGGAAATAACAGTCTTTCAAGATGAAAAGCATGCATGTCACAAACCTTAGGGTCGATGTGGAAGGCTCCAAGGACATCACTTTGAATAGAGAATTTTGGAATCTCTGTGTGTGAGACCTGTAATGAGGGGAAATTTATATTTATGTTTAGTGCTGCTATTCTAATTAATAGTCCTCCAGCCTCCCTTTCACCTTTCTTTCAAGGAACCTTACCATTGACCAGAACAAAACTGGGCTTTAAGTCTTCTCCCTTGGAGAGAAGCTCTTGCCTTTGTTCCTGAATTCCTGGCTTATTCAAGAGCATGCTTGGTCATCCCTGGGAATTCAGACACAAATCACCCACAATTGGGTGATCGCTTTTTTAAGCCTTGGCAAGTCGTCTCCCAAAGGGCACTCTTGGGGAGACCTTCAGACATTTAGATGAAGTCTCCAAAATCTGGCGAACACATGCCTCTTTAGGACAGGAGGTAATTTTGTGAATCTGGGGCAGCTGGTGAGTTCTATGGAACACTTGCATATTGTGCAATCATTTTCCTCTTGGATTTGGGTAATACCTCTGGCAGCCACAGCCTAGCGTGCCCCTCCTCTTAAGGCAGCATATCATTTCCGGCTAGTAATTATTTAGTCTTCAAAAAATATACAGTGGAATTTTTAGAAGCAAAATTGGATAATTTGGTTAACAGACAAGTAAAAAGTAAATTAATAAAACCTGAGGAAAGAGATTTGTGTATTGTCCTGAATTAGACATTCCCATTTCCTAGAGAAAATATGTGTATAATCATGAAAAGTTACACTGCAATTTCAAAGGAAATATGTATTCATCTACTACAGTTGTACTGATTTTAGCTTCTGTGGATGTTTACTTTATTTTCCATTACTCATGTGCAACAACTGAAGAGGAAATATAACAAGAGAAATATAAGCTAATGAGTAGAGCTGTTAAATAATTTTTTAAATCCTGTCTTCCACTAGTAATCAAGTGTACCCACCACAAAAACTGACTTTCTCTCTCCCTCTCTCTCTCTCTCTGTCTTGGATAAAACTATATTTGGTTAAGGGGTGTGGACATATTCCAGTTAATACAACTAACAAATCAAGCTGCAAAGAAATACATTTATTAAATACCTTAATTGTGGCTATTCTCCAAAGGAGAGTTTTAATGAAAATATTTTAAGAATAAATGTGTAATAAAAATTAGAGTTTATTGTTTGAATCAACAGTAATGGAAGTCTTCTGTTTTAAAACTATAGATATGCAAACATCTCTGGTCCTATTAATTGAGATGGTAAATATTGTTTACTTTTGGAATCCTTTGATTTACTCATTCTAGTTTTTAATCCATTTATTTATTTGCTTCATTACAGAATGTTTCTCTACCCCAAGCTACTTGAGGATATTTTTCATCATTTTCATAGTTACATTCTTGATTGGGTTGCTTAAAGTCCTTATCATTAGACAGGTGATATTACAATGGAATAGTAATAAAATAAAGTCCTCAGCTGATTACAGGGTGTCGGCCTCAAAAAAGGTCAGTGAATTATTAAAAAAAATTACTATCAGTATGCCATTATCTACTTCTAATATTTAGGTCCTTATTTAATGATGATATTTCTTCTCCATCAAGGACAAGTTGATTCTACAAAGTGTTTGCACAAGAGCAGTAACCTACCGACGTGAGAAACCTGAAGAAATAAAAATGGATATCAGCAAATTAAATGCTCATGAAACTTTCAGGTGCAACTTCTAAAAAGATAAAAAGTACTTTATGAGAAACTGGATTTTTAATAATTGCTCCTAAAAATTATAATTTTAGAAGTCACAGGAGGAGACAAATTGTTCTAGATCATGCCAGTTTGCTGGTTGTCAACTCGAATGAAGACTGACGAGCATCCTCATCATCATGTGACTCACATCGCTGCTGAATTTTTCAGAGAAAAATGTGTCTTACTACTGTTTGAGACTAGTGTCATTGTAGCACTTTACTGTAATATATAACTTATTTAGATCAGCATAGAATGTAGTTCATCTGAAGAGCACTGATTACACTTTACAGGTACCTGCCATTCCTATGCTTCCCAGAGAGACACAATTCCGTGAGATAGTTTTGGCATTGTGTCACTACAGGGTACAGTAATCCCTGCATGAAACATGCAAAAGGAAAAAAACAATAAGGCAGTTATACTAATGTTGACAAACACTTTAACAATTGGCAGTGAATTGTCAAGAATAGGCAGATGAATAAATGGGTAGTGTTTCACTCATTTAAGAGGTGAACAGATAAAATCTTAATCTTGAGGGATATTGCTTTTGAAACTGTAGTTTTATGCATGTGTTTGTTTTCTTCTTTTTACAAGATGGATACTAATGCCAATATTCTCTCCCCTTTGCCTTTATATTTTAGTTTTCTTTCTTACAGGATAAGTTTATATATGTCACAGATGACTGGATTAAATAAGTGCTAAGTTACTACTGCCATAAAAACCTAATAATACAATGCCACTTTATTAGAATTCTGGTTTTAAAAGGTGAATGTTTAATAAGGAACACTGTAAAGTAACATCAAAATTTGAACAGCTTCGTTGTTTGCAGATATGGAGTTTTATATCTTCTTACCTGGTAAACTGGATGGACTATTTCACCATTTCATCTATCTAACCATCACATTAAAATTCACAAGATATTTAGAAACTCTGCCTCAAGCAACGTGCCACACCTTTGAATGCATTTTCTCATATTTAATCCAAGTAGGTATTAGCATTTTTCAAATTAAAAGCTATATTAAGCTATATTATTTTTGCCCTTCAATGAAGCCTAAGGACATACATTCCCTTCATCACCTCAACCCCACTCTCCAGAATTCTAAAAGTATACAATTGGAGGAGGATAGACAACATCTTAGAAATAAGCTAATTCACCCTTTGAGTTAGTCGAGGAACCACAATAATTTATCAGAAAACATCTCAGTAATTAAGTGGCAGCATTCAAAGAGAACTTCTATCTTACTGACAAGCTAGTGTTCATTGCACAATATCATGCTACCTCTTGAGTTGTTAAAATATCCTATTGGGAAGTATTTTTAAATGTAATTTACTGAAGTCTTAAGTATATGGGCATGAGAAAATTTAGAAGCAAGGCAGATAAGAGTAATTCAAACTGAACTGGCCATGAATGTCTTCCAATCTTTCCTGCTAATCAGGGTCTAAGAGCTAACTACAGGGACATCCATTCAGGCCTTAGCCTGCATGAACAGCACCCCCTAGAATTTAGCAAGTACTCAGCCCAAGAGATTGATACAGAGGCTTTTATCTCCCCCAATGGAAACTTCTTCACAATTACCATATCCCAACAGACTTACTCAGTCTGATTTTACTGGCTAGATGTCCAACAGTCCTGTGTGCAGTACAGAGCTTTGCCTATGACAACCATGTCTTCTAATAATTAACTTCCCAGATTTGCAGTCTTCCAGCACCTGAGTTAATCAAAGTGCTAGATATGTGCATTTCAATGAAGACCAATCCCCACCCCATATTCTACCCTAAAGAGCACTTAAAAACATATAATACGTTGTTCTGAAGCCAACAAACACAGCAGCTCTGTTAGCCGTCCCCTAAAGCCAAGCAATTATGACCCTTAAGTTGAACTGTATTTCCTTCCCCAAATGAGACTGGGGATATTGACATAATTCAGTACTGTGACTCACTTGTGTAAGACACCCTTGATCACCAAGGATAACGTGAAAATCATATTTTGCACCCTGCCTGTCTCACATAGCATACTTTTTTAAAAGGAAAATAAATGGATACTTGACAGCCTCCCAGAAGAGAAAAGTGGAAAAAATCCATTTACTAAAACACTGACAATTAAAAAAAAAAAAGAACATTATGATGTTCATCAACTAATTTTCATGTGGAATGAATTAACCAAAAGAGCATAATAAAATGAAACCCTTAAAAATCCAGGATTTATATTTTTCCACTCTCAATAATTTGCACTAATTTATAACAGACCGAGGCTGTTATCATAGGGAGGAACAGACTTCCTGATAGGCACTTCTATGCTAGATGGTGACTCGTTGTGCTTGTGATGTCTTGTGCTTTCTTTTTGTACTTAAAGATCTAATTCTTAAAGATTTTAGAGCTTACGTTTTACTTGAATAATTGATATTTTCCTGTATAATGGCTTGTGAGAAGAGGATTAATATTTGACTAGTTAGAATTAATTAAAAGGTAAGGGAAAACAGGGTATTCTTAGATTAAATAATATTTGTAAATAGAGCTTATTTTCAACTAATATGACCACAGGAGCCTTTTGAGATTCACTAATATTAAACTCAAGTAATGAAATTTTAAATGGTTAACAAAGTTAAGAACTTGAACACTTTTGGTACGACAGCATTTCTGTGCCCTGAAGTATGTAATGATTTAGAAATGTGCCATACATACACTACAATATAACTTCTGCATGTTATTTCTCTGGGGACATATTTATACTGCAGTGTACATGGATTTATAAGCATTTGATATCTTATTGAAAATTAATATTTATGAAGTTATAGTCTCTGCAAGATGCAAAAATTCACTAAAAAATCTGATTATGCTGTAGCTTTGGTTAATAAAGATTTTTTTAAAATCTAAAGTTAGATTTCTCATAGGGAAATTTTTCAAAACTCAAAATTAAAATTAGTGCATATATCGGATGTAACACTTCACTAAAGAATAAATTCCAAATATTTTTAATATATACTTAATCTCCATTGAAGATATTCTTATGTATGACAACAGGCATCCATGAGACATTGAAATATTTTTATGATGAACCATGAAAATTTTTCTCCAAAGAATTATATTCCTCCAGATACCTGGTATAGCAAAGTAGACTCAATGGCTTTCACTTTCTTTACTTCTGTTTTTTTACACTTTTTCCTAAGGGATTGCCCTAAAATGTGAAACTCAATAAGCCTAATTGTGAAAAATAATCTAATGTAATGCTACAATGAAGTTCTTCATTTTCAAACATCATTTAATGGTTTTTAAAACTCATTTGAATCTATGTACCCAAACATAGACCACTTAAAAACTAAGAATTCAAAATTTTCACAACTGTTAGAGATCCTTTCATTTTTCAAAGATTTGAAATCTACATATTTTAATAAAAGTTTCAAGTGAAATATAGCTATTTGGGAGTTCAAACATATGCATATTGTATTTTTATTTACTTTTAACATTTAATGTATGATTGTCTTTATCAATATTGACTTTAAGAACTCCATTTCATGCAATGCAAAATGAAATATATTTTCAAATAAATATAGAACCAGCATTCCTTCAGATCATTTTTCTAATTCCTCTATGGAAAAATTTATTATGGGTAACTGATTATACATATTCATATTACACTGATTTTTCAATATAACATCTCTTAAATTGAGATGTATCTTGCAATTGTTGGCATGTTAGATTCAGTGTTGAAAGTTGTGCTTGAATAAATATTACACTAATTCATTTTTAACTAAATATTTATGGGTATAGGCACATTCCTTTCTTACATATATCTGAGAATTCATTTATGATAACATATGAGCCAGTTTTCAGTACAACTGAATCACATACAACTCACCACGGAGCCTGACTGTCTGATTATGAGCTCAGATCCTGCAGACCTTTAGGTTATAAAAGCTTTTTCAGCCTCCTGTTTATACTTTATGCTCACTTAAAACCCTCACTTAAGTGACAAGAATGCATGGGTTTCTCCCAGTTTTGTTAACAAATTTTGATTCTTTCTATTCCTTTGTAAAGAGTACATTTATGCCATCATCTCACTTTTAAATAGAATTAACTGGAAGAATATCACATGAAACCGTCATAATTAGATTTTGCAGCATCTTGTATGTCTTATATCAATGAAAGGAGAAAAATATGTTACAACCAATCAGTGCTGTAGGAAAAAAACTTTCTCTTTGAGTCCAATTTTTTTTATTCTTCTTTAATGTTTCTGGTTCTTTTGATTTTTTCTTTGGCTCTGATAAACTTACCTTCAAGCCTATGTAATGACTGTCATAAAACTGCATATTTAAATTATTTGATTTATATTAAACAATTGTTCAGCTATCTGGGCAGCTGTTAATGAAATACCTGAGAGTAACAACACTACTCTTTTATCTACCTGAAATACTTTCTGCATAAAATTTATCTTTTAAGCTAACTCTATTAATCATGTTTCTAACCTCTATAACCTACTTCAGTTAATTTAACCCAACAAACAAGGAAAAGCAAAAAACAAAAAACACTGCAGTAACCAAGGATGGAAAATGTGATTTGTCTGAAGAAACTTTACTAACTTTACACTGTACCACAGATAAATGTGATTTTGATAAGAATTCCACACGTGACAAGTATGGTACATAAATTTTAGTAAGAATATTGAATATAAAATATTTTAATTCTAAATTATAAAATTATATAAATTTGCACATGATATAGAAATTCATTTTGTGTATATTTAACAGAACTTTAAAACTATTTTACATTTACCAGCTACTTCATTGAAGTTTTCTAAACCTCTGCAAAAAAGTTTAGAAATGTTTTTAAATTATCAGTGATATAACCTTATTTGTTTCATTTAACAAGTCTTGTCTTTGTAAAAAAAATTTTTAACTTAGAGTGTATTTTGAAATTAAAATATTTAAATATAAAATAGCTCTAAAAAACAAAATCTCATTAAACAAGTTTTTTATTATTTCTGGCTTTGAATTATACATAAAATTAAATTGTCTTAACACAGAAAATTGGGGAATATGATAATTTTACATAATATACTATGAAGCTGTTCATATAATTCTGATTGACTACTAACTTGTTTTATGTATTTATTAAAGAGCTGACACTGTAGTTGTGAGATGTCTATTTTTCTAACAGAGCTTGTAAAAGTTATGACAAGCATTTAATTAATGCATCATTCTGTTTAAAAGTAGGTGTTGATCAATATAAAATTTTGTTTTAAAATAAAAACATAAAGATCTAAGAATTCTCCTTTATTTACCAGTGTGTATAACATGACCATCACAGCTGCCGGGCAACAGCTCTCTGTTATATGAGGAAATGTAATAACATCTATATATTGTCATTGGTAGAGGATATTATGTAATTCCAAAAACCACTACTTCTATAAAATTGTAGGGCCAATGATAAAGAGGTTGGGGTCATTCTAATTGCTCTATTTCCCTTTTGATAGCTGCCCAATGATGGAAGCAGAAAGAATATCCTAATTACAAAGAACTGAAAAACTAGCTAAAAGATAAATTAGGCTTTTTCTACCAGCCAGAGACTTCTACCAACACTTTGATAAAAATATAACATGTTCATAAACTTCAATTGTACATTCTCAAGAGCCATATTTAAACTACTGCAATTTATGAAATACCCGTATGCTATGATTTTTCTTTATTTAACCTAGGGGAGAGAGTAGAGCAAATGAGGGGACACATTAAAAGTTAAATAAGACATATAGAGAGATTCTCTGTCCTTTAGTTTTTAACAGTTTGAAGGAAAAGGTATGTTTAGCAAACCTGTAGATAGAAGGCTTACCCTGGAGAGATCAGAGGGAAGCAAGCTATCAGGAGATCTCACAAGTCTTTTTTTTGAAAATTCATGCCAATTGGGTGTGGGCTACAGTCTTTTCATGTTCAGAATCTCCATTTTGTTATGAGTATTTTTTGGCCCCTTTTTTCCCTTCCCCTTTAGTAATAGGGTCTACCCACTGGAGTTTCAGTAGAGACTTAACTACCCAGACTCCTTTGCAGCTAAATGTGGTTACAGGACTAAATGTTGGCCAGTGGGATAGAAGAGGAAATAATATGTGCAACCCCAGATCTCACTTCCTTTTTCCTTCTTTTTGCTCCCAGGACAACTGTCTTTGCAAAGGAATTGTCAGAGCTTCCCCTTCAGCCATCAAACGCTCACCTCAAGACATCCCTTGATAGGGAAACAATCTTTTTTTAGCTAAAATACTGCACTCAGTGTCATATCAGATAATTTGTAATGATGTATTCTTTATATAATTGTTTCACTGAATCCTTAGCAATACTAAATACCATTTTCTTCAATTTTCCAAATAAGGAAAACAAGGCACAGAGAGGTTAAAGCCCTTGTATAAATGCATGCAGCTAGTAAGTGGACAAGGGAAAATTCATACCTAGCTCTGTTTTTATCTCCATAAATGCATGATCATGTGTGAGGATAGATTTTACTAGTTTAACTATGTCTCCATTTCCAAAAAACATGTGCTGTAAATAAAGTTGAGCTAATAATATATGTGTACAACTACTACACAGGAAGAAGTAATAGACCTTAAAAATGAAAAACAAAATGCTAAGCGCACTCAGATGCTACAGTGAGACAGCAGCAAGTTCATGGAGGATAGCATTTGACCTAGGCCTTGGAAGAGAGGTGAGTTTGTACATACAGAAAGGTAAGGTCAAGGAGAGCTAGGAATGGTGAAGCATTAAACAGTGGGGATTCCATTCAAGAACACTGAAATCTTATTGAGATGCAGCATTAGATAATGAAAAGCAATAACCTACAGGTCCTAGGTTATGGAGAGCTGGACTTCCAGGCTAAGAGGCTTGAACTTTCGTTACTAGGAAAAAGCAAGCCCTGAAGTTTTTGCACAGAAAAGTTATATTATTGAATTTATATATGGTTTGGCATATATTTACATGAACTAAACATAACTTTTCATTAAACACTAATTTTATACCCTCTATTACTAAATGTAAATACTCTTTAATATTATTAAATATTTAATGTTCTTAATACTAAATTTAAATACTATTGAGTACTGGTATTTAAAAAATGAAAGTATACAAAAGCAGAAAAAAAATTTCAAAATCCCACTTCCTAATAGCAATCACTTTTATATGTACACATATTTTCATTTTATTTTATTATAAAATTTATAACCTTTATTGTGCTGATAATGCATATTTATTGTAAAACATCCTAAAATACATATTACTCCAACCAACCACTTAGAGTTGATCATTACCATAGATAGATAAATACATAGATACATAGATACACAGATAGTTAGATATCTGTTTGTAATTAAGAAAGAAATACTCTATAAGAAGTCTAGTATAAAGATTTTTTTTCTTCAAAAACATTCAAATGTTTTGCATGTCAAGATTTAAACAACCATTGCAATAGGTGGATATACTCCTTCCACGAATGTGCTACAATATGGCTCTTAAATTTATCAAGAAAAAGAATGAGCAGGATATGATACCAAATATAAAACACTGATTAACAACTTTAGTATTCAACAAGAGGAGATTGGTTAAATAATTTTTTTTTTAATGGAAGGGATTTGCCTTTTATAATGGCAGAGGACAAGGAGCCAAAGGAGAGAGAAATGTTTATATTGGGAAGGTTTGGATTGGTCTAAAGTACAATAGGGGAACGTTTCAGATTGTGACAGAGAAATCAGTCAAATGAGCTTGGAGAATTTTCATGAGTAAGTAAAGATCTAGACAAAAGTAGAAGGGAGGGAATATGAGCTACTACTGCAAGAAGATTTGAGAGAACTTGGAGACTGGCTAGATGTAGGTGACAGAAAAGAAACTGGTCAAAGAGAATTTTAATGCCAACTCCAAAAATCACTACAGACTTCTATCTAAATTGGAAAAAACTCCCAATCTGATCTCATACACCACATTGTGCTTGCCAATCCATTACTTTTAGACTAAATTCTAAGTTCATCAAAATAGTTGGCCAGACAAAACTAAAGCTATGAATTTTTAAACCATGTCAATGATCATGCTTTAAATATTATCAAAACAAACCTATCTGCAAGATCTGCCATATCTCCTTTTTATCTAGTTCTTTATATATGAATATTTGAGCATAATTAGCAGCGGTGATGGGCTGCATACAAAAAACAAATGGTACCCTGGCTTTTTCAACTTGGCAATCCTTTAGCACTTACTTGGTTTGGTGCATTATTTAGTCCTTAGGGCATGGCGCTGTTTGGATCTCTTCCAATGAATTGCTTTAACATCTAAAAAATTTGCAGACTATAGTGATGAGAGAGAAACTTTATTGAGCTTTGGCATTCTCTGTGCTGCTTTTCCATTGTTATGACTACAAAATACATTCTAACCATCATTAAAGCCATGAGAGATAATTATCCACTTAAGAAAATCCAAATTTTCCATTAACAATAGTTTTTTTTCCCCTACAATTTCCCCTCTAAAATTCAGGATAATCTATAAATCTATGGTTCTCAAAGAGTAGCCCCAGACCAGAAGCATCAGTGTAACCCGAAAACTTGTTAGAAATGCAGGTTTTTGGTTTCTACTGTAAATCTTGATCAGAAACTCGGAATGGGGCCCAGTTATCTGTGTTTTAACAAGTTCTCTAATTCTGATGCCTGCCAAAGTTTGAGAACCAACTCTACAAAAAGTGAAAACCAGCATCAGAAAACCATAGTTATATATTATGCTTACCAGTGCACCTAAGCCAGTACCCAGTACTCAGTACTCAGTGCAGGTACTCAAGTGTCAAATGAGTCAATGATGTTGTTTTCTCTGAGACCCTCAGATATGCCCCTGAGAAATATTATGCTCAAAATGTGTGTCATTTGTTACAGTTAAAATAATAAAATGATTGTCATATTGTTTTAAAAAATAAGGTTGACTTCAATTACTTTTTATAACAAGCCTAACATCTCCAATGTATATAGAGTCCTACATTAAAAAATTTACGTTATCCACAGCCAGTTCTCAAGTTTTCTGTCATTGAAACTCTCTCTATTCTTCTCAAAAGCTAAATGCATGTAGATTTATGCATACTGATGAGCCAGTTGGAGGATCTCCACCACTGCCCTACTTAGTAGGGAAATTTCTAGCGTGGTCTGTGGAGTTCTAGCTTAGTCAGAGAAATCTTCTCTTCATATTCTCATATTCACCAAAGTATACAACTTCTCTCCCTCTTCTCTGTTCAGACATGCTTACAAGTGTCCAGGTCTGTTAGCTGTCTCAGGAAATACACATGGAGTAGCCACACTAAGGTCAGCTGAGCACGGCATCCCTTCCATTCCACTCCCTGGTCACTGGAGTAGAAAATCCTTCTGCTTTCTCTCATTTTAAGGAATCATATTTGTTTACTCTTTTTCTCTCAGGTCTAAAACATCCTTGCCCTAGATCCAGTCTTATCCCATCTTGGAAAAAACAGTAGTTCTACAGGCATGTATCCAAATCTGTCTCCAGTCCACTAAATTTTGCATTTATTTTTGTAGTTATTTATGCTTTAGCATGAGTTTGGAAAAGGGAGGGAGGAGAAAACCTTACAGTGCCAGTAAACAGCAAAAGGGAAAGGAAAAAATGTATATACATACACTTATTAAAAGTTAGATAGACCCAAAGAATAAGAAATGGTACTGAGAACCTGTTCTGGGACTCTGGATCCTTCAGGCCACAGAGGATATAAAGAGAGAGCAAAGTTGAGAAGGAAAGCCTTTTTTTTTTTTTTAATTTTTTTTTTGAGAGCTTCCAGCTTTAAATCTCTGCTTCACCTCTGTTTGGGAATAGGGTGAGGGATATTCCCTTTAATCCCCAGCCTAGTGGAACTTCAAAGGAACCACTAGGAGCTTTGAAATTTATTCCCTGCATCTGGGACAGAGAAATCTGATGCCTGGCTCATGCTGGAAAAAGAGGCTTCATCACAGATCAGTGCTGATAACATATATGGCTATGCCCTGGGTGCTATCTCCAACCAGGAAAACCTAAGGAGATAAATGGCTAGGACTAGGTATGTGTATCCTAATTCTAACTGTCTACTCTTACTCTATGCGTTAGAGTACAATTTGAAACAGAATAGATAAATGCCATTTTCCTTTCAAATATCAAAACAATAACAACAGAATACTTTTTGATATGATAAGTCTCTCTCCCCTGACCAGAGAATTTGAAATGAAAAAAAATGCATGGACTGAAAACATGTTCAATAACACTGTATATTATGTTCTTTAAATTAATTGGAGTTTACATTTTTGTGCATTTAAAATTAGAAATTTCTTTGCATAAAAAACATTCACCTTAATCTACAGATAGATTCTGTAAACAGGTTACTTTTTACTTGGCAATTTCCTAGCTTCCTTTTGTTTGACTAAGGGCTTCTATTAAAAAAAAATACAAGATGTTTTTCAATAGTTAAAATGACCAAATTAACATTTAAAAGGTGCTCTCCTTTGCCCTTAGATAAATTGTAAAAGACCAGTTATTAAGCTTCAAGATTTCATTACCTTGTCCTCTGATGACACTGAGTCTACCTGGGTAGAAAAATATGTAGAACTCTTTTGAGTCAAAATTGGATGACTAAAATGGTTAACTATATATGACATCTTTTAAAATGCCTTTATTAAAACAAGATAAATATGCAATTTAAGTTTCTTCTTAGCTCCTTAGTCATTTAGTAAGAATAAGCATACTTAACTCTCTATTGTAGTAATAGGTAGGTAATGGCCTAATTAGTCAGTAATCATTTGAAAACAAGAGCAGAACAGAAGAACCCACAGACTTCCAAAGCATTGGGGAGTAATTAATGCATTCTTAAAAATGCTGATGAGTTAATGTGTCAGTGAGTCTTTATAATGGATGTGGGTGGTTCAAGAATAAAGGAGAGATAAATGGGTAAGAAAATGCCACAGTAGGAAAAAATCTCCCTCACTTACCTACCAGCCCTTTGCCTCTCTCTCTCCCTCCAAACCCCAACTTCCCCCTACCCTCGCCCTCGCTCTCATTAGTTCTCCTTAGCGCGTGCTCTCTCTCTCCCTCTCTCTGTGTCTCTCTCTGCCTCTCTCTCTCTCTCTCTCTCTCTCTCTCTCTCTCTCTCTCTCTCTCTCTCTCCCCCTCCCTCTCCCTTTCTCTCTCCCTCTCCATCTCTCTTTCTTTCTCTTTCTCATAGACATATACACAAACTCATACATATACCCTGTATGAATCATCACATTAGTCATGACACAGCTGCCCAGGGCCCCTTTAGAATTTTTCTTCTATGTAATTTATTTACATGCAGTGTAATGCAGAGATCTTAAGTTTATAAATTGATTCTGATAAATGTATACAGCAGAGGGAGGGGGGGAGAGGGGAAGTAGTAGTAAAGGGAGTCAAACATATGGTGACGGAAGGAAATTTAACTTTGGGTGGCAAACACACAATGCAATATATATATGACATATTGAATTATACGCTTGAAACATATGATTTTATTAACCAATATCACTCCAATAATTTTAATAAAAATAAATAAAATGTATACATCTATGTAACTACCATCCCAATTAAGATATTTTTGTCACTTCAGAAAATCCTTTATGCCCCTTAACTTCCAGTCAATCAATCCCCTCCTGTGACAGTAAATTTTATGTTTCTACTTGACTGAGACAGAGCTCCTAGATATTTTGTCACACATTATTCTAGATATTTCTGTGAGGGTGTTTTAGGGTGAGATTTATACTGAATCAGCAGACTTTGGGTAAAGCAGATTACCCTCCACAATGGGCCTCATCTAATCAGTTGACTTTAAATCACTTTGTTCCATTACTGAGTAGAACAAAAGGCTGACCTCCCTTGAGCAAGAACACATTCACCAGCAGACAGCCTTTGCACTCAAACAGAAATTCTTTCCTGAGTCTCTCCTTCCCCCATTAGATTTTGTACTTACCAAGCCTCCACAATTACTTAACTAATTCCTTAAATATCTTTAAATACACACACACAAACATACACATACATACACACTCTCTATTGGTTTTGTTCCTCTGGAGAACCTAATACACCTCCTCTTTAATGCAATTACTGATTTCTCTTCCCATAACCAAACATTTGGAATTTCTCTCAGAATTGACAGCACTCACTTGACATTTACCCAAATCCAATCTTCTCATAGCAACAAAGTATGGAATTTAGCATAATATTTAAATAAATTATATTTGCTTTTTTTAAAGTCAGGTTCATTGTAGTATAATTTACCCTATGGAAAAATATACTTTTCAGATGGATCTTGACAAATGTATACATATAGCTATATAACCACAACTACAATCAAAATACAGAATATTTCCATCATGCCCCAAAGTTTCAAATGCCCCGTTATAGTCAATTCTCTCTCCCTATCCTCAGCCCCTAGCAACTAGTAAACTGATTTCTGTCCCTATAATCTCCTTTGTCTGGAGTGTCAGAAAAATGGAATTATACCCTATATCGTCTTTTGTATATGGCTTCTTTCACTTAACATAATGCTTTTGAGATTCAACCATGTTGGCATGTATAAGTAAGTCCTTTCTTCGCTGAATTGTAAGATTCCACTGTGTGGATGAACCACAATTTGGTATCCATTTAAATTGACTATTTCCAGTTTGAGGTAATTATGAGTAAAACTGCTATAAGCACTCTCATAAAGGCTTTTGTGCAGACATATGTTTTTATTTCTCTCAAATAAAATTATTAGGTCAACTGGTAAATATAAGGTTCACTTTATCAGAAATTACCAAACTGTTTTTGCAAAATGGCTGTACCATTTTATATTCCCAGCTACAATATGAGTGTTCCAATTGCACTACATCTTTGTTAGGACTTTGTAGTGTTAGGTTTTTAAGAGCCATTCTAGTAGGTATGTACTGCTCTACTTTTGTGGTTTTAATTTACACTTCCCTAATGACTAAAGATGTGAAGCTTTTCATGTGCTTCATTGCTATCTGTGGTGGTCAGCATTCAAGATAGCCCCCTGAATGACCCCTAGATACTGGTATTCACACCTCTGTGTAGCTGTCTCTCAAATTTAATAGGTCTGTGTAACAAATAGGAAATTGTGAAAATGGTGGTGTGTGACATCTAAAGCCTAAGTCATTAAAAATATTGTGGCTTCCTCCTTATTCTCTCTTGGCTCACCCACTTTGAGGCAAGCCAGCTGCCATGTATCGAAGACATTTCAAAAACCCCATGGAGAGAGACATGTGGTAAAGAACACAGGCCTCCTAACAATAGCCAGCATGAACTATTTAGAAGGCAGATTCTCAGCCCTAGTAAAGGCTTCAGATCACTGCGACCCCAGCCAACATCTTGGCTACAACTTCAACAAAAATCAGAACTCCAGTTAAGCTGCTTCTGCTATCCTGACCTATAAAACCTGTAAGATAAATGATTCCCGTTATTTTTAAGCCACTAAGTTACTTAGTAAATTGGTATGCAATCATAGATAGCTAATACATAATTCCTATCTTTTCTTTGACAAAATTGTTCAACCCTTCACTCTATTTTTAAAAATGTATTATTTGTCTTCTTGATATTGAGTTAAAGTGTTCTTTATATACTTTAAGTATAAGTCCTCTATAAGATAAGTGTTGTTTTGGATTGTTTTCATTTTAACACATCTTTCAAGAGAAGAAATTTTATATTTTTATGAAGTCCATTTTGTCATTTTTTCTTGTGAGGTTTATGCTTTTGGTGTCATATCTAAAAATTTTTGGCCTGATGAAAGGTCAATTTTTTTCCTTAAGTTTTCTGTCCAGAAGTTTTATAAATTTAGGTTTTACTTTTAAATATGTGATACATTTTTGAATTTTTTAAAAAAAGAGTCTGCATTCATTTCTTGAAAGTCTAATTGTTTCAGCATTTCTTAGACTATTCTTTCTCCATTAATTAAACTTTCCATCTTTGTAAAAATAAAATCAATAATTATATGTGTATGGTTCCATTTCTAGACTTTATTCTAGTCCACTGATTTATTTGTCCTTATATCAATATTTCAACTGCTTTATTATTCTAGATTTAGAATATAAATCTTGAAATCAGGTTATATGAATTTTCCAGCTTTGTTTTTCAGTGTCAAAATTTCTTTTGCTATTCTATGTACTTTGCTTTTCCATGTAATTTTTAAGTACATTTTTCAGTTTCCATAAAAAAAAAGCCTGCTGAGGTTTTGATTAGGACTCTATTGAATATAGATCAATTTC
This sequence comes from Eidolon dupreanum, assembly GCA_028627145.1. NCBI lineage: Eukaryota > Metazoa > Chordata > Mammalia > Chiroptera > Pteropodidae > Eidolon > Eidolon dupreanum. Next base: position 13,115,969 of record CM053514.1, on the reverse strand, counting down.
GGGAGAATCAACATCTTAATAATTTTGACTTCTCTGGTTCATGAACAAGATATATCCTCATTTAATTAGATGTTTTTATGATTTCTCTCATTAATGATTTATAGTTTTCATCATACAAATCTTACATATATATTGTTAGATTTCTATGCATTTTTTTATTTTAATGAAATTTTATTAGTAATGTTTTATTTCAATTTTTAATTTTCCATTGTCAATATAGAGAAATGCAATTAATCTTTGAGTATTGTCCTTTTTTTACCTTATGACCTTGCTGAACTCACTTACTAGTTTTAGAATCTTTTTCATAGACTTTTAGGGGATTTTATATTTACAACTCATGTCATCTGTAAATAAAAATATTGTTTCTTCCTTTCTGGCCTGTATAGCTTTTATTTATTTATTTAATTTTATCTTACCCTATTGCACTGGCTAGGATCTCCAGTACAATGTTGAAAAGGAATGATGAGAGCACTTTGCATTGCCTCCAGCTCTTGGGTAAAGGTATTCAGTCTTTCATCATGAAGTTATTAGTTGTAGGGTTCTATATTTATGCCCTCTATCAAGCTGAGGAAATTTCCTTCTGTTCCTCATTTTTTGAGAGTTAGTCCATAATAGATGTTGAATTTTTTCAAATGTCTTTACTACATCTACTGACATGATCACTTTTTTCTTTTTCAGCTTGTTGATATGATTTATATTCACTGATTTTTTTTAACGCTGGATTAACTCAGTTGCTTTTAAAGATCCTCTACCATATAATCTCACCCTACATATCAATTACACTTTGCACAGGTGCAATCACAAACCCTAAGCTGTAGTACCTCACTATCTTGCTTAACTGATGTTTATTCTTTGACCCACAAAGCTTATTTCCTTCACCTATATGGAACCCTGTCTCCCTTCAAGGTCTAATTTAATTCTACCTCCTCCATGAAACTTTCTACAGTTATCTAAATTCCCTCTTCCTGGGCCAATCATTTGGATATGAGCACTCTGCCAATTCACTTTTTATCAGCAAGATGCCATGTCAAGAATAGGGAGAAATGGCTGGAGATCAGTGGATGGAGATAAGAAGCAATGGGGAAGAGTATGAGGAAGGCAGGGCAGCATAATATTTGAGTATCACAATTGGTGTTTTCCTCCTAGTACAGTAATACAGGGAATTTCTGTTCTAGTTCAGGGGAGATTCCAGTAATGTTATACTCATAGACAATCCTTACTAGCTCTTGAAACAATTCTAGAAGACTGCTCCCCTTATTTTTTTGGTGGAACTGCAAAGACAAAGAGAATTTCCTGTTTCTCTGAAAATCCCTTTTAAAAGTATGTATAAAAGAATAAGATAAATGTCACATGTATGTATTCAATAAATGCTCAGCTGTCCCTTGTATGAAACACTGTCTTAAGCTTTGTAGGGGACATAAATATAAAGTCTATTTGGCATCTCTAAATTTAAATTATATGTAACACCCTGTATATACTTATTCTTTCTTGTGTTGAAATACCTGTTCATTTGCCATTTGCCACCCCAGACACACACACTCAGCTGCCTTCCAACCATGGAAAAGTACTATTCAATATACAAATACTAAAATACATGATTACATAAGCATATAATTAACATCAATTTAGCACTATTTTGCATAGTTTTACAGAACTAGTTTAATTATCAAACGATTATGAAATATAATCCCTAATTTGTAAAAATCATTTTCTATATTCTCATTATCTTTGAATAGAAAACGCATTTAGCATATAGAAAACTGGTTTTCATTAAAAATTCAAAATGAAAGCACCTTGGTTAAAGCCAGCTTTTAGAATTAAAACCATATGGGATCTCTAAACAGTGCAGCTTTTGGCGTTGTCAAGATTTCCTGTGATGAAGCTGGCACCTGTTTTCATGGAAGTAGTCTACCACCTACGCTTTTGGGCATTTCCAGTTTTGGCCTTAATAACGATCTCTCGATGATTATTAAATTACCTGTGTAAGGAACTGAAAATTGTTAAACATTCCTTTTGAAATTTGTTTTAGAGTGCAGACATAGTACAGAAATTGCCATATGTTGGATTAACAGTACCCCCCTCCCCACCACACACACACATACTGGGTTCAGAATCTTAAAACACAACAGTGAAACTTTGGTGATTTCCATGATCTGAGATGAAAAACAAAGAAGAAGGTCTAATATTGTGAATGATAGTGGGGATTTTTCTCCCTTATATTAGAAGTTAGCTAATTAAAGTTCAGCTTGAATTTACAGCACTGAATAGTTAAAAATCAAATGTATGACTTGAAGTACAAATAAAAGTCAATTGCAATAGGAGTTATAGATTAGGATAATCCCAGTTTTACATGTTACCCACAATCAAATTCTGAGTGCAAGTTTTAATTCTACCTTGAATAATTTAGAGCCAGCTGCCTAAAAAGTAAAAGTGTATTCCCCTTTCTTATATCCTCCAATACTCTAATTTTTGGTATATTTTTCTATTTAAGTCTTGTCAGCTTAAAGTAAATAATTTATTAGTTCTAGTAAAGATGTGATGGTAGAAGAATAAACAGCATAAAAGTTTATAAAAGGAATGTTTTTAAAAGTCTACAGCTATGTGAAAAGTCTTCTTGAAGAAGCCTTCTATAAATCATCCATGAAAACCAGTATAGACCATCCAGAGTGTGTGAGCTGAGAGGGAACGTAGCAAGTGTCCAGAGGAAAGAGGAGTACTGTACCTCGTTCACCCTTTGGCAGCTCCTGCAGAGGGCCATATCACACTGAGGAACTAATCACCAACACACAGAGGTCCACCCTCTTAAATCCCCTTCTCTGTTCCCCTTTACACTCTCCCCTTTGTAAACTGTTTGCCCTATTATTTGAGAATATTCATTTCCTCCTAAAGAAGAGGAGTCAATGGAATCAATGAAACTCATAAGAAACATTAAATATAGATAGTAAGTATAAAAGTATCTTGTGAGACACAGGAGAAACTCATACGGTGTGTTAAGCATAAGCAGTAAGTTAGTAACCTATGAGGTATGTTAGATATTAATAAAGTAAAAACAGCATAAGTGATAAACATAGTTGGGGATAGAAAAACCAAAGGCACCAAATATTCGTACAGTATATGAAACACCATGACCTAATAAATATATGAGGTGATAGATACCAAATATTTATGATACTCAACAGCCATGAGATTTTAATTTGCCCCCTCCCACTAGTGACACCAATTTTGACTCATATACCCTCTGCCTGAGACATGCAGATAAAGATCTGTAACTGCTTACTCAGGAAGCTAATGGGCAAGCTACAGCTGTGGCCAGGCATACTTCCCCCCCGCGCCCCGTGTCTCTCCTATTGCACAAGTATTTATTGATCCAAGCACTTTCCACTGGCCGAGTTCCCTGCTCACTCTCAACTCTGGTCCTTGTAATCACACTGATGGTAGGAATGGCTAAGACACAGGAACAATATTGTGTAACATAAAATTTAGGTAGTATGATCCTTCTAACCCTCCACCCTTTCTTAAGTACCTTAACCTACCCCATATCTTCTCTCTTGCTTCTCACTCTGTTTCATGTTGATTCACTAACTTTAAGCTTTGATAATTTTAGTTTAGTTTGAGTCTTTTTGTTCTGTGACCTGTGGGAAAGCTTCTCTTGTATTACTTGCAGGCTTCCATTACATCAAGGTAACTTCCCATATGAAACCCCATTCTCACCATCTCCAATGCTGACTGTCAGCCTTGCAGTCCTCGCTGATATAGAATGACAGTACTTAAGGATTCCAGAAGGCTCTAGATGATGCTGTTGAGCTCCCTGGTCTCAGAACATTTTGCTGTCATCTTTGCATAAAGAGTAAAGTGCCTCCCAATGCTCAAAACTCTCTTTATGAGTAAATTAATTTTCCTTACATAATCTCCTATTTTTTCTGAACTTCAGGTTGCCAGTTGTCCATGGTATTAGTTATGTCATGAATAATTTTTCTATTTTAGACCATTAATGAAACTTTTTTAAAGTTATAGAGTCTTTCTCCCACTCCTGTCCCCAGTTACCCAGTTTCTTTCTCCATAAATACCAAATGTTTTCATTTTTTTGAATAAGAGAAAGAAGATAAAATAACTCAAGTCACTCAACCAAATTTAATTTTCACACTATTCAAAAGTCTGGTGAGGATGAGAAGAAATAATTTAACCAGTTTCCATCAAGGAAACATTTCAATATTTTTATTATTAATAAGAAAGTAATTATAAAAAGTGAAAAGTTTTTTGGTACTCTGCATTATATAAAGGAATTTCAAATTATATTTTTTGTTAATCACTGAAACTCTTTGAGAAATAAATAATAATAGATGTGTGATCACAGGAAAGCTCCTTAACCTATCTGTATCTGTTTCCTTATCCCATTAAAATGAAAATAAAAAAAGTACCTATCTTATAAGGCTGTTGTATTAAAATAGCAAATGCATGTAAAGTACTTGCAATAAATGCCTAGTGTGTAATCATTTGAATCTCTTCTTTTGAAAATTGTTCATGTCTTTTTTTGATTTCTCTATGACATGATCATTTTTAACATATGTTTTAAGAATTCACTATTTATAAAAACTGTAAACCAGTTATGAAGATAACAATACTTAGAATTAGACTTCATTGAACTCTTGCCATGTTCTAGGCACTCTGCAAAGTACTTTATCTAGATAATCCCATTTAACACTCAAAACAACCTTATGAATAGATATGTTATTATCTCTCTTTAATAAGAAAATAGATTTACCATAATTAATTAATTAGGTCACACAACTAGACTATAGTCAAATCTTAAACTAATGAATTTATCCATTTGTCTCTAACGTCCATAAAGTTTTAGTGCCATTTGTCAAAACTTTAAATATTTTCCCACTCTATAATTGACCTTTTAGCTTTGTTTATGTCAATTACAACAGAAATGTTTCATTTTTACATGTTAATATCTAAAAAATGTCTTTTTTCATTGCTTTTATAATTAGAAAGTCATTTCTTACATCAAGATAAGATATTCTGTTATGTTTTCTAGTTGCTTTCGAGTTTTTTTTATTTACATTTAGTTCATTGATCAATTTAGTTTATTTTTGTTTTTAATATGAAGTTACACATAACTTGATTTTCAGCTCAAACAGCCAATTGTTCCAGCACCATTTATTGTATAATTCTTTCTCTTAATAATTTGAGAATTCATTGTAATTACTCAAAAATGTTGCATTCTTGCTTATAAATTGAATTATGGGAATTTAAAAACATACTCTACTCTGAGGTTAGTATAGCATCATTTTGTACAGAAAATTTAATGCCCACACTCTGAATTAAAAATCTCTCAAAAATATGGTAATTCTAAAAAGAGAAGTAGAAAAAATGCTAAACTGTCCATGTCCCCGTGTTGCACAATGTGATGGTGGCACCTGAAGCACAGCATTATGGCTTCTAATAAATGATGACTCTGCTCTCTGTAGCCCTAATCTGTAAAGCTCTGTAACCAGCAACTGTAACTTTGGCTAGTGGGTTAGTTTGGGTTCCCCCAGAAGTCACCTCTTCTACTTCCGAATATCCAAGTCGAGGTACTTTAACTGGGAGATGATCTGAGGAAAAATTGATAGGGAAATGGGGAATTGGAAGAGAAAGAGAAAATGACCAATGAGTACCTTATCAAAGTCTACCACTGTGGGCAACTGAGTTTAAGTCTGAGTCAGTGCAGACTTCATTCCTTGGAGGTGTCTAACCTAGAGATAAGGGAGCTAGAGATGTGTTTTCCTTGAATATATGTCTCTGTGTGTGTATATATATACATATATAGTCAATATTTTGAATATAATTCAACAGTTCTATGTCTGTTTTACAACAAGTGCATTTATTTTTTACTTTTTGACCTCCTTTATCCATTCCTTCTACCCTCAAGCTTTGCCTCTGGCAACCACTAATCTATTCTCTGTATCTATAAAGTTGTGGGGTTTTTTTGTTTGTTTTATTTTGTTTAAGATTCCAATATAAGAGAGGTTACATGGTATTTTTCTTTCTCTGTCTCTCTGTCAGACTTATTTCACTTAGCATAATACCTTCAAGGTCCATTCATGTTGTTACAAATGTCATTCTTCAAAATATCATTCTTCTTTGTGGTTAAATAATATTACACACACACACACACACACACACACACACACACACACCACATCTTCTTTATCCAGACACTTACGTTGTTTCCATAGCCAGGCTGAACGTGTGGGTGAACATGGGATGCTGATCCATTAACAGTGAGGTTCATATCTTTTTGAGTTAATGTTTTCGGTTTTTTTGAATAAATACCCTAAAGTGAAAATGCTGAATCACATGGTCAACCTATTTTTAACTTTTTTAGAAGCCTCCATACTGTTTTCCATAGTGGCTGAACCAGTTTACATTCCCACCAATAGTGCATGAGTGTCTTCCTTTTCTTCACATCTTAACCAACACTTGTTAATTTTCTTGTCTTTTTGATAATGGCCATTCTAACAGGTGTGAGGTGATAGCTCATTGTGCTTTTGATTTGCATTTTCCTAATGATTAAAGATGCTGAGCATCTTTTTATGTACCTGTTGTCCATCTGTATGTCTTCTTTGGAAAAATGTCCAATCAGGTTGTCTACTCATTAATCAGATTATTTTTTTGCTATTGAGAGGTATGAGTTCTTTATATATTTTGGATATTAGCCCTTTATCAGAAATATGATTTGTAAATATTTTCTCTCATTCAGTAGGTTGTCTTTTTATTTTGTTAATGATTTCCTTTTCTTTTGTTACTTTTGCTTTTGGTGTCACCTGATCTTATGTTCAAACCTTTAATTCATTTTAAGTTTAATTTTTGTGTATGTCATAAGATAGTAGTAAAGTTTCATTCTTTTGCATGTGGTGTCCAGTTTTCCCAATACCATTTATTGAAGAGACTGTCTTTTCCTCATTGTATATTCTTGGTTCACGTGTAGTAAATTAGTTGTTCATGTATGTGTGAGTTTATTCCTAGGCTCTCTATTCTTTTCCATTGATCTATGTATCCAATTTTATTACAACATACTGGTTTACTTACTATAACTTGGTAATATAGTTTGAACTCAGGGAGTGTGATGTCTCCAGCTTTGTCCATCTTTCTCAAGACTTTTGGATATTTGGGATTTTTTGTGATTCCATACAAATTTTAAAATTATTTTTTCTATTTCTTTGAATAATGGCATCAGAATTTTGATAAAGATTACATTGAATCTGTAGATTGCTTGGGGTAAAATGGGCATTTTAACAATAGTCAATCTTTCAATCCATAAGCAAGAAATATCTTTCCTCTCATCTGTTCCTTCTTCAATTTCTTTATTAATTTCTTAAGAGTTTTCAACATACAGGTCTTTCACTTTCTTGGTTAAATTTATTTCCTAGGTATTTTATCCTTTTTGATACAATTCTAAATGAGATTGTTTTCTTTATTTCTCTTTCTGATAGTTCATTATTAGTGTATTAAAACACAACACATTCTTATGTATTGATTTTGCATCCTAAAACTACTGAATTTGTTTATTCTAACAGTTTTTTGGTGGAGTCTTTAGAGTTTCTTATATACAACATCATGTCATCTGCAAATAGTAACAGTTTTATATTTCCCTTTCCAATTTGTATACCTTTTCTTTTTTTACTGAAATACTATGGTTAGAACATTCAATAATATGCTGAATAGATGTGGCAAAGTGAGCATCTTTATCTTGTTCCCAATCTTAGAGAAAAAGCTTTTGGCTTTTCGCTATTGAGTATGTTAGATGTGGGCTTATCACATATGGTTTTTAGTATGTTGAAGTACTATCATTGAAAGATGCTGGCCTTGCTGCTAATTCTCTGGCACTACCAGCCACCTATGGAAGTCAACCTGGCTTCAGCAGCCAGATAACAAGGTGGGAGGACTGGGAGAAATATACAATATTACTGAGGCCCAGGGAATTGGGATGGGAATTGAGATGAGAATTGACAGCTCCTCCTCCAATTGGTAAACAGAAATCCCATTAGTCAGGATTCATCTTGAATGAGTTGCTGAATTACAGGAAGTCCTCAGAAACAAGCCCCTTGTGAATGCTGTGAATGAAGTGTGAATACTTCCTAAGATGATCTATCCATCTATTTTACCTATACAAGGGTGATTAGCAATTTTGATCTATTACTCTGTCAATCTACTCTTGCACTATTGCAATATTTTAATCATGACAGTTATCCATTTTAGGGCAAATACTTGCATTTTACATATTTCTTCATAATGTTTTTAGCTAATTTAATTTTTCAAATGAAATTCAGAATTTTGTGTCAATTCCCATGCCCACCCAGAAAGAAATTCTATTAGTAATTTTATTAAAATTTCAAAAGCTAATTTAGCAAAAATAGATCTCTTTAGAATCAAATGTGGTCTTCCTATACAAATCTGCAAATTCAATTCTTCTTTTATACTTCTCAATATACTGTTGTAGCTTTATTCACAGGCCACACAAATGTTTTGGAGGATTATTCCTGTACATGTTAGAAGTCTTTTTTTTTTTTACTATTCAATAAAAAAAATACTCTACCCTCTCTCTTCATTATATCTTTTAACTAGATATAAATTATATACTGAAGAGTTAAAGAAGTACAAATTAGTAGTTGATAGGGGGCACAGGGATGGGGAGCACGGGATAGGGAATGCAGACTGCAGTGAGGTAATGGCTATATGTAGAGCTAGAGAGAAAACAGAGTAATCAGGGGATCATTTCATAAACTATATAAATTTCTAACCAATGTCCTGTATACTTGAAACTAATTTTAAAAAGTTATTTATGTTTTTAAATTTATATTATAGTCAATCTACTTTTTAAATTCCAACCATTTTTTATTATTTTCTTCTTCTGGCTAGGTTAGAACCAAATAATCAGCAGAAATTATCAACATCTCTTTTACCTTCATAAAAATTCTTTCATTAAATGTTTATTCCTTTGAATCAGAGCATCATACCTAAGGTACAATATTCTTCTGAGAGAATAAGAATATATTTGGCACTTATCAGTCATTATTAACTTATCAGTATGAATTCACTAATCAGATCTTTTTTAGGAAGATATTTAAATGAGATAATGTATTAACAGGGAAAGCAGAGAATGTGCTGGTGGAAAGAAAAGGCTAGGGATTGTTTCTAGGCCTGTGGATGTAGGATACGAACAAAGATATTAATCTTGGCTAGAGAAATGCCAAAGAAGACTGTGCTCTCTTCCACAGTGATGATTAGAGAAGGCCCTGATCACCAGTGCCCTTACCACTTATCAATCTGGCCCTTTTCCAGGTCTCAATCTAGCTACTGCTTCCACCCCACTTGATGACAAGAAAGAACAGAGTGAGAGAAATGCTTTCACAAGGAGCTTGGCTCAAAACCCACACATTTTCTGAATTACCTAGGGCTGCATTCTTGAGACATGAATAGTAGAATATTCTGGATTTGATTATTATACAGATGGATTCTGAAGCATGTTACTAAGTTTCTGGAAGTAAGTTTGCACACAAAAATAAAGAGCTTCATTACTTTTCATTCTAGCATCTTAAGATTGAGTATTTTTTGAAAAAGTGCTGAAATTTAACATTATAAGTAGACAATGTAAGTAGGATATTTGCAACCTTTTAAATAAATTTAAATGACTAGCAGGAAGAAAGTCTCTATTCACCAATTCAAAACTCTCTAAGCATCATATGGTTGAAAATAAGAATGAAAAGAAAGAAGGGAGGAAGGGAAGTAAAAAAAGTGGAAGAAAGTCTTACGTAGCTAGTAATTTAAGTAATTTTTCTAATGAAAGAATTAGATCTAATTCTGTATTTTATTTTTCTTTAATCAGTATGTCTTTCTGCAAGCCATTTTCCAGAATATCTTTGGAGAAAAATTATTTTGGGAGTTCTCCAGATAAAACTACCTTTCTAAAAACTAGAAAAGCCTGATAAAATTACCTTTAAAAAATATAAAGACTTTGAGTGTGAATAGACTCAAGTTCAAACCAAACTCATGGACCTTAGATTTAGAAAGGATTTGACGAGTTTGACCTCAAAGAGAAGGGAAGTAAAAACAAAAATAAATGAATTTGACTATATCAAACTACAAAGCTTCTGTACAGCAAAAGAAACCATCAACAAGGCAAAGAGGGAACTGTCCAAATGGGAGAAGATATTTGCAAATAATGCCTCCGATAAGGGCCTAATATTCAAAATATATAAAGAATTCATACAACTCCACAGTAAAAAAACAAACAATCCAATTAAAAAATGGGCAGAAGACCTGAACAGACTTTTCTCCCAAGAAGACATATGAATGGCCAACAGACATATGAAAAGATCCTCAGTATCACTAGCTATTAGAGAAATGCAAATCAAAACCACAATGAGATACCATCTCACACCTATTAAAATGGCTATCATCACCAATAGAACAAGTAATAACAAGTGTTAGAGAGATTGTAGGCAAAAAAGAACCCTTATACATTGCTGGTGGGAATGTAAATTGGTACAACCACTACAGAAAACAATATGGAGGTTTCTCAAAAAACCAAGAATTGAATTATCATGTTATTTAGTAATCCCTCTTCTGGGCATTTACCTGCAAAGATATACACTGATGTTCACAGCAGCACTATTCATGGTGGCCAGAATATGGAAGCAACCAAAGTATCCCATAATAGATGACTGGATAAAGAAAATGTGGTACATATATAAAATGGAATATTACTCAGCCATAAGAAAAGATGAAATACTGCCATTTGCAACAACATGAATGGATCTTGATATAATCATGCTAAGTGAGATAAGGCAGACAGAAAAGGTTGAAAACCATATGATTTCACTCACATGTGAGATATAAAGCTGAAAGCAACAAACAAACATGACCAACAAAAAGAAATTCATAGACACAGATGGTGGATTAGTGGTTACCAAAGAGAAGGGGGTGAGGGAGGTAGATAGGAGTAAAAGGAGTCAAATACTTGGTATTGGGAAAAAATCTGACTTCGGATGGTTAACATACAATGCAATATATATACAACATACTGTCGAATTGTACATTCAAAACTTATTTGATTTTATTAATCAATGTTGCCCCAATAATTTTTAATTTAAAAAAAAACTTGTTTTCAGACCCAATAAGGTAAGTCTTTACAAAGTCTTAATAAAACTATAATCATAAGTATATTTCTTTCTCGAGTTCTGTGAGTCATCTAGCAAACTGTTATACCTGAAGGGATAATGGGAACCCTTAAATTTGTAGCTAGCTGGTAGAAGTGAGGGTGGCCTGGAGTTCCCTTGCAGCTGTTGTCTGAAATGAGGGTGCTCTTATGGAGGACCGTGCTCCTAATCTGTGAAATTAGATCTAGTTACTATCACAATCCATTACAGTCCTTTTTAAATTGAAATCATGTCATATTCAGATGACATTCTTCTAAGTCTTTTCTTTTTTGCTTTCCATCCTTTATTAGTGAGTCCACTTAGTGATTTTATAGCCAAATTGTAAGACTGAGATGGTGTTTTTAAAAAGTATAACTGGGTTAAGGAGGTCACAACTTTTGCTGTCACTTTTCCCTGTTATCTTTTTAGGAGGTGGGGTGATGTTCTTATATTAGGATTAATTTCTCCAAGCCATGTTTCTGAACACCTTAATTCTGCTATCTTAATCTCCCAAAGTTTGTTTTAAAATATATATATAAAGGATGTAACTTTTATCTTTTATGCACGCACGTGTGTGCTCTCCACACACACACACACACACACACACACACACACACACCCTTCTAAGAAAAAGCCACATTCTTTAGGATAATTATCAGAATAAACTGATTTAAAAAACAGATTTTTTTAATGATTTTGCTAACTTATTAGATCAGCTCTATTGTGAAGGAGAAATTTTTCTCCTGTCTGAGAGTTAAAAGAAAATTTTAACTATATTTTCTATTATTTTTACAAACATATTTTAATTTATATTCATAATATAGAGTAATAAACAAGTTAACAAACAGTCTAATGACCTTTCATAATTACTCCATCTCTTTTCTCTACTAGGACATTCAGATATTACCAAGGTTAGTATTCAAGTTATAATGGTCTCTGAGTTCTACATTATTTTGCCCTTGATGGAAAATGTACTAGATTCAATGTTCTTTAGCTATGTAAAGGGTTCCCTTATCGAGGTCTTCTCAAAGACCTTAATTGCAAGAAAAAAAGAGATACTGGCATTTCCCCCACTGTTCTGAAGGAAGTTCATGTGCCTGATTTCATTTTTTGAGATGAAATTTCAAATGAGGAAATAGGATCAGAAAATGTGAATGTCTTTGATATATGCACAAAAAGTAGTCTATCAGGAATGTTAGCAGAGGTCATAGGCCACTTACCCAAGCCAAAAAACACAGTGTCAAAAGCTTTGCTTTCTATTTGTTAAAAATGATGAATATATGAGATTCATGTACATGAACCAAATGACTGTATTACTAAATGTTTCTATCATTTAATTCTCATGCTGTTTTTGCATCTGATTACAACAAGGGTTTATAAAATGAAGAACTGATACAGAGTCGTACCCACTTTATAAAAGCAATTTAGCATCAGACGTTGCTTCACTTCTCAGGTAATAACTGGCTTCAACTAGTGCTGAATTGAGACATGCTGAAAATTAGATAAAGACAACTGTTTAAAAGGAGGAAAATGTGGAAGGTTGACTGAACCATGGATCACCTCCCTCCTGACTTTACCATTTCAAAGCTAGCTTTTCTTTTTCTCCCAGCTAGCTTTTAAGCAGTAAATTTTAAGGAAAAGACAAGTGCACCTCTTTTTACTACCCAGCTAACTTTTACTTCAAACAGTCATAACTGTACCCTAATGGCAGAACACTGTAGGGAAAACAATCAAGATGCCCAGTCTCTGGGCATACCTATCTCCCTTTAGTGCAAGAAATTTCAACATGCCCAAAGTAAACCTAAATCTCTGTGCTGAGTGTTTACTGTGTCTCCCAGGCTATATTCCTATTTACTTGGTTTATTTGCTCATTGAAATACTTCCTTGTTCAACAAAGGAGTTAGGTCACTTTAAAGTCAGAGTATGCCCAATAACAATTATATAATATGAATAAAAGAGAGAATCTGATAGACAGGCATGCAAATCGTCAACTGAGACCAAATCTATTAGATCACTTTAGATCACCTTAACTTCTTTGGTTGGGTTTCTGAATATCTAGATAAAGTAAAAGGGGAATATGATCACTAAATTCTCATTTTGGAGGAAGAGAAGGTCATAAATCAGATTCTCTTAAAAGGAGACTTCTGGGCAGAGATTTGTATTAAGGAAGTTTACCAGGGATTAGCAGCTATAGGGGAGTGAGGGAAGTCCAATGGGCATAGAAAGGAGTTGGGCTATGAAGCCAACAAACTCTCCCCCATAGGGAGCACTGAAGCTGGGGTGGCTCTACAGAGTTGCTCCACTTGGATAACACAAGGCTTTATGCCTCTCACCCAACCTCCCGCCTCCAAAATGGAACGTCACTAACACAAGCTGTTTCTGAAAACTGGAGTAATGTTGGGCTAGGTGGCTCTCTTCAGCAGAGGGAAATCACGAGTGGCTGGGAAGGATTTTAGCTGCAAGTTATCAGCTGTCAGTTCTCCCAGGGGCTTTGTTGTATGTGCTTCAACCCTTAAGATTGTGAATTTGGGCTGCACCCCTAACTGTTCACTTACAAAACAAAGAAAACAGATGACTCTCTCTAGGAAAGCAAAGTTTTACCAAAACAAGATGAAAATGTATTTGTTTTCAATACCTGGTATATAGAAAACTGAATAACATGATGGAAAAAATTCTCATCAAAAGCCCTGCAGGGAACACAGCTAACAGAATTCATGGGGCTATCTTCTGCAGTATTTTTAATAAGAGAATAACATTAAAATCACGCTCCATGAAAATGATTCTGAAAGAGGCTAAATACAAACAACCCTGGGACTGAGTCTTCTGGTGGTCCAGCTTCATTCATTCATTCATTCATTCCTATATTCAACAAATATTTATTGAGTGCCTACTGTGTGCCAGGCATTATGCTAGGCATAAAAAATATGATATGGAAAAGACCCACAAGATTGCAGATTTTAATCAAAAGAATCACACAAACAAATGTGAAAAGATACCTGTGATAACTGCATACAATATCACTCTTTAGTGTTTTCAAAGCTTCTAATAGTGGAAACTGCCCTGGTTGTAGAGGTCAGAGATGCTTCCTTGAGGAAGTGATCATTTTTCCAAAGGCTGAAGAGGGTATGATAGCCAATAGAAGCAGAAAAGGGCAACAAATCCAGTATTAGAAAGGGCACAGGAGGCCAAGAAGGCTGGTGTGGCTACAGCGCAAACAGATGCTGAGGGAGAACCTGGAAGAAGAGACCACAGATTTAGGAAAAGGCAGCTCAGGCAGGGCCTTAAAGATTATATCAAGGAATGTGGTCTTCACCTTAAGAAAAACAGGAAAATCATTCAAACGCTTAACATAAAAGCGTTAAGCAAGGAGATACTGCTGATGAGGTTCATTGGAAGAAAGTATTAGTTCTCCATGGCTGCTATAAAAAATTACCATGAACTTGGTAACGTACACCATGCAAATGTATTATTGTAAAGTTGTATTGTTCTAAAGTTTATTATGGGTTTCACTGGGCTAAACCAAAACCGACAAGGGTGAATTTCTTTCTGGAGGCTCTAGGATAGAATCTATTTCCTTAAATTTTCAAGCTTCTAGAGGCTGCTCACATTCTTTGGCTCATGGCCCCCTTCCATCTTCAAAGCTAGCAAGGCTTTCTCACATCACATCTCTCTGCTATTGACTCTTGTGCATCCCTTTTCCACATTTAAGGACCCTGTTGATTATACTGGGTCCACCCAAGTCATCCAGAATAATCTTCCTCATCTCAAGGTCAGCTAAGTAGCAACCTTAATTCCATCTGCAGCCTGAATTCCTCTTTGCCTTATAATCTAACACAGTCACAGGTTCCAGAGATAAGTACATAGACATCTTTGCAATCTGCCCAATACAATGGGAACCAGAGTGGAGACAGGTAGGGAGGTTATTGGAGTTGGTAGTGGTCAAAATGGAGAGCTGTGGACAGATCTGAGAGTCATATAGGAGCGAAAACTGAGAGGACTAGATCATGGTTGTACTGGGAGTGAGATGTATCCAAGGAACAATATAGGACACCTGAATGTATTCATTCATTCGTTATTTCTTTGTGTTCAGATACTTTATGAACAGATACTATTCTAATTTCTGGGGATAGAACACTGAGCAATTCATAAAAGCCTCTATCTTTATGGAGTTTACCTTCAAGATGAGCCACTTACGCCAAGAATGATCATCTATAAATATCCTTTTTCTCAGGGAGACGTATGATGGATATTAGAGAGAGAGAAACTTGTCTAATAAGGACATGATTGAAATCTTATCCTGTGTTCTCTATTGATTACTGACACAGGCTACCTGAATTTTAATTATAATTTTAATATGAGCTTATAGCTATATATTAAAACAGGAAATTATGCAGTTTAAGCAAATACTGTCCTCAATTTGCCTGGGTTGAATTCTTCATGTTTCCAAGACATAAAAATTTGCCACAAACTTCCTTCATAATTCTGGTTATCACATGACATATGAAAGTTTTACAAGAAAAAAAAGATATGTATTGATATTCAGACTAAGGAGTACCACATTAGACCAGACTTTTCAGATTTTTTTATTACTGAGGAAGTATTTTATACCTCATGGAACTTACTTTTATACAGGGTCTTTTTTAATAAGAAATACACAAATTCCCCTCATTTTGAGAGTAAGAACAAACAAATTATCTTCGGCTAGACAGTAGTTACCTGATTGAAAAGGGTGAAATAGCTCTAAACAGATTTTCTGTAGTACTGAATATCCTCTGCATTATGCATTGCTTATATTTTATGTTGCATGATTTAGCTCCTAGCTATTGAAGCAGACATGGGATCAATTTCATACATATCACTAATCCTTTTCCTTTTAACTAAATAATCCTGTTATAAATTAAGAAATACTTATGCTTATAACAGAAGGTTGCATACTTACATTTATCAAATTTTATAACCTGAAGATATCTAACTTCTAATTTATGTAGTATTATTTTTGCTTCTCTCCTTTTTGAAAAGTATAATTATGGAAAAATATCAAAACTGAAATCAACTTCTGAAAGCAAAAATGACTAGAGAAGCAACTCCTACATCTTAAGAATTTACCCCTATGTGCAGTTTCAGATAGCTGCCAAAACTTTCAAATAGAGTTATTAGGACTAAAATTATACAAAACCATTACCTCCCATGCAGTTGGTTATACCTTTTCCTGAATGGGATTTGTAATTCTCTGGCAATACAGTTGTAGGAATTAGTTTGTTAATTATAAATGATATGGCACAACTATGATTTTTCTTCAGAAAATTATATATGGCAATTACTCTGAACAAAAAACGTGAAATTTGTTGATCAAACATTTTAAACACAGCACACACATCACACATAAGATGTTTTAGTTCAACATGCAACATGGAGAATTATTTGTGGCTAACAGTTCCTAACATCTATCTTTCTTAGAAGACCATCGGCTTAACCATTTGCCTCACAATTTTCTATTGCTCATTTCTATTTTTCAAAAGAAATTTGGTGTCTAAATTTGCAATGAGCTGGAAAAAATAGAAACTGGCTTTTGCATAGTTATGGCAACATTCTATTCTGGAATTATTTACAATGAGTTATCTGTCCATAAGAACGAATATCAATGAATATGTCAAGAGCAATATAGATGATGTTCAAACCCCATACATGCCTCATCTTAAAAGTGATAAATGTACCATGAGTGCATAGTGGCATGAGTAGGATGGCATGGAAAAAACTGGTATTCTTATAAGAATGGGAGAAATTTATTCCTTGGAGGGAGAGAAGAAGGAGGGATTAAAGAAGGCTTCATGTACACCCATGTTAAAGCAGCACTATGCACAACAGCCGAAAGGTGGAAGCAACCCAAATGACATTGAACAGATAATTAGATAAACAAAATGTGGTATATACATACAATGGAATAGTGTTCAGCCTTAAAAGGGAAGGGAATTCTGCCACATGCTAAGAAAGTAGAACGTTGGTTACCAGGGGCTGAGAGTAGGGGCAAATGGGGAGTTGTTTAATGGGTACAGAGTTTCAGTTCTACAAGATGAAAAAGTTCTGGAGATTGGTATTTCAGAGCAATGTGAACATACTTATCATTACTGAACTGTACACTTAGAAATTGTTAAAATGGTAAATTTCATGGCATGTGTTTTTTACCACAACTTTAAAAAAAGAAGGCTTCAAAGAGAAAGGCCATTTGAATTGAACAGCAACATGGACAATTACAATAAGTTGACAGGAGTGGGGAGATTCTAGGGAATCTTAAACTAAGGGAATACCTTGGGGAAAGAGAGTTGGAAAGATGCAGAACAGTCACAGATCAGAAACTAGTTCAGGGTGGGTCATACTCCAGTGAGTCAAACAATGAGGCTAAAAATGTAGATTTGAGCCCATGGTGGACATATATTTGCCTGAACAATACCAGCTCCCAGATATGAATGGCTGAGTCCTCCATTTTTCCAAGTAATCTTTCTCGATCCATATAGTTTGGGTAGAAATAATCCCAGATTTCAGTAATCAAAGTATCCCATCCCTCCAAACATATATAAATGTATAGGAATAGGCCATTTAGTTTGCTCTCTAGGATTTTGTTGGCACTATCAGAGAAAAAGACGCTCTCTTCCATTCATAGTTGATTTAAGGACCACGTAGACCTAGATATGCCCCTGTACATCTTCTCCTATGTGGAGAATTCTACTGAATACGGAGAAAACCAGAGTTGAAATAGAAAATTAAGAAATAGAATAGGGGGATAAAGGGAGAAATAGAGGAAGGGAGGAAGGAAAACTTGATAACTGATAATGTTGTTTAAATATTTGAATCCACCCATGCTTTGATCAGAACAACCTTGTCTTGTTTTATTAACTCCAAAATTTCCTTCTTTGGCATAAGCTGGTTTAATATGTGTTTTTGTTTTTTGAAATCACAAGATCGCTAACTAATCCAGGGCTAGATTATAGGGTGTCCAGACTAAGGCAACTGGAAAACATTTTAAGAGAATTCACTTTGCTAGACACTGTGCTCAGTCCTTTAGATATTGCAATGAACAAAATAACTTTGGTCCCTGCCCTCGTGGAGGTAACAATTTCTTAGGCCATGAATAGATAGATACCTAGCTGGGCCTCTTTCCTGGTTATAGGCATTTTTGTTTTTTGACAAGCCCTATTGTGACAGTAAAGCACATCAATATTTGGTAACCACTGATTTAGAACAGTAGATCCAAACTTTCCTAATGATAATTTCTTGGATTTCTTGTTAAAAAAAAAATCTTAGGTTACCCCCACACCGCCGCCACCACGCACACGCATACACACACACTTAATTAGAATCTCTAAAAGTGGAACCTGAAAGCATTTTTAAACATTAGCTGATCAAGTGATTCTTACCATCAGAGAAGCCTATGAAATGCTGATCATGCTTTTCAGTGTGGATTCCTTGGATCAGTGGCAGTGACATCACCGGGGAATTTGTTCAAAATGCAGCATCTCAACCCCCCTCCCAGACCCAGTGAATCAAGATCTTCCTATAACATTTTAATATGGATAGCTTGCATTATATGTAAACTTTTAATCTAAAAATCAGAAGCAAAGAGAAAGAAGTCTGAGAGAGCTCACTTAGAAGTGCTTTCCAACAAAATCCTTTTATTTCAAAGTCAAGATGACACTAACTAAAAATTAAATATTACCTACACTGTTTTTGTAAGATCATTGCCAGTGATGTCCCTCTTTGTGAATTGTATCAAAGATTAAATAATACCCTAATATCACACAATTCTAGAAGGGACCATTCATGTTGTGTGCCTAGGAATGACACCCTCAGGAATTGTATGAAGCAGCCGCTCTGGATTCAAACACAACTAGAGATTCATTCAGAGTCAACTTCTGAAAACTGAAGTTGGTAAGGGCTTTGGAGGGATAAGAAGAACAACCTCGTTTTCTGATAACCAAGGTAATTTAAAGAGATGATGCCCAAACATAATGATGTCCTTTCTCTGTGAGGAAAGTTTCTTCTAGTCATTAAGAGAGATATTACAAAATAATAAACATACAATAGCACAATGCAAAACATGAAACAACAGAATAGTTCCTGTTTTTATCCCACCCACTTGTTTTTACATTTACTTTATCTTATAAAAATAGAAGACCTATGACTTGCCTTCTCAGGCTCTCATAGTGACAATTTATAAAATTCACACATTTGCAGATGAAGGAAGCATCATCATATGGCAAATCTTAGAAACCCTCAGATTTATTTTGCAGTTGCAGGACTGTCAATTGCATAGGGCAGTGGTAAACATTTGACCTCTCAAGGTACCTAGTTTCAGCTGCTCTGAAGTGATGGTCTTAAGAACCTGAACACTAGAGCCCATTTACCAGGTTCACATCTGACTTCTCATTAGCTACATAAACTCAAGACAGTAACTTAAACTCTGTGTCTCTCTTCCCTCATCTATATGATGGAGATAAAATGGAATTTTGTCAAGACTGTAAAGAGTCTTAGATTCTACCTCATTTGCAAGCTCATGAATTACCTTGCCACAGTTTCATGTATACTAACAGAAAACACAAGACTCCTGGATTGGAGACAAA
Source organism: Eidolon dupreanum (assembly GCA_028627145.1). Lineage (NCBI taxonomy): Eukaryota > Metazoa > Chordata > Mammalia > Chiroptera > Pteropodidae > Eidolon > Eidolon dupreanum. The sequence continues at coordinate 13,096,168 of CM053514.1, read as the reverse complement.
AGACTATTATAGCAGAAGCAGTAGCCACAGTGTCAGCATAGCTATGTCAATTCTCTAAACTCAAGGTCCTAATGGCAATGCATGTTTGCCTAGATAAATGCCTACACACACACAGTATTGTGTTAAAAAAGAATACTAGGCCTGAGAAACTGCTGCTTTATAACAGTATGTAAGCTAGCCTACTCTTTGTCCCAGAGTGAAATATTACCTTGTCTCCACAAACACAATCATTAAAATTGTGTTTTAAATCAGAGCCTCGTATTCTTGGAATTCCCAGCAAGCTAGATAGTAGTACAAAAGACCCATGGAGGACTGTGTCCAACAGGTTGCTGAAAGGATTAAGTTAGTTAACATGTGAGGTGCTAAGAAGAGTAATAACTCTGAGTAAGAGTTATAATTAGTAGTAATGGCAACAGTATTAGTAGTGGTAGTAGTATGTGGATGTTAGCTGCCTGTTCCTCTAAAATATCCCCTCAATAATGTATGTAAATATCTAAAAACACACATTTATTAAATACTTGGTACATATATTAGGATAGACATATTAGATATAATATACATATAATATATATTAGAAAATTTACAAAATGCAAATAAACTATTAAAATCTCTAGTAATACCACCATCAAGTATTGTCCACTATTTTGTTTTGTTTTTGCATGCAATACATATTTTATTTTCTTAAACTGATATCCAAGTCCAATTACCATTTTTATATTTTCCACTTTTTATTTCATTATGAGACTTTTTCATTTAGTAAACATTAGTCTAAAATGAATTAATTTTAATAATATGCCATCATATATATATGAGATAAATTATTTACTCATTTCTTTACTATTGGACATTGTGGCTGTTTCTCATTTTCTGCAGGATACTTAACTTCTACCACAAATGATTAACTACTTATAAGTGGAATTCTAGTTAAAAACAACCCAAAACATAAAGTTACATAAAACTAATTCCTGGACTTTCAACTCTAAATTGTTCCTTAATTTGTAATAAGTTTGTCCTTTTTCCTTGAACCACATGAAACAACATCTAATTTAATCCAAGGTCCCTCATCTGAACTACATACTTTATGCATACTTTTTGCATTAATAGAGGGTCACTGTGGCAGTGAATTTTGGCCATGGCAGAGTAGTAATCTAGTGTTGTCAAAAGGCTTCCACAATTTAGGAAAACCTACTCTAAAAATTTTGTTATGATTCCGTATGGAAATATAAACCCTGTCTTTCACCCATTTACTAATTGAAAAAGTATACAACTAAAAAAAAAAAAGAAAAAAAAGAAAAAGAAAGAAAAATAGGTATCAAAAAAATCCATGCTAAAACATATATTTTACTTACACAAGAATCCTCAATAGCAACCTACTATTACTCTACATCTAATTGTAAAAAACATCTCTTTGAAATTAACATTTACTGAATCCTTTAATATACCAGGCACATTTGTTAGACAAGTTACATGTCTCATTTTAGTCTCTGCAAATTAGAAAACATTTATTAACATTGGAGAGAAAGCTAAGGAGAAAGAGATAACCTGTAAAAAGTAGACTTGCATTCCAAAAACATAACCACCTTAGCCCATTTAGTGTAGTGGATACTCCACAGAAACACCTAAAAAAAAATTTAGATTCATAAATATTCCCTGAAGTTATAAAAAAAAAAACATTTCACTGAAATTTAAACGTGAAAAAGATGGATTTATTCAAGATATATTTAACAATATTTCCACTAATGTACTTAAAGTTATTTTCAATTTTATGAAAAATATATTTATATGAAGTCAATTATTTTTTGACATCAAATATGTGAAACTTTTAGTCATTATTTTGCTCAATGGGCTACTTATGTCATTCCTTCTTTCCACTTTGCTTTAATTTCATCTGACGATTTTTCCTTCTCTGGAATTTTCACCATAATGGAAGACACAGCATTAGCTAATCAAATAAAATGTAAAGAATAACAAGGAAAAATGAAAACATAGATCACAAATGATAGAATAACCAGAGGATACAGAAATGGAAAAAGTGCGTGCTATGTGATGTGAACATGTATTTCCTTTGTTTATAAGCCAAATAGGATTAAGCTAGCCTTCCAGAATTTTTGGAAAGAAAATCAAAATAATGGAATTTTGTTTATCTGATTGATGTTTTGTTTTTTTGGTGCTTTCTCCTCTGCCTTATCTCAGCCTGCGTTAGTGCTTTAGTTCTGCAACAGTTCTGTTGGCATAAGTTCACTGCCAATGTAAAAGCCAGTTAATTTAACTTTATTGCCATTCGAATTTGTTAAGACAAAAGAAGCTTAACCTTGTTTGGGTTCTATTAAATTTCTGTTTATCTAGTTCTTCCTGTAAGAGTCAATTAAAATCAAAGGAGTTTGTACTGGAGATCAAAGCAGAACAGCAACTGCGAAGGGTGAGACTCAGTGAGCAAACTGATGCAGAAGGTGAAGAGGCTTAGATGAGGTAATGAGTCTAAATTTCTCCCAAAGAGTAACTTTTCTTTCCTAAAGTCCTAAAACCATAGAAAGGTTTTAGAAAGAGGACAGACAATATGATGACTAGAGAATAAAGTCTCAACGGACACCACAGTTAAGAGAGGGAAGGCAGGAAAAGGACATTGTTGAGGATGAATCAATCAAGGCTTCTTGTGAGCAGGACCTACCCTCCATGGTAGGTCTTGACAAACTAGAGCGAGGAGTCAAGGATATGCTTAGAATAGCCTCTAAAACCACTTAAAATCTAAAATTCTGATAGATTTAAATGCTATAATTTTTCTAGTTAAAAGAAAATATTCATCATAAATACCAATTTGCAAGTAGAAAGTACAAATACCAAGACATATACTCTTATCTGTTCTAATATAAATAAAGAACTCTCTCTTGTGCAGTTACATATGAGAAAAAAAGTCCTCAACTTTGATAAGAAACAGCTCACTCAACAGTAAGATCAGAGTAGCCTGACTCCGCATACAATTTTAATGTTTAGCCAGGAAAAAACAAGTACCCTGAGAATTCCTAGTTTGGTTTCAATGTATGACTTTCAATTTGTTTTTTTAAATACAATCATTCAACTGTATCACTACAAATATCATTACAATGATGCAGAAATTGTAGACTTCTTAAGAAAAAAACAGGATATGCCTTAGCCCCCGTTTATCAGGCACTTTATAGAAGGTATGTCATTTGATTCTCAGAACAAATCTGAAAAATTGAGCAATTTACCCCTTGTCCAAGTTGAGAGAACTTGTAGCAGGAGAAGCTAGGATCTGATTTTAACATGGTCTAGCTTCATAGTACATGCTTTACCCACTACACATACTACCTTCTACCATTTCCTTATACAGGAAGAATGGCCCTCCAGTGGGTAAAGACATAAACCATATATTATCTCCCACATCGAACCAAAAATGCAATGTCATGATACAGAGACATTAGGAAATACTTTAAAGGAAGTGAGAAAAGGCCTTATCCACTGGAAAACTTTCTTGATATTCTAAATATTCCAAAATACTGGGGATTCCTCTACCAGTCAGCAGGGACTAGACACCAAAGAATTTTGTACATATGACAAGGGATTTCCCAACCATTACCTTTATTTTCCTCATTTCAGCACAAAGAAATATTACACCACAGAAGAAACACCCATCATATCCCCGATTACCCACCCCCAACATCTTTTAAAAATGTATACAGAGAATATTTAAGACATAAAATGTGTGTGAAATAATACAACGCATACCTAGATACTAACCTCCCAACTTAAGAAATAGCATATTAATCATGTCAGATTTTAAAACATAAATTAGGGGAAAAGAAAATTTCAAAGAAGAGTCTCCTTATAAGTTTTATTACATATTGTGTGAGGAAAATCCATTAAAAGCCAAGATATATCTTTATCTTGAAACACATTAAAAATTTATATGAAATGTTTAACATATATATAAATGTAAGTATGCATGATGGAAACAAACAGAAAAAGAATTAAGAAGGCTGCTTCTGCGTATAACTCTGCGGCGTCAGAGATACAACTTTGAAACTCAGGGCTGTACAGACAGCAGGCACAATGACATGTTAAATTATCCACATGATGTACAGTGTAATGAACCCCCTTGCGTTGATCACGCTCGGCATTAATCAAGAGCCATGAACAGATGCCCTTAGTTTCTCAGTGCTGCTCTGATGAACTGCAATTTCATTTAACTTTGAACAGCAACTTTAATAGCTTCCATGGGACAACTGTTGATACCTTTCTGGGTATACAGTGACAAACTGCAACCCAAGATGCATCTCAGGAATTTTCTTAATTTGAAATTAGAATTTTTATTCTTAACAACGATTTACATAAAATATACTGAGGACACTAAGATGTGTAAAGATTTGCATTTATCCAGGCTAGCTTTACCATGCTGTTATAAAATATTAATATCATATTAGTGAAAATAAAGTTCCAAATAAATTTTGGAAGCCTCTGATAACTGATCCCTAATCACATGCCCCTCCCACATGACATAACTATTCTGAATTTGATCCTTTTTTCACATATTTTTATACTTTTACTCCATTTGTATGCATTCTTAAACAATATATATCATAGTCTTTTTCATGTTTCCAAAACTAAATGTAAATGGTTCATACAGTATGAACACTTCTGTTGTTTTTCTTTTTCTTTTTGATGATCATTATGTTTGTAAGATTTACCCATCTTGATATAAACCGATCTGTAATAACATTTCCACATCATGATTCAATCGTATTAATAATTTTTCTATAGACAAATGATACTGTTCTAAATGTTTTTATACCTGCATTCATACAAGAATTTCCCTAGGCTATGCTTAAAACTGAAATTTCTGTATCAAAAGGGATGGGTATCTTCAACTAAACTAGATATTGAAAAATTGTTTTGAAAGAGGTTCTACAAATTTACAACCTCTCTCCCCTTTCAACTTTTTAACAGACTACCAAACATAAATTTCGACTCTGACAATGCTTGATTCTAGGTGGTTCTTCATTCCAGCAGATATTACAAGAAGTTTGCTTTCTATCCACAATTATGTTCCATCTCCTCAAACCAAGTAAGTAGCTAAGGTAATCAGGTCAGAGTCCAAGCTGACTGTCACTGATCAAATGTGGCCTTTCTTATCTTTGGTGTGCACATTATGAAAAAGTTATCACCTATTCTTGAGAATAATTTGGCGAAATCTATCAGAAGCCTTAAAAACTAACTAGTCTATGATTAAAAAGTAACTAGAAATTTACTCTAAGAACGTATTTAGAAGTATACATAAAAATCTGTATATTAAGATATTTGCCTTAGTGTTAAATATAATGTCCACTGTAATATTGTTGGTGCAAAATGCAAAATATTAGGTAGGAACTAAATAAATGATTGTATATTCACATAATTGCACACTAAGTGGATAAAAATGAATTGATATCATTTTGGTTTTGACTGCTACATAACAAACCATTCAAATATAAAGTAATTATTTATATTTTCTCAAGAAGCTGTACATTAACTAGAGGTACTCTTTTGCTCCTTCTGGCATTGGTTGGGGCCACTTGTAATGCTGCATTCAGCTGGCAGTGAACTAGGACGGAAACATCCAAAAAGACTGCACTCACACATCTGTCCTTTGGTGTTGTCATTTGGAACACTTTAGTTTCCTTCCATGAAGCATCCAGAAGTCTAGATCTGCTTCCTTAGAACATGGTAGCTAGGTTCTAAGAGGGAGTGATCCAAAAGGACAAGCTCCACTATGCAAGTTCTTACAAAGCCTCTGGGTTCTATCAAGTTTGCTCATGTCCCATTGGTCAAAAGCAAGGCACATGGGCAAGTCCAGACACAATGTGAAAAAGTAGTACTGAAGGGTATGAATTCTAGGAAGCACGATTCATTAGGAGTCACCAATGTAACAATCTACCACAATTATTATGTGAACAAATGAAAAAGCAGAAGAATATAATAGGATAACCACTGTTTTAAAAATGCTTGCCTAGACTATATCTGGAAGAATATATACCAAACAATGTACGAAACAGTGGAGTGGAATTTACATGAGATGTGGTAGTCAAGAACATACTTCTCAATGCATGTATGTGTGTTTGTGTTTGAATTTTTGATAATAATCACATTTTATAATTTTAAAATTACAAAATTAAATGAATTTGCAGAATAATTACATAAGTGAACATTCATAATGTCAACTGAAAAAATGGTGGTTATTTTAGGATAAAAGAATTGTGAGCAATTTATTTCCTCTTCACGATTTTCTATATCTTCTATATGAAATATATACAGCTTTTGCAATCAGAAAAAAAATGAAGAGGAAAAATAAAGAATACAGTCAAACCATTGGTCCAGTCTTTCTCATTCTTCATGCAAGTATTTCTAAATTATTGCAGCATTATTTTATCTACTTTTTATATCACCAAAACACTCCTATTATCTTAGAGTAATAAAATTTTCCCAGTGGTAAAGACTTTATATGTGACTATTCTGTTTCAAGTTTTGCAATCTAATAAGATCATGAAGCAACTGCAACTGCTCCATGATGATGGGTTTTTCCAAATATGCATTTTGGATTTCCCAAACTCAAATCTCTATTTGCTAACTTATGAGGCACTTTCTGATGAAGCACTTTCCCAATTGTTTACAGCTATCATCATGTCTTAGCCATGTTATTAGTCAAGAGCAAGAAAAAAATGTTTTTCTTTATTGTTTTTTGAGGATAGAATTTCCCCCCCCTCACATTCAATTGTTTTTAAATATGCAAATATAATATTGTGTGTGATTTTATTTATTTTAGAAAATGAGCATCCTTAATATACTCTGGTCCCATTAATGTACAGTACTCTATGTGATGGATAAATCAACAACATTCTCCTATTCTTTTAATAAGAGACTTTTTAAAAATTAAATGTTATGCTTTAAAAATATATTAATAAAAATTCATGGAGATCTAGTTAAATTTAACTTTGTAAACTACTATTTATATAAACTTTAAGACAAAACAAATTTAGACATTGTTTATGAATATATAACATACATAGTGAAAATAATAAACTGTTTCACATGTTTGGGATAGTGGCTCTTGCTGGGACTGAGGAAATAGAAAAGGTTGGGGATAGAGATTTCTTTAGCTGTATCTATAATTCTTTTCATAAAAAATGGGCGAACTAAAATAATTTTTAGATATTGGTGATGAAAAAATAGTAATCCGTTATATTATCTTCTGTATGTTGAAATACTTTGTAATTAAAATATTTTAAATTAGAAAAATAAAAAGAAATTTAACTACAACTGGTGCCATCATCAGGATTGCTAAGATCGAACCGTGTACAGCGAATGAGGTAACTCCTGAAATAAGCCAGGCCCAGAAAGAAATCAGATGCTCCATAACCCAGTCATGCCTGAGTTATTTTTAGGCCAAGAATTTGATCCAAGACCTGTATCCAACAGGACTGCACTTTCTTAATATGTTGTCTCCAAGGCAAAAAATAAGGCCTCAGTTCTGGCAATGTGTGCTTGCTTGTTAGGCTCTTGCTGTAGAATCAAACTTTCTCTCCTGCTTTTGGGACTAGAGCCTAAGCAGAGAGAGCCTTAGAATCCAGACAAATCCCCATACTTGACAAAGAGAAAGTATCAAGGGGTGGAATCTTTTCTCTTTGTGTCCAGAGGTGGTTTTTCCCAAAGATGGGGAAGAAATACCAACTGGAAAAATGAAGGTGAGATCTATAAGAACTTACATGCTAGCAAATACAGGAATATGTAACTTACACAAAAATCACGACTTCTGGAATTCCTATGCTGCATCATATGTAAGATTTTCCTACACCTTCAGTGAAAGGACACTTCCACCATAGTCCCGGGGAAGAAAGCAAAGTTACATACTTGGGAAAGTTATGGTAATTATATTTTGCAGTGGGGACAGCATTACAATTATGGAGAGATGAGATCTCAAGGGGGCATTGGTTCATAGTGCCCCTACATATTATTATAGAGAATATGGCCATCATCCTTTTAACAAAGTTCTCCAGATCCCCAATCTTAACTGATCTCCGATTAGTGTCCAAATTGGAAGATGACTGGGATTTCCAGTCACTTTTTAATATAACAGATTCCTTGCCTTCACATGCCTAATACTCCCTCCTTCTGAAAATTCAGCAGAATGGCTTTGTCATGTGTGGAGGTGGGGGTGGGAGGGAAGAAATCTGTGTGTGCAGTGTTGTGTGGTGTATGTGTCTGTGTGTCTGTGTGTGTAAGCTCCCAAGTGGTTCTGATGCATTCTATCCTTGGACTTCAGACTGGAAAAATACTTTACTTAGACTAAATTATTTATTACTGACACAATTCAGAGATTTACCCCACAAGCATTACTAATGTAACAAAGCACCATTTTCTACTGCTAGAGACAGTGTCTGGACCTGAGGGAGCTGGGAAATTGCTATTAAGAAGATGGTAAGCAGTTTCTGGTCCTGGTTCTTGGGCCAACTCTCTAACTTGTCTAGAAGGAATTACTATGTTGAGCCTTCTAATTATAAAAATGTATATTCTGTGAGTACAGGGACTGTATCTGTTATTTACCACCTTATCTCAAATACTTGGTAGAGTGTCTGGCACAAACAATATACTCAATAAATATTTGTTCAATGAACAAAAGAGAAGGAATGCAGAGGAAAGCCTGTAGCAATGAAGTCTAAATACAAATATTTCAGACTAAATCCTTAATTCATCTGTGCCATGAGAGAAAAGGCAGCCTTCATTTGAGGCCTAATAGCCCAAGCAAGGACAATTATGGGGTTGTTTATTCTACTTTATTTGTTTGGCTATTTGTGTTGATGTTTTCCTTCCTTTGGACTAGGCTAAAGGCAGAAAGCCTTGGAGCTCTGCTGTGCCCCAAAGAAGAAGGAAAAGAAAGGGAAATCTAAATGAGACTCTGGTTAGGGGAAGAGAAGCTGCATCTGACAACCTGCGGGGCCTCAGGAGAAGCACGCCCAGTAGGGGGCACTCTCTGAAGAAGCCTGCAAGAGCAGTGACTACTGAGCCAGTGTTAAGTTCTCTGCATTGTACTTCCTGGGGTGTCCTTAGATTTATTAAGGAAAGCTATGTTAAAACCACAATTCAATGTCAGTTGGACATTGAGAATTAAGATCGAAGAATGGGGAGCTGCAGCAGCATAGAGGGGCTATTAGGAGGCAGCAAGATGCACAGAACAAAAGTGTCCAGAGCCATCATCAGAAACGGCCCTGGCAAGCACAAATCTCAGTGGATTTAGGAAACAAGTATTTCCTGAAGCACTTAAGGAGCGCTGGTAGAGAAAATGCAAAATTAGATGAGAGTTTTTAGCAAGAATTTGGAAAGAAGCCTTGGAATAAATATTTGGGGACTTAATGGGAAAGATGTCTTCAACAAGCTAGAAAAATTAAAATTTGGAGTGAATCCAATGATCAATATGAGGACCCACATCTATTCGGCTTCTTAGATTAAGATTCTGAATTAGTATTTTAGTATTCGATTATTCAATAAGCATTTAGGTGTTTGCTAATAGCAAAGTACTATACTGGGTGAAAAAGGATAAACACATTATATGCATATGCACATATTCTAGACATGTACTAAATATATATACACACATATACATATATATAAATATATATATAAACCCATATAAAAATGTATAAAAACATACATACATAAATAAAATTATAATAAACATCATTTAATAGCTCTGACTCACCATTATTAATGGCTGTATATTATATCATAGTAATGTTTGCTTATTCATTCAGCCATTTAATGAAAAATTACTGAATGCCTATCTATCAGTTAGAATTCATTCAGCTTCAAGTAATAGAAATCTCCTAATGCAAGATCAGGGTAGTGCAAAAGTGACTGGGAGCTCACTCGAGACATGGTTTCCTCCATCTCATGAGCCTCTAGGCAGCTCTGTTCCCAGAAGTCTCCTGTGATATCTTGCACCCCCAACACTAAGCAGCCTGTATCCCACCACCAAGCTGCCCTCAATGCTTGTACTCTAAGGAAAGGAAGAGTGTAGGCCCACACTGCCTGTTCCAGACACTGCCAGGCCCCCGCATGTTTCCTGGTGTGATATGGGAAGACAGGAACTGGTCTGTCTCTTCTCTGCCAAGCTTGGGTGTGTGGGAGTGGCTGCTGGCATTGGTTCAGTCGCTAGGCTACATTAAGACCAATGTTTCTGCTATTTTATTGGCCCTTTTCTCATCTTTATTGCCTTCTAGTTATAATATATCTACTATTTGCTCTCTTAATTTTTAAAATTTAGATATATGGTGCATGTTCCTCAAATTGTGCCCTTGTTGTGGAGCCTGCAAAGGTTAAAGGTGAGCCTGTTTGTCTCTGTCCCTCCACTGAAACAACTCATCAAGGCAACCAATGATTTCCACATTGCTGACCAGTAACATATGACATAGCTGATCTCTCCCTGCTTTCTAAGATACATTTTCACTTGGTCTTAGGAAAAATTCTTCCTTGATTCTTCTCCTTCCTCACTGGCTACTTCTTCCCTATCTCCTTTGGGAGTTCCTCTTAATTTGCCCAGCTTCCAAATGTTGGAGAACCCAAAAACCCTAAGAGCTTTTCTCATTCTTTGAATGATCTCATTTAGTTTCATGGCTTGTTTCACTGACAGTTTTAAATTTCTCACGCCAGTCCTTGAACCCCAGATTTATTGATCCATCTGCCTCTTGACTTACCACTTGATATTTTAATAACCATCTCAAACTTAATATGACTAAAACCAAATTCCTTATTCCTCAAACCCGTCCTTCAAAAGCCTGCCCATCCACAGACTTCCCCATCTCAGTGCAATATCCTTTGTTGAGTTTGATACAGTACACAATTCCGAAAAAGTTCCCGCCATTCAAGAAATAGGTTATCATTACTGCTATTAATACTTCATGAATCTCTGCTGCCAATAAGAGTTACTCAAGGTAGAAATCTGTAGTTACCCTTGATTCCTTCCTTTTTTACTCTCTCCCATTCAATCCATCAAGAAATCCTATTAGCCCTATCTTCAAAATAAACTCAGGATCTATTACAGCCTGAAATACCACCACCCTGTACTAAGGACCCATCATTTAATGCTCACCTGATTGTTATTATAACTTCCTAACTATATTTCCTGCTTCAGTTCTTATTCCCTATAGTCTGTTCTCAACACAGTACCCAAAATGATTCTTTTAAAACAAGTCAGATGATGAGTAAAAGGCAAAATCATCAAAAGGACCTAAAACTCTTTTATGGTTAAGCCTTCAATTCCTATCATGCTCTTATCCAACCAGCCTCCTTACTGTTACTTCTAAAACAGAAGATTTTAAAAGCCAGAAAATAACTATGATGACAGTTTAAGTTCAGTAGTTTCTAATATCTTGATATATATTTCATGAATTGTAATGATTTGCCATGTACTGTTAATCATGTATATATCAAATGCAGCCCTTCCACCTGCCCCGTTCTGTTAATTTGCATTTGCAGAATTTTAATTTATCAGAACTTTGGCCAAGTTTACAATTCCAAAAAAGTTTCCTCCATCAGGAAATAGGTTAGCATTATTGCCATTAATACCTCATGAATCCCTGCTGCCAATAAAAATGAGGTTTATTTACTTTATATATTAGCTAACTATATAGACATATATCTACATATAGCTATATGTACTATTATATAATAGTATGTTAGTATATATAACAATATATACAATATATAATATGTTACAATAGATAACATTTTATATATTTGCTAACCTCAGGGAATTAAAATTTATGTAGGGAGTTCAAATTTGAGAATACGAACAGTTTAGTCTATTAGTTATTTGCTTAAAGTCCATAGAATTTATTCCTCTTAAATACTTAGAAGAGACATGTAAAAACACAGTGTGACCAAATTAAGGTAAAAATCTTTTTCCAACTGGAAGTATAATTGTCTTTTTAATTTTATGTGTACATTGTTAATTTCCTAGCCTTTTTACTATTATTACACTGCTAGAAGGCATAGCTTTGATCTAAGAACTATAATTAATCAGTTATGTTTAAGCAGAATTATTCACAAATTTTTTATTAAAAGAAAAAAAAGTATAAAAATATCGCTGAAGTCTTATATATACATTTTCTAGGTATTTTATAAATAGCATCTCATTTAGTTCTTAGACTAATCTTAGAATAATTCAGTTCTGTGTTATTGTTCTCATTTCACAGAAGAGGAAATTGAGGTTCAAAGGGATTACATAACTGACATATGATCAGAACAAAATCCAGGTCTGTCTGACTCCAAAACTAGACTGTTTCTACTATGTCACACCATCTTCTAGTCTAAGTGATGTGTACAGTAGCAAATTCCAGTATCTCCAGACAATTTTCTATCTAATAATCCAACATTAAAATGCCTCGTTAATGCTTTCTGCACCAAATACTATTTATTTTTGTCTTTTCTCAATTGTTTATTTCATAAAAATGAAAGATATCAAGCCAAATCCCCAAATTCCTACTTTATATGGGAAATTACGTCTTTCTTCTCTTTCCCACAGACCAAATGTAGATCCTAGTATTTATCTGTTCTTTATAGCATTTAAATTCAAATTTTAAATTTAGCTGCTGATTTTCACCATACTTCTACAACAACTTTAAGTTAGAAGGTCTTGCCTTTGACTTACTAATTAAATAATACTAACCAACACTTAGTATAAAGTATCTAATTCTAATTCACAGTCACTCTTCTCTGGTACTGCCTAAGGAGCATGATTCCAGTGGTTTCCAGCCCAAAAAGACCCCCCTCATTGACCTATTAAGATTCCACAATTTAGAAATTCAACTCTTTATTTCTTTTTAATATAACCTCCATTAAAGTTCTCATATCCTAAGGAGAGGTTCCATTTTGAGCACTTATTAGCTAACAGGACAGTAGAGCAATCTTTCCAGATTCTTTCTAAACACTAGCCAGTAACTTCAGGACTAAGGAAGAAGCTGGCTTAAAGGGTCAGTGAGAGGGCACCAAAGACGAAGTTCCTTTACATCACAATTTTGCTTCACTTCCCCTTTAACTACAAATAGCCTTGGAAATAGATCTCAATGGTGGTGTCACGTTTACCCTCTACCATGGCTTTAGAACTTCTGGAAAAGAAAAACTTGCAACCAAATTTGGTTGCCCAATAGCATATGATTCTGAATCATTTTACCATCTCTGACACTGAAGTAATCTGCTTTTTCTCAAAACTTTGCAATCAAAAGTCATTTAACCACAGGGCATTTACTACCTACCAACCACACCCGAGGCCCACACCCTGAATAGCTTCAGGGGGAACCTGGGGCTTCCCAAGAGGGGGCTGTGGAGGTGGGTGGCCACCACGGAGTAAAAGAAAGATTACCAGCCTCGCAGTCAAAAAACCCTGAGTTTGAATCACAGCTCTGCCATTTAAGATCTCTCTGAACTTCAAGTGCTTCATCTAAAGCCTGGACATAATATAATCCACCTCAGAGGACTTTTTCCAAGAATGACATGTGAGAACACTTAGAGAAGGAACACTAACAAAAGAAAGGCACTCCACAAGTGTGTTTATTTTTAGTTAGACACAGTCTGTTTTTCCTCTCTGATCATGGGATAAAGAGTCTTGAACAATTTAGAGTAACTCCTGTCCCCTAACAATCCCCCAGGATTCTGGAGTCTGAACCACACAGATTTACATGTACCCTGAGAGGTTATAGTAGTCAAACATAGAATGCTCAAATTAAAGAGAACAAAACAATTTTTACCTCTAAGACCACCTATAATAACAATTCAAAGAAATTCTAAATTTCTAAAATTCAAAATCAATTATTTTGATATTTATTTATAATAGAAATGCCCCTGATGGAAATAACACTTTAACCTTATCATCATTCATCTCTCAGTAGAAATAAATTTAAGAGGTAATATTTTATGGGGCCATATATGTCCAAGCAGGAAAAGTCATGCAAATAAGGTGTCTGCCTAGCTTCTACAAGAAAAGAAGCCAGGTAGGAAGGTAACTCTGAGGCTCTGAGGCTCCGTGATTTTGCATTTCACTTAACCCTGTGTGAAGGGAACAAAACTCCTAAGCAGGAACGGGGCCCTGAACTCAGAGATAACCTTTCAGGACAGACAGAGCCTTCCTAGTCCTATACAGAAAATGGTTTTACACTAGGGCTGCCAGCTTTAATGAATAAAAACACAGGATACTTGGTGAAATTTGAATTTCAGATAATCGATATTTTTTTTTCTTTAAATGGAACATAATTATACTTCTTAGTATATTTATTCATGATATACCCTGAGGCTTTTGTCATTTTGTTTTTCTATTATTCAAATTCCACTGGGTATCCTGTATTTTATCTGGCCACCCTACTTAACACCCTCAGATATTCCCATCTGCTAGATTGGCTTCTTTACATGGCCATCTCAGGCAGTGTTTCATAGGCCAAAAGCAAAAACTTCAAGTTCAGAAGTTACATAACATCATTTCGGCCAAGTACTTTATTTTTCTTCATAGCACTTAACGTCACATGATGTGATGTGATGATGTGTATTAGTAGACTTATGTCTGTCTCTCTCCCTAGAATGAAACTTTGTGAAAGGAGGGACTTTGTTTTTTACTTTGTTTTTCTACAACAGTGCCTGGCACAGAATAAAAACTTCAAGAATAATTGCTGAAAAAATATAAGAATGTATCTTCTTTCTTAGTCACCTGGTCCTGCCAATTCAGTATTCTAAGCAGTTGATTACCAAATTTCCACTAACTCTCACAGAAATACTGCAATGGCCTCCTAACCCATGTTTGTTGCTCAGGCTCTTTTCCCCATCTTTAATCTACTCCCATGTAACTCAGGGTTATTTCTGAAGAAGAGGTCTGTTCATGGCATTTTTCCGGTTCAGAACTTCAGCAGCTCCCTCACTGACAACAGAATAAAGTCCAAGTCCTCATCATGGAATTCAGAGGTTTTACATGATCTGAATCTCCTGTTCTCACCCCTATTCCTCACCAACTGCTCCCACTCCCAACCCACAGATCTTGTTTCTCTTCACCAAGAGCTCCAGGCTCTTTGATATAATTTACCTCTCACCTTTTCTGGCTGACAAACACCTGCTCTTCTTCAAGGTCCAACAATTTCATCAGCTCTTCAGAGGATATTTCCCAACATCTCACTTACTCTGGGTTTCTTCAAAATTCTGAACCTACCTAATAAATTGCTTTATTATAATCATTTCTTTATACGTCTGTCCCTCCCCCTCAAGAAATGGTTGTATCTTTGGGTGTTTTTTTTTTTTTAATTACTACACTACGTTCTAGGCAGGAGTTGGCACAATGTGTTAAATAAATGTTGGTTGGATGAATATTCCCAAATTTAAATTTGGGAGGTATCCATTTTAGAGTAGGATTAATGATCGTGAAGCTCACTACATCCTAAGATAATTCCAGACCAAGACCACACTGGCTGAGGCATTATGAAGAAAGACAGAAAGATAACATACTCTGAGGCTTTGGTTATTTAGTTTAAACTTTAGGCTTCTTCTCTTCAGGCAGCCTCATTAGAAAGGTAGTTCACAATCGCTAACTGCTAAAAATGTGATTTGCTATAGACACCACAGGGAAATCTGAGAGGCTGCTGCTCATACTCACTTCATAGGACATGGCAGGGTAATAAACTTGAATTCCTAAAGGTGGAAACTGTGGCCAATGAATAACTGATCCGGTATTAACCTCATGTTAAGTTGTTTCTAGAACTGTTGGAAACAAGAGACTCCAAGAGTAAATAAACAATTCTTCCTGAGAAATGTTTTCCCTAGCCAAGAACAATCAAATCCCTGAAGCAATATATATGTATTTGCTCAATGATATACGAAACTTTCTTCTTGTGTATTGATATGGAGGACGTTTTTAGAAACATGAAAACTAGTACTGACACTGTTTTAGTTGTCACCACAATAACTTTCCTTATAACCCCCATCATGACAATTTTAGTAAAGAGTGAGTCAAACATCCTGACCACCTACCCTAGGACATTTCCAGCACAGAGGAAGAAGCTTGCCCTGTAATACAGTGCTTCAGCTGGTGGGCCTCAAGAAAGGCACTCCTAGTGGCAATGTTCTGTCATATTCCACATCTCAAGACTCAGCATCGGAAGGGAAGCTGAATACAGATCATTCTATCCTTGAATTTTTTTCCCTAGTCAAGGACAATCAACTCCCAAGAGAGCAGTTTGTATATTTTTGTTCAATGAAATGTTGGAACTTTTTTCACATACACTAATGTTGAGAACTTTTTGGAAACATATCAATTAATACTGACCTTGTAAGTACTAAGTTCCTTTTTGGATCTGATTTCGTCTCTGGAATTATAAAAGAAGGAACATTGTTTTGATATTTCTTCAACAAGCATATCATTAAATGTGATAAGTTAAATTTAATTTGTTTTTCAAAATAAAATGTATTTTATCAGCATATCTTTTGGCCTCTATTGATCATAGTCATGAACATTAAAATGTTCATAATGATCTGAGTGATGATGACTAGGCCCTTTCTGCTCTAAAATTATACTACCTCTGCTTCTCCTGAGTTGACAGTTCTAGTGACTAATAATACCATCATTATCTGGACACATGATACGGGTACATTGCTGATCTGTCCCCATTACTGCTTTAGTCCTGATATGGCAAATATGAAGCTTATGTACAGTTATCACTCCCTTTTGAATTTGCCACATCATTACTGACCCAGATCAGACCAAAGAATCCTCTTCAACCAAATGTTTTCAGTACCCATAACCTAGTGAACAGATACAGCATATGAGATTTTTAAAAACCTATTTAATATTTCCATATCTCTCAGAGAAAACTCCCAACCCTAAAATAAAGCTAGTTAAGCCAAACATGAAGAATGAGATCAGATATATGCAGGAGCCAACTTTATTTAAAGTAAAATATACCTTGATCGAAATGAAGCAAAACAATAAACAATTAAAAAAACAAGAGAGGGGTAAGCCCCTTGACATTGGTCTTGGCAATGATTTTTTTTTTTGATCTGACACCAAAAACAAAGGCAGCAAAAGCTAAAATAAATATGTGGGACTGTATCAAACTAAAAACCTTCTGCACAACAAAGGAAATTATCAATAAAATGAAGACAACTTATAGAATGGGAGAAAATATTTGCAAAGCACATATCACATAAGGGGTTAATATCTAAAATATAAAAGGAACTCATACAGCTCAATAGCAAAAAACAAATAATCCAATTGAAAAATAGGCAAAGAGCCTGAACACACATTTTTGTTTTCTAAAGAGGACATATAAATGGGCAGTAGGTACATGAAAAAGTTCTCCACATCACTAATCATCAGGGACATGCAAATTAAAACCACAATGAGATACCACCTCACACCTTTTAGGATGTCAATTATCAAAAAAACAAAAGATGAAAAATGCTAGCAAAAATATGGAGAAAAGAGAAGCCTTGTGCACTGCTGGTGGGAATGCAAATTGGTATAGCCACTGTAGAAAACAGTATGGAGATTTCTCAAAAAATAGAACTACTTTAGAATCTAGCAATCCCACTTCTAGGTATATATATCCAAATAAAAGTAAATCATATCTCCAAGAGATATCCATACTCCTATAATCATTGAAACAACCTAAGTCTCTGTCAACATATGAATGGATAAAGAAAACGTGAGATACACACACACGTACACAAATATTATTCAGCCTTTAAAAAGGACATCAATACGAATGGATCTGAACAGTATTGTACTAAGTGAAATATGCCAAACAAAGAAAAACTAATACTGCATGGTATCACTTATATGTGAAATCTTAAAAAAAAAAAAAAAGAGTCAAACTTATACAGAGAATACTGGTTGGAGGGGTAGAGGATAGTCTAGAGGGGTGGGTAGGAAGAGGTTAGTAAGGTACAAAATTTCAGTTATAAGAGAAATAAGGTCTGAGGATCTAATTGACTATAGTCGATAACACTGTATTTATTGTATAACTGGAATTCGTTAAAAGAGCAGAACTTAACTGTTCTCACCAAAAAAAAAAAGTAAACATATTAAGTGATGAATGTGTTAATTAACTCAATAGTGGGAATCCTTTCACAATGAGTACAAAGATGAAATCATTATATCGTACACATTAAATATATTACAATTTTATTTATTAATTATACCTCAATAAATTGAAAAAGAAAACACAAAAGCAGAAATAGCTTGCATGAAGCCTTATCAAAGGTATTAATAAACTTGAAGGAAACCTGTCTAAAAATGATGAGGCAAATTGAAGAGAGTAAAAACAAAAATCAGAAATATAAAATTTGGCAATGATTATTTACCATTCACCATGATATGTCAGGAGAGATGCTGAGTCTAGGATTACTACTCCCAGAGAAGAAATCTTTGCTCGGAAGCAAAGATAGTTTATTAAATTTCACCAAAATGTGGATGAATCATTCCGCTAAATCACCCATTCCCTGTGACCTGATTTTACACCCACCAAGTAAATTACTAATTTTGCCTTCTCAGCTTTGATACCAGTTAAGAGTGTTCCCTGGAAAGCCAATATGAACCCAAAAACTAAAATAGATATTCCCCATTTTAAACATATAAGATGACAAAGGGAAAAAAATTTTCATAGATGAATGTTAGTATCTAAACTGATCCATCCTGAATTTTCTCCTTATAACTAAATAAATTGGCAACTGGGTTTATACATCAATCTCTTTTGAGTTTAGTCATATAGCTGTTCTCCAAAGATTTCCAGTCCTCCATCTTCCAGGCAGAGGGCAAGTTTGCACATTCTGTCCCCCCGTGGTTGGCTGAGGCCATATGATAATGATGCATTTGTGAATGGAAGCAATGTGTCACTTCTGGGCTAAAGTATCTAATTACCAGTGAGAGACTCTCCAGAGATCTTGTTTCCCTAGTGGTGGTGGCTCAGCAACATTTGAGATGTGGACTGTGTGGCATACAAATCCTCAGAAAGTGGTATCAAACACCAAAGAGAAAAATAGACCAGGTAGCCCATTCCAGGGATTACTTAATCAATAATCATTTTGATGTGTTTTTCTAACATTAATTATATACTGGCATAAAATCTTAAGTACAATATATTGGCTATAGCTTTAATATTTTCATAACAATACAGTATCAGTCATCATTATGAGCACGAATCACTTTAGGAGCCACTGAGTTGTGAAAGCATTGACTTATACACAGAAGTGTGCTTTTAGGCCTGGGAACAAAACAAAAGTTGACCAGGCATTTTACACAAATTATTTCATTTAATCCTTACAACCACTCTACAAATTAGATTATATCATTTTCATCTTACACATGATAAAACAGATGCTGAGATTTTAAATAGCTTGCCTAGGGTTATAGAGCTAATCAGCAAGCGGTAGATGGAGATTTTGTACGCAGGACTGTTTGTCTCCAAAAGCCACACTCTTTCTACACCCCTACCTCCCTGATGCTTCACATTAAATGTTTTTAAATTTACTTAAAATCTTTTCTTAAGTTGAAGTTCTATTTGTTGCCATCAATATATTTGCATTTAGTAATATCCCAAGTCTTCCTTTAATTTGCTGCTTCTAACAAGTAGTGAGTTAGGAAAAGCAAACAATTCTGTTAGATGTTTTCAAGAGGAAATATGTTCTGGCCAAGGACCTGGTGTGCCTGAACAGAAAGTTTAACACATGGAATTTGTGAAGTCTCTTTTTGAAGCATAAGTATTTGCAAACCTCATGGTTTTCAGACAGGTTCTAAAGAGTGAAGTTTACCAGAAATACAAATATAACTGAAATATTTCCATCTATATTTATATCTCTTTGTGTCTGCCTGGAATTTTCATGTTTGTTGCCATTATGATAATGGGCTTAAAAATACAACAGAATGGTTAAAAAATACTTTTAAAGATATGCTGTGTAAATGTGCTGGCTTTAAATAGATCATTCAATGATCTCATCGAATTGCTTTTATGTTATTTGAATTTTTCTCCCATTATGTGTTTCTTCGGTTGAATTAAAATTACTTTCTGATTGCTTTCCTTCTATTTTATTCAGTAATTTTTCAAAAAATCTCTACTGAGTAAGCTAAAAGAAAACATCATTGACTACTTTTTTTGGACATAAAATATAGAAATCTAATAGATTAGAAAGTAAACTAACCAAATACTTCAAGGACAATCATTCCACCATATTCTACCATATTATATTCTAATCCTTTTGTAAATGTTACAAAAATACAAAATCTCTGGTCAATACCATAAACTATTGCTTTTATCAAAATGATGTGACTATGCTGTTTACAATTTCCTTTTAGATCTTTTTCTTCCCCTTAGTTCTAATAAAGAATAATAAAGTTTCAAATGTTGCATTAAAGTAAGCAGAACAAAGTAGGCTATTTTTATCAATTCAATTTTGTTCAAGCACTATGCCAGCCAGGCTATAAAGATTCAAAAATAAATTAAGAGATGGTTCTTTTCCTCCAGACAAAAGAAAATAAAGACAGGATAGTTTGATGGTTATGATTTAGAACAATGAGGTCACACACATCTGACATGGGATTCTGACTAAGGCAGTTATGACAGAGTGATTTTAGACAAGATACTCCTGAGTCTCAAATTATTGATCTGTGAAAAGAAAACAGAAAAATCAGAACAGTAACAGTACTTCTCTGATGGGGGTGGTGTTTCTATTGCCTGTAACACCTGAGATATAGTATAGAGGGTCAATACGTCTGCGTGGGTAAGTATGTGGATGCTAGAACCTGATTGTAATGTTTCTTATTCTCGCTTTCCTACTCACTAGCTACTCACTAGCCCTTGAAAAATTATCCTAAGATCCTTCATTTGCAAAGTAGAGATAATAATGGTATGTATACCATAAATTATTATAAAGTAACCAAAAAAAAATGTAAAATACTTAGCATGGTATCTGTTATATAAGTTTACTAGGGCTGCCAAAATAAAATTCCACAGACTGGGTGGCTTAAACAACAGAAATTTATTTTCTCACAGTTCTAGAGGCTAAAATCAAGGTGTTGGCAGGGCTGATTCCTTCCGAGTTCTCTCTCCTTGCCTTGTAGCCAGCTGCCTTTTCCCTGGGTCTTCACATGGTATTCCCTCTGTGTCTGTATCCTCATCTCCTCTTCATATATGGATACCAGTTATTAGATTAGGGCTCACCCCAATGATTTCATTTAACTTTAATTACCTCTTTAGAGACTCTCAAATACAGTGACATGCTGAGGTACTAGTTGTTAGAAGTTCAATATGAATTGTGGGTGGGGGTAGTAGAAACAACTCAGCACATAAAATTGGCCTATAAGAAACAATAAATGTTAGCTATCATTGTTGCTGTGCTGTTATTATAATTATTGCTGTTAATTAAATAATGTATTAATCTCAAAAGACAATAAGACACCAATACTGATTTAACAGTCGGCTGTTTTCTTATATTTTATTTCATAAATAGGAATATTTTAATCACTGGAGTATTTAAACAGAGTTATCTGTCACATCATGTGGTTCAAGAGAATTCTAAGTATAAGCTTCTGATAGTTTCCACATTGTTTAAAACACTAATAGGGTCAATGTCAAAAATTCAGTCCACATTTAGGCCAAAGGCCTAAATTTTTTGTTCTGTCACTGCAAAACGTACCCCAACTCTGGTCAGTAACATCACAAATAAAAACCATTGTTTTATAATGGGAACACAGCAAGAGGATGTGCAGAGATCAGCAGAAATCTACTGACATGACCAGAAAAACAACCCAGGGTGCATGTCGTTCCTCTAAATGAATAAATGATGTCTGTTTAGATCTTTTTTTTTTTTTAGAGTGAAATGCAAAAATGTTTAAGAAATGATCATTGTCCTCCAAAGAAGCAATGAGTGGAAAATGAGATTTTACTTTGATTTTCTCTTTTGAAAAAACTTAAGCTAGTAAAATAAAATTAGTGGCATCTACAGAAACAGTTTATGGCCACCACTTAGTTTACTTCTCATTCTTTTTATAATTTCCTTGGAAGATACTGAAACAATGTGCCCTACGGGGAACAAAGGAGGGAAAGGGTCAATTATGTTTTCAGATATGTATACACATACTTTATTTTCTACCAAAAAAACTGTCAAGAATCTTTCTCCATTTTGAAAATGATTTGCTATACAATATAGATGACAGACTTATGTGTATTCAATAGCCTACATTCAAGATTCTCAAATTACTATAATTTGTGATCAGTAACATTTACGAGGAACTTTAGATAATAAAAAAAGAAAATTAAAAAGGAATGATTCCCTTTCTTTCCATCAAAAATAAACTGTTTAAATTCATCTCTTCTGTCCCCATACACTTTTTCATGAAGCCATATTTAATCAAAATAGCAGTAACAATTGTAAAACAGGCCCCAATGAAACATTGCTCCTAAACTGGATCTGCCACCCACAAAAAATAACAGGAAAATCTGTGCAAGTGGCAGTTTTATCAGACAGTATTATTTTATATTTTTATGCTGCTGACTTAAATTCAACACTTAGACATCTCCAATGATTTAGATCATTATACAGAATTTCTTGAGGTATGATTATCCCTCTCTAGCTGAAAAAATGTCACTAAAGTATGGTACCAGCAAATGCCCCAAAGGACCTCTTGAACATTTAATCTATTTGGACCACAAATTTACAGTCACCAGCCCTCACCCCCAAAGTGAACAGTAACCCTCAGAGCTGGCTCCAAATTTATACAACTCTGCCACATAGCCAGACCATAGAATCCTGAAATTCTACCCCCGGGCAAGTACATCAGACTTAGGAAATAATTAAAACACAGGGTCATGCATTGCTTAATGACTGGATACATTCTGAGAAATGCATCATTAGGCAATTTCCTCATTGTGAGAACATCAGAGAATACTTACTCAAACCCAGATCGTCTAGCCTACTACACACCTAGGCTATATGGCATAGCCTATTGTAGACTACTGTAATACAGTGGTATTTGTGTATCTAAACATAAGTAAACATAGAAGTGGTACAATAAAAATATGGTATAAAAGATACACAATCATACACCTGTATAGCGCACTTAACGATGAATGGAGCTTGCAGAACTGCAAGTTGCTCTGGGCACATCAGTGAGTGAGTGGTGAGTGAATGTGAAGGCCTGGGCCATTACTATACACTACTGTAGACTTTAAACACACTGTACACTTAGGCTACACTAAATTTATTTTTAAAAATTATCTTTCTTCAATAATAAATTAACCATAGCTTACCGTAACATTTTTACTTTATAAACCTTTTAAACTTTTGACACTTCTGTACTAACACTTAGCTTAAAATACACACTGCACAGCTGTGCAAAAATATGTTCTTTTATATCTTTATTCTATTGCTTTTTCCCTTTTTAAATTTTTAAATTCTTGTTTTATTTTTTAAACTTATTTGTGAAAAATTAAGACACAAACACACACACTAGCCTAGGCCTACACAAGGTCAGGATCATCAATATCACTCACTGTCTCCCACCTCCACATCTTATTCCAATGAGGGTTCTTCAGGGACAATAACATGCATGAAGCTGTCATCTCCTATGACATAACAAGACTTTCTTCTGGACTTCCTCCTGAAGGACCTGCCTGAGGCTCTTCTTGAGGAGGTCACTCTTTTCAGAAACGTCCATGGCTGTTTGATTATTTATTTGTTTTTTTATCAAGGGTTTGCTTGTAAGCAGATAATATATCATGAATATTGCTCTCTATTAATGAAAACCTTTTGGTATTGGTGTCCATGTTTTCAAACTTTTTAAGGAGTTTGTTGAGGTCTACAAAAGTTCTGCTAATCCCCTTACTGTGAATTTCTTTGGGGGGTCTTCTTTTCCCTTCCTGCCATTTCCTTTTCTCTGGCCCTTTCTCCAGCCATTCATTCCTATTCCAGTTCCAACAACTCATTAGTCAATTCCTCAGGAACCACCTCTAGGAGCTCCACAATATCATCCTCATCCACATCCACATTAAAGCCATGTGCCATCTCAACCACAGCCTTGTTGATTTTTGCAACTTCCTCGTCCTTTCAAATCCTCTGAAGTCATGGACAAACCTCTTGAGTGTCGTCTTCTAGATCCCATGCATACACTCCTTGGTGACATCACCTCAAGCCCAAGCAAGGTTCTTGATGCAGTCATATTGTCGTGATCCTTCTAGAATTGCATCAGTATCTTCACAGTGTCTCCCTCAGTTTCAACAATAGCCTGGCAAAGTAGGCTTTACAAGCTGCTATAACTCCTTGATCCATGGGTGGAGCAAAAGGTGGTGTTTGGAAGGAGAAACACCACTGAAAGTTATGTTATTCTCCAACGCTACTTCTCCATTTCACTGGCATTGCCATTCAGAAGAACAATTTGGAAGAGGAGTTGGGTCATCCATGACCTCTTATTGCTTCTGTAGTACACTGGCAGTGTGTGCTTACTAAAATGCCTGAAGGCCCTGGGGTTCTCACTGTGCCCAATCGTGAAGGATTTCAATTTGTAGCCTGCAACACTGCCCCCAGGTGAGGCTGTTATCCTGTCCTTAAAAGCCTGGAAACCTGGCACTGACTTGGCCACCTTATGGATGAAAGTCGTTTTAGGCATCCATTTCCAGAACAGGAAGATTCCATTCATATTGAATATTTGCTCCGGCAAGTAATTTTCCTGCACAATCAGCTTATCTAGTGTTCCCAAAATATTTTTTAGCTGCCTCACATCTTACTTTCAGACTCACCACTCACTTTCACGTTATGTAATGAATAATGATTTTTGAATTGTTTAAACCACCCAGAGCTAACAATAAATTCAGCATCATAGCTGAGTTCAGCCTTTTCTTTCAACATCACAAACAAACATTATGCTTTGGCTATGGTGGTTGTAGTACTGAGATGGATATCCTTCAGTGTCTGGTTTTCAATCCAGGTCATTAGAAGTTTCTCCATGTCTGATATAGACCCTTCTAAAATTTTTGTTAGTCTCACTGCCTTCAGTGAAACAGATCCTTTAACAGTTTCAGTGACATTTCTCTTGTTCTTCAAGATTATAGCTAAGGTGGAATAAGACATACCTAACTAGTGAGCAATAACCATTACTGATTACTTTTAATTTCATTTTCAAGTCAGTCACTCAATGTGACCTCTTACTGGCAACAATAGCAACAGATTTTGTACTGAAGAGCCATGCTGAACAAAACAATATGAATTAAATCGAGCACAACAGAAAATGAGATAATTAAAAAATAAGGTAAACACAAGATATATCAAGCTGCTGCCAGAGTAACATGACGTACTGTTTTACACCAAACTTTTCCTTTATAAGTAAAAAGAGCATACTTTAAAATAACCATTAAAAGTATAGTATAGTAAATATATATAATCAGTAAGTTATTTATTATCATGTCAAGTATTATGAACTGAACATAATTGTATGTGCTATACTTTTATACAACTAGCAGCCCAGTTGGTTTATTTACACCAGTATCATGACAAACACATGAGTAATGCATTATGCTATGACACGACAGCTGTGACAGCACTAGGCAACAGGAATCCTTCAATGTCATTATAATCTTATGGGACCATCATCATATATATGGTCCCTCGACCAAAATGCCATTATGCGACATGTAACTATACCCCACTTCATATTAAGGGAGAGACATCTAGCAAGACAGTGGAATCCTAGGCAAATTGCATTTGCTTCAACATTATTTAAGCAACTTTTAAAGATATCTAACTTACTATAATCTTAAATACCAATAAAATATATTTTTAAAGGACCTGAACAACTGTGCAAACTCTACAGATAGAAGGTTAACCACAGCCCGTGCCCAGTGACATACCTATATATTTTGCACAAATACAGAATTTTAGGTTTTTGCATTAACTATAATAACTATTCGTTTTTAATTCTTATCATTTGGTAAATATTTTAAGAAAATAATCTCTTTCTTGCAAGGTTGCAAGTGGGTAAGGAAATGGAGGCTCGGAGAGTTAGGTAACTAGTTTAAGGCACCACAGTTAGTAAATGGCAGGGCAAGGATGGAACCCTGGCCTTTGCAACTTCCCACACCTGTATTCACCTGTGCTGTTTCTGCCATGCTCAGCTGACAATGCTATTTTCATCTTAAAATTTCTCAAGAGAGAACTTTAATAAAGACACAGATGTTTGAAAAATCAATGTTATGATTGGGTCTGCTTTAGCACCTAGGTTTAGTTGTGCCTACATTGATAACTTTAAATATAGCTATCAATACAGAATACACAATTTTGAAAAGATACTGTGTTTTTATAGTAAAACCAGCATCTCATTGGTTCTACCCAACAATCTATTCCTTTCTAGTTTACTAACACCAGTTTATGACATGGAAATATTTTCTCTCTAGAAATTGCAAAGGAAATACAGATAGGTACTCCATAAATGTATACCTTATTTCTTAGTAAGAATCAGAAGTTTCTTCCAGAGCACTCTCTTTTGTCCTCTTTCCTTCACTCCCACATTTCTTCCACCTGTTCTATTTTGACAGTTCTATGATTACACAATACCAGATACCAGGTGGCCAGAAGAGAAAGGGCCTAATGTCATTTCATATCCAGCTACTATGTGACCTGGTTTTTACTTATTTTGAGTTCATACAATTCATTTCTACATAGTGGGAGGGAACAATGACTGTTTGCAAGCTACAGGTAAAGTAGAATTTTAAAAATAAATAAAATGAAAGTACTATCTAAAGAAAGTCTTAAAACTTTAGGTATATATAATTTTTATTTTTTATTTTATTTTTTATTTTTATTTTATTTTTATTTTTATTTTGTTTTTTATTTTTAACATTTTAATTTTTTTACTTTTTCCCCCCTTCCCCCTCCCTCCAATCCCTTGGTGGGTATATATAATTTTTAAAATCTATAATATGCTTTCTATAATGTTAAGAAATAAGATTAACATAAAAAAACTAGGTCAAAGTGGAAATTATACTGAAACACAGTTATATAGCTATAAAGCTTAAAAAATTAATTTAAAAATGTATTTTGAAAAAATAAAGCAGGACTTATGATATAGTAACAGGAACTCCTGAGAAGTCCAAAAAAATAATAAATTTACAATAGTAAAACAGAAATACAAAAACCAGACATATAGACTAATGAAATACAATGGAAAACTCAGACTTCCACCTTCTAGAACCATGAGAAAAATAAGTATCTGTTGTTTAAGCCACTCATTCTGTAGTATTTTGTTATGGCAGCCTAAGAAACTAATGTAAGTTCCCTAAACCCAAGAACAGCCTCTTCAAAAAATGGTATTGTGAAAAGTGGACATCTGCGTGTAAAAGAATAAAGTTAAGCATTTACATTACACCACACACAAAAATCAATGCAAAATGGATCAAAGACGTAAACCTAAAACTATAAAACTCTTAGAAGAAAATATAAGGGAAAAGTTCATGATATTTATTGTCTAGGATGTCCTGGATAGAACACAAAAAGCACATGCAACAAAAGTAAAATAAATAAATTATACTACATCAAACTTTAAAAATTCTTTTCATCGAAGGAGTGAAAAGGCAACCTATAGAATGAGAGAAAATATTTTGAATTCATATATCTGATAAGGGGTTACTATCCAAAACATATAAAGAACTCTTACAACTCAATGACAACAACAACAAAAAGTCCTGACTGAAAAATGGGCAAAGACTTAAATAGACATTTGTCCAAGGATACAAATGTCCAACAAACATGGAAAGATGCTTAACATCACTAATCATTAGGGAAATGCAAATTAAAACCATAATGTGATATCACCTCACACCCATTAGGATAATTACTATTTTAAAAAAACAAAACAGAAAATAACAGGTGTTGGCAAGGCTGTACAGAAATTGGAATGTTTGTGAATTACTGGTGGGAATATAAAATGGTATAGCTGCTATAGTATGTCAGTTCCTCATAAGTTAAAAATAGAATTATCATATAATCCAGTAATTCCATTTCTGGGTACACATACAACAGTATTTAAAGTTGAGTCTCAAAGAGATATTTCCACGTTCATGTTCCAAATATCACTATTCATAATAGCTAAGATGTGAAATCAAGCCAAGTGTCCACTGATAGATGAATGGATCAATAAAATGTGAGATTCACACACTTACACACATGCACGCGCGCGCACACACACACACACATAGTGGAATATTATTCAGTCTTAAAAGGGAAGGAAATTCTAACACATGTTACAACATGGATGAACTTTGAGGCCATAATGCTAAGCAAATAAGCTAGTCACAAAAGACACAAATACTTTATGATTCAATTTAAATGAAGTATCTACAACAGTGGAATGCAGAGATAGAAAGTAGAATGGTAATTACCAGAGGCCAGGGGAGAGGGAACTGAAGAGTTACTGTTTTACGAGTACAGAGTTCCAGTTTTCCAGTTTTATGAGATGAAAAAGTTCTGTGGATTGACCACATAACAATGTGAATATATTTAACATCACTGGGCTGTACACTTAGAAATGATTACAATAATAAATTTTATGTTATGCATTTTTACCACAATACAAGAAATCCACAAGATCCTTTTTAAGAATAAAGTTAACATCTGTCTCAATAGTGTTCCAGAAAAAGCATATTAAAAGAGAGGAAAATCTTTGTGAAATGGTCAGTGGTTTATACTTCAGAGATAGATCAGTTCCATTTTTATATAACATACGTTTAATATGCTGGGAAAAGCTCCTTTGCTGGAGGTGGGGAAAGAGAAAGAGAATTTAAACAGAGGACACAAAGGTTCATTCAGCACTTAGAGGCAGCAAGTGTCAGCCTCTCCCTCTCTCCCTCTTTTTTCCCCTAAAATATTTAACAAAAGTGTGATGTCACACAGTTCTTACTGAGCTAAATAACCGTGGGATCCCTTGGTGACCTTAACATTTGAATTCACACTCCTACTCAACGAATGGCTTTTT
Source organism: Eidolon dupreanum (assembly GCA_028627145.1). Classification (NCBI taxonomy): domain Eukaryota; kingdom Metazoa; phylum Chordata; class Mammalia; order Chiroptera; family Pteropodidae; genus Eidolon; species Eidolon dupreanum. The sequence goes on along the minus strand of CM053514.1, from coordinate 13,067,139 downwards.
TAGAACAAAGGCTTTTTTACATATTTGCTGCAAAGCACAGCAAGATTTCAGGGAAAGAATATGTAACAGTTGAAGAGGATGCCTACACAGAAACATTATTAATATGGCAACTTACGGACAAAACACACACACTGGATGCACTGTCTATGATATAATTCATGTCTAGTTAATTTCTAAAGAGCAATGTATTACACATGATTTGCAAATACTGGCCTTTTTGTTTCATAAAACACCAAACAAATGTGTCACCATTTTGCATGTGAATATGGACATATAATAATTATCCCTTAGTCTAAAGATAATGCTAGTAGGTCGAGGGAAAGGTTTGAAAACACAGTAAGAGACACCTAAGGGGAATGTAACCTTGAAAAGGGGGAAGAGTAATATATTTGTTTTTTTTTTCTTTTGTTTTTCAATTGTTTCTGAGTAGGAAAATATTATCACCATCACTTACAGAGTTTAAAAGACTCTGCTGGATTTTCTGAAGACTTACCATGTGTTAGGTCAAAGCAGACCCTAATATCCTGTTTACTCACATTGTTCTCCAGAGTCTGGCTCTCAGAGACTTTCTGATACCTAGGGAAGCAGACAGGAATGTACATATCTATAAAACTAAGGTGTTATGAACCAGTCCATTTGGCTCTTTAACAAATATCAAGTTCTTTTTGGTGAATATTGGAAACCTCCAATACTAAAAGGTGCCTTACTTCCAAGGGGTCTTTTTCAATAAAAGAAATCTCAGACCACCTTCCGCCAAAAACAAAAACGTTTATTAGTGAACAGATGTGACATCTCTGAAGCTGCAGAGTTCCTCTCTGACCTAAAAAAAAAAAAACAGCCAGCTGTCCCTTGCATGAAATGCCCACTGCAAAGCAGACTCAAAGCTGGATCCTGCAGTCTAATCCCCATCCACTGGGCAAGAAGGCCTGCAGGTCCACCAGAATGCAAACCTGGAGCTCTGCTCCGCTGACACACACTGCTGGGCTAGTAGGTATCTTGTGTATGTTTGTTCAGACCAAGGTAGTAGGTCCTGTATCACCATTCCAACCACCTTCACAACCTAAATATCATTCATTTCAATTTCATCAATAACAATATTTTATTAATTAACCTTAAGGCATTTATTTAGAATAAGGAACACATCTACTAATTAATTCTCCTTAAGGTGCCGACTATAGGTAACTTGTACTTACCCTGAGCATTTAGGGTGTAGGGGAGGAAAATTTTTTCCTCTATCCTAGGTTCTTTTGGCTGTTCTAATAATTAAATTGACATAAAACAGATTAACGGGAGAAAAACAAATTTAATTACATATAAGACTTCAAGGCAAGTCCTCAACTGAGGCTTACATGCTCTCCTGAGCTAAGGAGTGGGATAGGGCCTGGGGCTTCAAAGGGGAAGATGATAATTCGCAGTATGACAAGAAGAGCAGATGTTTGGTAACTAGATGTATGTTCTGCCTTACAGGTAGGTCATTTAAATAGTATTGTCTTAAGCTGAAAATCATCCATATGCCAAAGTGGCATATTTTGGGGTCGTGTATTCTGCTCAGTCAAGGGTAAATTATCCCACAGACAGTTTAACCAGAGGAAGTAGCATTGGAGCTAGCACTTGAATTCAAACTTAACTGAAAACCTTCTAATTGCTAAGTCCTCAAGCTTTAACATAAATAAAGTAAGGAGAAGAAAATAGTAGTGAAAAGAAAAGCATGGTTCTTGCCATCCATAATTTCACCATCTATTCATGAATGATAACCAGGATGGCTGCTTTAATTGGGTAGGGGGTACAGTGGGTGCAAATGGGAAAATATTTCAAGCTAATAATAACGGATTTTTACAGAAGCCTTTATGTGGCTCCATTGTTAGTAATCAACATACATTTTGTGACTAAACAAGAAAAACTGAAAAATTTGAGAAAACTTTTTCTTTCCTTCTTTCTCTACACCCGGGGGGCCCGGTGCATCTGGCACATGGTCCGTGGCTCCGCCTGGGGCGCGAGCCCAGGACCTTCTGCGTGTAAAGTAGACATGCTAACCACTATACTATGGAGCCACCTCCTCCTATCATTTTTAATTAGAAAAGTAACCACAGCCGTAAGCACAGATGCTCAAGTAAAAGCTGAAACTGGAGAATCTTGGGTTGAGCCAAAGGAACCTGATCTGTGACTCTATGTGAATGGGAATTTTTTTCTTGTACAATTTTTCTCTTCTTTATATGGTCAAATCTAGTGCTCTCTCATCTCCCCTAAAATGGTGTCTAAGATCTGGAAGATATCCTTCAGTAGATAGGATATCAAGACACAAATCATAACATAATTAGGCAAATAAACTGATGCAAAAGTGAAGTTTCCAGGAAGAAGCATATACTGAAGCCTCATCCTACTGACCCAGCCCTACAGGCAAACCTAAGGCTGGTGGACCAGCAGAGGGCCCCTCTCCTCACCCTTACTCAATCTACAGGGTTTCTCAGGGACTTGCATGGTTAGGCCCAGGGCTGGAGTCGTAGGGCTAGAGGATCTCAAGTGTTCTCCTCTTGTCCTTCGCTTTGGTCACTGTGCAATGTTAACTTTCTTAAGTGTGACCAACACCTTCCAGAAAACCAAGCTGTTAAATTTTGCCTCAGAGGAGTTGAGTCAATCCCAAAATTGGCAATAAGCAGCACCAGCAAGGAGGATAACATTAACCTAAATAAGAAACTATTTTCTCTTGAGGCAGAACCCAGAACTTGGTGAGGCATTTTAGGCTAATGATCATATATTTGCTAAATTTTTGTGTTATGTCTACTTCGGGCCCCAAAACAGATTCTTGGTACTCAAACAGTGACAAGTTGAAACAACAATGGGAAACAGCAAGCAAAGATGATGTAATAATATCAAGGGAGATTTGATCACCTCCCTAGCCAAATTAATGACAATGCTTAAAAACATATAAGGGAACAAAAGATAGAAATAGAATGCTATCACAACTAACACTCTGCTTGTAAAATATAGAAACAGATGTAATTTTTTACTTTAAAACCTAGGTGAAAAGCAGATGGAATACAAATTCTCCTTTAACCTGCAGCTAGCTGACTCATGACCAGAAGGATATGGTGATGTCAGTTTGTAACAAAGCCACCCACTAACACAGACATTAATAAGGAATAATGCAGAGGAGGTGAAATTACACATATAAGAGAGTAAGTCTACACTTTCATTTCTAGTAGCATCGGATACTCTGAACTACTTTCTAGACAAAATCAACTAAAATAATGAACAAATATGTATGTATAGTTTTCATTTAACATGTATTGCTGAGAAACGAACAAAAGGATTTATGGAGCCCTCACATGACTGCACAGGAAATCTGGGAGACAAGTCAGTGTCAAAGGTAACTTTTCCTCTGAGAGTTTCTGCCCAACCCTGGACACCTGAGTTTTCTGTAAAGGCTACACAGTGTAGCATGCAGGGAACAGGATGATAACATTTAGCATTTGCTCAAAGAGGGATTTCCTATCAATAATATAAAGGTGAAGAAGAAATAAAACCTGCTGCCCATAAGGACATAGAAAGAAAGCTCTTCTGTCTCAAACTAGGAGGACAAAGATGAGGATTATGGCCGGGGAGTGGGTAGGGAGGGGCGGAAGGAGCAGAGACTCTTTCCTGACAATTTATAACCACAAAATCTCCCTAATGGATTTACAGTTGAATTTATAACATCTCTGTTGTCTGAAAAATTCTAGGTAGAGAATAAAATTTAAAGAATTTAATTAAATGCCAAGGTAACTGAAAGAAGATAATGAAAATTGGAGAATTGGTAAACTGAAGGATAAATTTTTAAAAATTATCCAGAATGTAATCAAAAGAAAAAACTATGGTAAATAAAATGATAGGTTGAAATGGCACGTAGGTCTAAGAGCTCCAAAGAAAATGAGAGAAAGAACTGGGATGAGATAGTATTAAAAGAAATAAAGGCTAAGAATGTTCCATAAATGTTGAAACACACTAATAAGAATGAGAAAGAATAACTATAAATTCAAAAGTCAGATTTAGATTTAAAAACTGTTAAATCTAACCATGAAAAATTTTAAAACTTCATGCTTAAAAAAAAAGGCAAGGTGAAAAAAAAATAAATTAGCAAGAAAGGAGTAAGGGAGAAACAGAAAAGCTCAAGCAAATAACCTATAATAAATTGATACAATCATTTAAAATATGCCAGTGATAATTATAAACATAAATTAATTCTTTATTAAAAATAAAATTTATGACACTATATTAAAATAATTTTGAAAGTCTTTTAAATTTGGTTTGAAACCCATATGTCATAAAGGAGCAAAATATTAAAAGCCAAAAGAGTGGAAAAGATGTACCAGGCAAATACTAAGCAAAAGAAAGCTGGAGTAGCTATTTTAAAACCAAATAAAATAAATATAAATGCAGAAAATTTTATTAAAGATAAAGATGGTCACTATAAAATTGAGCACTGATTTTGAAAAGGAAGTATAACAATTCTTAATTTATATGCACCTAGTGAAAAGAACTTTAAAATAAACAAAGAAAAATTAATAAGTTAAGAAATTAAAAAAATATCCATTACTATGGGATATTTTAATATATCTCTCTCAGTAAACAGTAAATGAATCAGACAAAAAACTAAGAAAGCTATAAATACTAGAAACAAAATTAACAAAGTAGATGTAATAGATCTTACTGGATGTTTCACCTAAGTGAAGAACACATATTTTCTTCAAACATACTGACTTTATATAAAATGTTTCTAAGCTTCCTAACAAATTTTAAAGAATGACATCATACAAACCATTTTATCTAATAAAATGTAATACGAGTAAGAAATCAACTGTAAAATGATGGCTAGAAAAACAGTACACAATGTGACATTTTAAAATGTACTTCCAAATAATTCATTGATCAAAGAAGGAATAAACATTATGAAATACTTAGAACTATAATGTTAAAAATACTAAATATATAAAGTAAGACATATGCGAGACTTCTGCTTCTAGGAAGATGGAGTAGATGTACTCTTCCCTAATCCCCCCCAATAAGCACAATTAAAGCCCCAAGGCACTACACATGAAAAAAAAATTGATGACTTGGAAGCCTATCTGGCTAGGCACCCCAAAACACAAGAAATAGTACTGTAAGTTCCCTGAGTTTTCTTTATGCCAATATATCCCAGACTGGATACTGGGTAACTCAAAACTGAAAAATGTCAATAGGCACACACAAAAAAGATTCAACAAAAGCCTTCTTCCTCAAGCTAAAGGACCAGAAAAAAAGACAAGATCTACCTAAACATATGGCAAGGCACAAAACTTTTAGAAAAGAACTTCTATCTTTTAGCCAAATACCCAATATCACATTAAAACTGTGGCTCCACCCCATCCACATCAGCGAAAGCTGAAGGGAGAGGCTAGATCTTGCCAAACTGTAACAGGGAATCCTAAACACCCTCCTACAACCATCCTGCACCATGCTGATGTCAGAGAAGACCAAGCCAGAAGCCAAGATGTTCATCTTCTCCCCATGGTGTTGCTGAAAAGAATGAAAATGAAAATACAATTTATCGAAATCCGTAGGACACAGCTAACACAGTGCAGAGGGAAATGGATAAAATTAAATGCTACATTAAAATGAGGAAAAGTCTCAAATCAGTAATCTATGCTTCTACCTTAAGAATCTAGGAAGAGTCAAATAAACCCAAAGCAAATAGAATGAATAAAAAATAACATAAGAACTGAATCAATAAAGGTGAAAATAGAGAAACAATAGAGAAAAATCAATGAAACAACAATGTGGTTCTTCAGAAGATTTATAAAATTGTCAAGTCTCTAGCAACACTGCCAAATTGACCTTACCACCCCCAATTCACCTCCAGTGGAACTTTCAAATTTCTGCCACTAAGATAAACCAATATATGGTGCAAAAATATATAAATCCATCAATTAAAACAATGTATACCTAAAACAAAAGTAATTTTGGGCCTTTTACAGATATGATGGTAACTTTGAGAATATAAAACAGACAAGTATCTATAAAATCTTTGTATTTAAAATATTAATATAGTGCAATTATTTTATTACATTAGAGACCTGTGTGCTAATATTTTGATAAAGGATAAAGCTATCCATAGACAATTCATAAAAGCATAGCATTAAGCATATAGGAATTAAGCATATAGGAATACAAATAATTAGCATGAAAGAATAAATCTTCATAAACAATTGGTTAGATCTTTGTCATTCTAAATTATTTTGTTCAAATGGAGCCGGATCAAGATAATCTTGTTATAGATTATCTTTTATATGGATTATTTATAGGAATCCAGACCCTCGATACCACCCACACCTCCCTCACATCACTTAAATACAATTGGAAATAAGTTCCAAAAAAAAAAAAATTAGACCAATTCAGAAAAAAAGGAATTATGTGTGATTTTTACTAATTTCTAAAGGTATCTTAAATGTTTTCACATTATTGCTTCATACTAACTACCTCCTTATCTTCTCATCAGTGCAGTTGACCTAAAGTTTACCATATGTAGCATAACCATGTAATTTAATCATTCAATCTAGGATACTTTCCGGCATGGAAAGAGTAGATATTAATAATCATGCTAGAATTTTAAGTGAAAATCAGATCTAGTCTGGGAAAATTAGGACATATGGCCATTCTTATGTGTAACTAAAGGGTATATAGAGCCATAATAACCATTTTTCACTTAAGCAAGGACTAAAATTTTGGTTTTATATTCAGTAAAACAATAGAATAAAATAAATTTAAGAACTGTACATATTCACAAAGTGGAGCTGGTAATTTTTTTTTATCTCCCAAAGGTTTGTGAGGAATTAGGCAAAGAATCAGAAAACTAAAAAATTAGATCAAAAGGTGGTTTATGAAGAATGCCACAGGACAAATCAAGGTTTTGCTTGGGTGTTTACACATGAAACTAAAGTCATAGTTCTTGCCTGTTTTGAGTTATTTCTATACTACATAAAGAATGCACACAATTCTTAAATATAGCATCAAGTCACCATAGGTGCTTCACTGATTTAGTAGCCTAATGCCATCTTGGCTACCCCCTTCTGCATGCTCCTACTAACCTCCTTAGCATTCCCAACCCTCTGCATTGCTGCTTCCTTCTCTGCCTCCCTGACAGGACAGCTAACTCCCAGAGGTCAGAGGCTCTCTCTTGTTCAGCATTGCTCTTTTTTAACATCAAGAATACTGGCTTGGAATAAAATGCATGCTCAATAGATTTTTGCCAAATGAATTGGAAGAAGAAAGCCTGCTTTTCTTGTCCTTGTTTAAGAGAAACACATTTTCTTTCAGCACTCTAAGTTATGGAGAAACTAAAAGAGACCCAAGTGGAAAAATAGGAGAACAGAATTTATGAGAAAAATGTAAAGAAGTTTTTGATTTTGGTTTTTTCCTCATTTTTAAATCTTGTAAAGAGAAGACCAAAGGTATAAAAATGCTCTCAAGTTGATGACGGATAATGACCAGTAAGTACTTGTCAAAAACTGAAAGAAATTGACCTTAATTTTTAACAAAGGGGCCAAGTCGTGTTCACTCTCTTAAAAAGAACATTACATCCACTGTAAGGGTGATTAAATACTTTGCCTACACAAGGTTGTGGCCCCTATGTCCTCAGAGAAGTTTCAAATGAGAGTGTCTAAGGCAATAGTGGAAGCAAATGACCCCATAAAGTTCCATCCAGCTCTTTGATTTATAACATCCTTAGAGAGTAAACTTGAAACCACAAACTAAACATTGAAAAATGATAGCAACTTTGAACTGGAAGGCATATTTAGATTTTTAGTAGGCTTTACTGAAATCATGGCTCTGGTTAATAAGGGTATCTCAAAAAATCATTTGTAAAAATATTACTAGGAAAAAATATGTAGGGGTACACTTAGCCCTAAGTTGTCTGTCCAAGTTGTAATAGTAGTAAAAAAAAAAAAACTAGTTTATGGTGTGAAAAGCAAATGGTCATAAACAGAATTTGTCAATATTTGTAGACACAATCTCCAAGAGAAATAATTAAGCTCCTAAACAATGTAACTCAACTTGTTTCTATAAACATACTAGGATATTTTGTGCATATATTATATTATTTATAAGTCTGTCTTACTACTAAAGGGCAGATTCTTTCATTTGTGGCTCAGTGAAGGAATCTGTTGCTTCTTACTCTTTTCTTTTAGTTGGCATTTTAATTGTTCAAAGGTACTTATGTCAGGCAACACTCAGGAAAAAAAAAATAAAACCTGTAAAACTCAAATTTAGTACATCTCACTTGTGATTTCTGAATTGTTTTGAGAACTTCTAGGACTATTTATGAACAAAACATTTGAAATTAAAAGAAGTGTTTTGAAAATAAAAGGGCTTAGACCAAAAAGAAACTCCTGAAATAGTCTTTTCTTTCAATAGTTTTTAAAAGGCTGAAAAATTAGCAGAAATTTACATATTTGTTTTCCTTATGAGACTCCAGTCCTACTCATTTGCCAGACATTTACAAACATATCTACATCTTAGATCCAAGGTAGGATACCATCGACCCTTACAATTATTTATATGTTCATCTCTCCTGCTAGACTATGATCCTTCATAGAAAGGTCTTCATCTCTCTATATATTCAGTATTCAGCACACAGTAGGTATTCAATAAAAGTTTATGGAATAATTGAATGAATGAATAAACAAATGAAGGAGAATGATATATGAGTATTTTCAGCATTATTCTCATTAACACTATTTCTTGAAAGACCAAATGGTGTATGGGATAAAATGGGGTCTAGAATATGCCAAGAATTAGCCATTCAGGTGCCTTGCAGATAAGCACAGAAATGCAAGTTTTCAAAGGACGTCTTAGCTCTTCTATCACTACACAAAGTCACAGAAAGCATGAGGTGACTAATGTCATCAAGATATTGACACAGAATCATTGGGTGAGATAGGAAATGGTGGGCAATAAGTTAAGATAGATAAAATGGTAGAGAGAATTCACATAGTTCGTACTTTAAAGAACTTTTTATGTCAAGCTAGGGAGTAAGAAAGAAACTTAAGGTACAAAATTTATTTCTGGACCAATAAAATAATATAAATCTTCTCTTTGAAGGTGGCCATCTCTGCCCAGAAGACAGATCATGATGAAGAAAAAGGGACAAGAATACCCCCAAAAATTATTTTATTAAGATATTGAAAAACTGACCCAATGAAATAGCAATGAGGAGAAAGCTAAGTTAATGAAACATTGTAAAGTTAGAATTGAAAAGACTTGCTGGCTGGTTAGTTATGGAGAGAGAGAATTCAAAGATGAGTCCAAGAAACAAATTTTGGAAAACTGTAAGTAGTGCTCCACTAACTGAGATCGAAAATACAAAAAGTGTAACAGGTATGGTATTAGGAGAGAGAGAAAAAAGATACTTGAAAATGTGAATCTGGAGTCAAAGAGAAGAATTGGGGCTGGGATAAAGACTTAAAAGGTTTTATTTATTTATATCTATATCTATATACTAAGATATTGACATATATATATGTAAGATACACACACATACACAGTCATATGCTGCTTAATGATACGTTCTGAGAAATGTATTGTTAGGCAATTTTATCGTTGTGTGAACACCATAGAGTGCACTTACACAAACCTACATGGTATAGTCTACTGCACACCTAAGCTCTATAGTATATACTACTGTTCCCGGGCTATAGGCATATATAGCATATTACTATATAAAACAACATGAGATTAAATCAAGCACAAGAGAAAATGATGCATCAAGAAACAAGGTAAACACAAAATGTATTAAGCCTGCTGCTAGCATAACACACCATTCTGTTTTACAGCAAACTTTTTTTTCATAAGTAGAAAGAGTGCACTCTAAAATAAGGATAAAAAAGCATAGTATAGAAAATATGCCAGTAATACAGTCATTTATTGTCAAGTATTATGTACTGCACATAATTGTATGTGATATACTTTTTAACAACTGGCAGCACAGTATGTTTGTTTATACCAGAATCACTACAAACACATGAGTAATGTGTTGCATTATGACACTATGGCTGCTGCCTAAGTGTGTACTTCTACCCATTAAGCCTTCCCTTTCTTCATCTAATTTGTGGGTACAAATAATCTTCTGGGGCATGTATATTTGGAGGTAAGTGATGAATCAGAATGGCTTTTTCCCCTAAAAGAGCCTCTGCCATACTGAGAGGGGATGCACAATACACGATAATGAGGAATTGGTAAAAGTCCAGTAAGGACATCTAGAGTACATTCCATAGCAACCCTGACTTTGTAAATACCAACCTCCCAAGCACTCTGCTACACTCTGGCTTTACAAAAAAGAATCATTCAGTCTATCCTAACAAGCAAGAAATGAGTAAGATATTAAAAATAAATCACATTTTTTCAGTGATTCAGTGTTCTATTTTTCTACATAAATAGAACACTGTAGTAACAGATCGACAGAAGAAAACCAGTTCAAGATTACTCTTCCCCATGCCATTTCATATGGGGTTTTGATATTCAGTTAAATAGACATACACAAAATTTTTGTATTTTATGATACATCATGAAAAATATTTATTAATTCATTTGTTCAATAATTCAGTCAATCAATATTTATTCATGCCTAATATATGCAAAACACTGAGCATTAAGAAATCAGTGGCAAACAAGATAGACAAATCTCTGTGTTCATATCCAGGAATACAAAAATTCTCTTAATTAATAAATAAATAGCTATCTTATTACAATGATAGGTGATATAAAGGATAGAACAGGATACAATTAGACATCTTTCATGGGGATCTGACCTGGTCTGGAAAATCAGGTAAGAGTTCCTGGAGAAAATGTCTTTTGAACTGAATTCCGAAAGATGATTAAGTTTTAATGAGGTGAAAAGTAGGGCAAGAGCTCATCAGATAGAGGGAATAGTATGTGTAAAGGAACTGAAGCAGGCACCAGTACATTCAGGAAAATGAAAGATCCAAATGTAGCAGAAGCTCAGTGAAACAGGAGGAAAGTGGCCAAGAATGAGCCTGATGAGGTAGGAAAGGGTCAGATCTTGCAGGGCCCTGCAGGTCAGATCCAGGATTTGGTCTTATGTTGTACCTACTGGTTATTCATGCTACCTGTCCAACTTTGCTCTCCTTTAGGCTGACCCCTGCAAACTATATTACCCAGATTCCTTGCTACTTTCCATTAGATTTGGCTGAGACTGGAGTAGAAATGAAGACTAAGGTATTTCCTCCCTGTTTCACTGAATTATCACTGGTGGTGACTTATCTCTCCACAGTTGCAGTCCTTGCTGTGTGGACCCTCTTCTTCGAGCTAACTCTCAGTGAGCTCTGGTAATACAACCCCCTCCCCTTGCTCCTTTAACCTAAGGAATAGTAAACGACTTCCACTTTTGTCTATCTTTATGTTCCTCAGTGTCTCCTACTGGTCCCCTTAACTGTGACTATACTACAAAGTGAGTCTTTCATTATAATTTCTACACTTGAACTACTTGAGCTAAAGTCTGTTTTCGGCCTGAATCGTGACTAATGCTCAACAGAACACCCATTTCATTTGCATTTTTCAATAGATCACTATAGCTGCTCTGAGAAAAATGGATTACTTTAAAAATTATTCATCTTGGGATGAATAAGACTGATGTAAGGAGACCTGTTAGGAGGCTACCATTGAGGTCCAAGGACACGATGCTGCCAGCTTTAACTAGAAAACTGGAGAAGGAGATGAAGAGACATGACAAATATGACAGCTCTTTAGAAGGGAAAAAGAAAGATTTGGTCATTGGTGGGACACAGGGGTAAGAAATAGGGAGGGTTCAATTATAACTCTGCTCAGTAACCAAAAGAAAACAAAAGTTGGTTGAAAGAAATCAGCCAATGCTGCATTAGCATGCACGAATGCCAAAAACTGCTTACCATACGATAAGGATAACTAGAAACATCTTGAAGCTTTAATACTTGCCCACATCTGTAAAGTCTCCAAATTTTGAATCCTACAAATAATTTTTAAAACCAGGCAAAAGAAAAAAAAAAAGCCAAAAATAGCATTTTAGCATCAACCAACATTTACAGACTGTCTAAGCTCAAGGCGCTGTAGATGGTACTAGAGAGTCAGCATAGAAGAGTAATTTGAAACCTGGGCTCTGAAAGCAGACTACCTGTGTTTAATTTATAACCATGAATTTAACAGACAGAAGAAAAGAAAAAAGGGGAAAAGAAAAGGGTAAGCAATATGGAGAAAGAGAAGCAGATAAACAAAATTTTCCTCAATTTTCCTCTTCCTTTCCTGGGAAACTCACTCCTCGGTATTACGGATATATAAAGTTGTAGTCCAAATGGTAAGTTATCTAGAGATTTTTTTTTTTTTTTTTTTTTTTTTTTTTTGGTGATAAGATAATAAAAAACAACTTTCTAGATGTAAGGCCTGTAAAGTGTTCTGGGATGATTTTCTAATGGCTAAATTTCATTAACTTATTGAGTTCTCTTGTCATATCAGGCACTATGTTAAGAGCTTTATAGATATGAATATTAAGTATCTCATTATGCTTCCAGTAACTCTATTTCCTTTCCCAGAAGGGAAATTTTACAGATACCAATGTATCCAAAATGGTTTTGGTTTAGTCCTAACTAACAAAAGAGAAGTTTCTACAACACTTTTAGGTGCACAAGACACTAAAAGCTCTGATGTACCTTTTTAAACCTCTAGTTAGAAGGGTGTTAGAGACTAATTCATCAAAATTCTCAACCCCCTCTGTATATAAGATATAAAAACTGAGTCCCAGAATACTAAGTAACTTTCACTCAAAGTTTAACTGGAAAATTTCCAAAGTGGAACTTGATTGACTATCCTCCCATTCCCTTAAACATTCAATAATATGCTTAATAACTGTGTTAACAGTACTGTGTTATCATTCCCCAATTTTCTAGTATCATGTTTTGAAACTATATCCAATTTTAAATCAAATTACACTTTGTTAAACAATTTTTGTTCCATCAACACTCTTTTTTGAGATTACCTAGATGGCTGTGATATTTGAACATTTAATATAAAACAGCTAACAAAAACAACACATTATAAATCATGGGCCTACATTATTTGCTATGTCAACAACGGATAATATTCCAGTTGGAAAAGTAAATGCAACTAAAGCTGAAATTAAGCAAGCTTCTAGGAAAACCAACGCATTTATTTTATATCAAAGTTACCACATATAAATTCGTAATCTTTTATAAACTTCCATTGTAACTACTCTTTTAATTTTATTAAAATTGTTCTTTGCTCTCAAGAGGATAGACTTGGGGATAAATGGTTTTTTTAATCATATTATTTGTATCTGTGTGTTAGAGACAGCTGTGTATTAACTGAATCATCTTTCTTTTTCTTTGTGGGCACATAGCTCCCAAGGAACATTTCCTAGCCTCCCTTGCAGCTGAGGACTAATGGACAAGTAATTCCTCTAAATAAAGGAATGCGGTTTTTTTTAAGTTTTAAATTGTAATTTTCCTGCCTCCAAATTATTTTTAGGCCATTGATTGAGAGTGCTAGAGGTAGAAGGCTTTATTTCTTGAAGGATAATTTGCTTTTGTCTTATCTCAGCCATTATAAACAGCTCCAAACACTCCACTTCATTTTCCATCTCTCACACACCCTTCCTTTTCCTCTTATCTCTTCTTCTCTTCATCTTTTCTACTACTATTCATGAACAATTTTGTAATCCATCTCCAGAGTAACAGGCATTAAGGCTAGCCCAGAGACAAATAGGGAGGAAACAGCTTTTATCTTTGGTGTCTCTCTACTTCCCCATTGTTCATCTCTTTATCCATTTTGTTTTACCACCTCCCTCCTCTCTCACACTATCAAGGTCACCCTGAACCTTTTCCTCACCCCCAGACTTCCCCATTATAGATCTTTCTTCTTTCTTGGAGAGACTTGAAATCATAGAGATCAATCTTTTCTTCAAAACAAGATTTTTTTTTAAAGAAAAGATTTTATTGTCTGGGATTCAGTCTCTTTAGGTTTTTCTATGTGGTTCTCTGAAAGAATGAAGTGAACTTATCTCTGCTATAGCTTTAATGGCTACTTACGTTTTTCTTCTCTTTAAAAGGGTTATCCTATAAGACTTAAAAATTAAACTCAAAGAATAAATATGTAATGGTGGAATTCCAGTGTGGTTGTTTGAGATGAGAAGTTTGGGTATTTAATCATACTACTACCCACTACTTTTGACAATGTACGGCCAGTAGGCAGCATCACTTTCCTTTATACTACTGCTGACTTTTTTACTTCTGATGTATTACATACTGGTGGTTCTCAACCTTTAGCACCCATCAAAATTTTCTAGAGGGCTTGTTAAAACTCAGATTCCTAGGCTCCAACTTCACAGATGCTGATTCAGTAGCTCTGAGTCAGTAGTTGTGGGGTGAAGTCCATTAATAGTTTTTCTAAGAAAAACTCACAGAATATATTGATGTTGATGGATTAAAGACCATACTTTGAGTATCACTAGTCTACAAAGCAACGTGAAACACTGGAGACTTGGGAAGAAAAGTCTGATAAGATTCCAACTGAAATAAAAAAAATGACAAAATCTAGTTTCACTTTCATTATGAACCTTTTGAACAAAAATATTATTGTATCATATAATCCTACTAGAGCTAGAAGGGAATTTAGTGATTATCAAGTCTAGTACTACATTATAAAGATGAAAAACCTGAGACTCAGGAAAAATATTTCACATCTAATGAGAAACAAGGAGAAATAAGGAGAAATAAAATAAAGATGTAGTACAGAGTGTTTCCAATCACTACAACAGTATTTCTCATCCTTGTTCTGCAATGTGACTGTACTACTATACCCTCAAGAGGTGACATCTATTTACCTTCCCCTCAAATCTGGGCTGACTACGAGACTCTTTTTGACCAGTAAAGTGCAGTGGAACTATAACTTCCGAGAGAGAGAGACTTAATAGATTATCAGTATCTATCATTATCTCTTGTCCAGCAGAAAACCAGCCCAACTGCCAAGCATGTGAATGAAGTTATTCTGGACCTTCCACCTATTCCAGAGACCCTAGTAACAACAATGAAACAGAATAATTGCCCACCAACCCACAGAATTATGAGAAATAATCAACTGTTGTTTTAAGTTACTGAGTTGTGAGGTCATTTTGTTTTGTAGCAATAGATAGTTGTAACAATGGGTCTCCAGACTCCTCATCCATGGTTCCCTATGCTACATTCACATTCTGCTTCTTCCTACTCCCTCATCTGTTCAGTTCAACCAATGCTTATTTTAAACATCTACAATATTCTAGATATTGTGGATTCAAACATGATAATAAAAACACAGTTTTACCCTCAATGATCTCATGATCAAGAATAAAAGACTGGCTAAACAAATAATTGTCAAAGATTTTGATTAAAGTACCAATGTAATTATGTATAGAATTGGTAAACAGGAATAGTGTGTATGTGCACGCGTGCATGCACATCCACGCAGTGGTTAGAGAAGCAAGCATGGCAGAAGCAAAGAATGCTGCAAAATAATTCGTACCTGAGCATCATCATAAATTACTTACTAGACAGGTAGGAGAAGACAATGGTGAAGTGATATAAGTTCATTATCACATCTTATTCAAATGTATTACTTTTGGATTGTTTAGAGCATTACTTCCCCAATATTATAAATAATGTGTGATTATATGAATGTGCAGGTGTGTATTTACCTTGACTGCATCACTGAATAAGATTATTCTTTTCTACTGAAAAAAATTAAAAGAAAAAAATACATATTTCCCCTTCATATCCTCAATATTTACCTCCAAAAAACCTCTTCAGAAAGCAGATCCTTATTTGCTAGCAACATCTACCAAATGATGGGTCAAATGACAAATGAAAATATTATATAACATCTATTCATTCTGTCATCAGAAATGGGTAATCAAAATTCCCTTGAATAGCTTAAAATCTAGTAAGATTCTTAATTGCATAGAGCTCCATCATAGACCACAGAAACCTGTTATACAGAAAGGGACATACTACTCTGTGGCTCAATAATTGTTGGATGATCTGGAAAAGTAAGTTCTAGGTATAATATCTAAGAAAGTTCCCGACCCTCAAGAATTATCCCACTGCTGCTGTGTTTGGGGATACTGCATATGGCATTAGAGAAAGTTGATGAATCAGAAAACCGATCTTGGTCCCATGCTGCCTCTGCCATCATTGAACAGCAGAATTATGTTCTCTGTCCCAACTAACTTAGTCTCAAATTCAAGTCCTAAATTCAAATGAGTTTACCAGATTGAAGGAAACCAAAACACCTAGAACCTCAGTGACAAGGACATGTGGGAAATATTCTGTTTTGTTTATGTTTTAAACCTCTGGGAATCACACTACTAAGAAGTAGGAATGCATGTTTAAGAAAACAATCCACAATATCCATCACAAAGGCTTACTGTACTTTTTACCAAATAAATGAAGTCAAAGTACAGATTGAAGAAATTCTATTCTCCTCATTTAACCATGATCGTTGAAAAGGTCAGATTGATTTATCTGCTGTGTTAGAGAAGATCATATGTAGAAACCACATCCCAAACCACTAGAACCAAGGGAAATATAGTTTTAAATTATTTAAATCAAAATCATTTGCTAAAGAATTATGAACATCATCCTCGAAAATATTTATACAAACACGCATATTTCTCTAAAGCCAATACAATGCTTCAACCATCTCCTCATCTATATTTAACCAAACATTTTTATTATAAAATTTGAGTGTATTCTGAGATATTTTTGCCAGGGAAATTTAAAATTTTTGTTTGCTGATGTTATTTTGTAGTCCATAATTTTAATTAATGTATGTTTTGATATTATAAGCTTATTATTTTAATTTTGAATATTTTAAAATAAACTTTTCAGAGATATTAATAAGAATACATATTTTAGGTTCCTTACTTCTTGGTTTCAATCGTCATTTTCTCTCATAATGTGCTCACATAATACACTGCATAAATGCAAGATGACATAAATAAACCTAAAATCACAGAAGTCAACTTTGGCTTGTTTAGGGCAAAAAATCTAGAATAGGACATATTGGGGAAGTTTTTATTCTACACAGAAATTGTTAAAAACATGAATAATTTCTATGAAAACATGGAAAAAAGTGTTTTCCCAGGGGCAGTATATAATAATTCCTAAATGTGAATCTTAGTAAAAACATTAAAAATAGTTTTCTCACAATCTAATCTATTCTGAATAATGATTTCTTATAAATTTTAACTTTCAAGTTTTCATCCAGAAGACTGAAAAGTTGAAATTTTATCAAAAGATTAGCTGAGTGGAAAGGAAGCTCTGTGGTTCAATGAAAAGTCAGATGTTATTAATGAGTGTGGATTGCAGCTGTAACACATGAATCATTATAAAGAGCTGAAAGTTTCACTGTTCAGTGCACAAAACTATTAGTCTGACTTAGCCTCAGTTAAGTGGCAAAGAGCTGGCAATAAACCAGCTGGAGAGCTGGATGTAGTTATGGTGATAAACCGAATTTTTCCTTTATAAAGCATAGGCAACTAAGGTTCATTCCCACAAGAACAGACTAGTTATACTAAATACAAAGACTAAAAACATAGAATTGTAAATGTCTAAATTTAATTTTTGTAGATATTTTCTACTGTCTTCAAAAAAGAGATCTGAAAAGTCACGTCAAAAAACTCAAAAAATCTCTATACCAACTTTACATGCCAGCACCACATAAAATATCAGTTTCATAGAATCTCAACCCCAAATATCACTTTATTTATAATAATGGGTTATTATTTCTGAACAGTAGCATCATCAGTAATTTTTGATGAAATTTTTGCTTATCTTTATTTTCCACAATTAATATATATTTTATAAAGAGTAATCTAGAGAAAAAAGCTATTTGCACCCCCTGTCAAAGAAGGAAGTTTAAAAATATCAGTGATAACAGAACAAAAACATTTAAAAATAATTTTTCTAATTTGAATTGTAATAAAATTATTACAATATAAATTCAATACATTTGCTCTTAGAAAGGAAATACTATAATCTATGGACTACTTTTACTCATAGTATATTATTTAACCATCACAAAAATCCTGTCAAATAGGTGAAGTATTGCTGTCTTCATTCTAGTAAGAGCACAAAAGCTCCAAGGGAATAAGGATTTTGTCCAAGGGTAGAACAACTAGTAAATGGCAAAGACAGGTTTCCCAAGACCCTGTTCTATGTCATTTATGCTTATTCTAAACCAATGCTAAATAAAAAAGCATTTTAATCCCCTATCTCACATCACAGTAAATTTAAAAAAAAAACTTCAAAAATATTTTAATTTTTTTGAAATCATATAGTAGAAAATGCTTTATCTACTACTTGAAACACTCTCTAGTTTTTAAAAAGAGAATCCTCTCAAGAGATGATTTGGCAATCTAGGCAATAATAAGGGGAAGAAGAGTGATTTCTCAGGATTCTACTCCATATTCCCGAATAACCAATGAATTTATTTTACCAGGATGTTAGATATAGATCATCTCTGTTTTGGTTCTACCCAAAACAGCAACTTTATCTGCCCAAGTAAGAGATGATCTGAAGGCTGGCTGAGAGGAGTGGCATTTTGGCTGACTGGCCTCTTCAACCCTCCTCCAAGCTCTGACCAGCCTTGACTAATGTGGAAGGACAATTAATCATAGTACCATATGTTAACTTAACCTTCCTGGTTGATAAAAATTTGAAATACTAAAATCCTCAGGGAATATTTAGAATAAACAGACATCAGGTTATAGGAGACTTCCTAGTGCAATCTGTAACACTCTCAAAGGAAATTAACTAAAGAAAAGCATATAATAAATGAAATATTTTAATACTGGAAATTATATATCATAGTGTTCAAGTTGAATATCAAAGAAAGTTTTAATGCTTTTGCTCTTACAAAACAACTCTCTGAATTGTGCAATATACTGCATAATACTCTACTATGCTCAACCGAAATTACAAATGGACTCTTTTTAGATCATAGCTGCTTCTAACCTAAGAGAAATCTGACTTTAAATTAAATTTTCACATGAAAAGTCCATTTCTATAATAGCCAAAAGGTTTCATATAAATAAAATCTATTTTCTACTGACAGTTAAGCACTGCAAGAAAACAGCATCTATGTCAAGAAGGCAATTAAACATTTATTCCGGGAAGGAACATATTTTGTTATGTTTTTGAATTATAATTAATCAAAAATTCCAAATAATGTGTACTATGTGTAGCTTCTAAAAATAGTTATTCCTAATTAAATAAATAAGAACAGACAGAAGCTATTAAAAATGATTAGTGAACAGAAATACAAAGTATTATGGGAGAGAGAAAATTTTCTGTTTATTATCTTCTTTTTTAACAAAGATCATTTTTGCCACAAATTTAACATGTGTCCTTTGTTTCCAAACTTGATAGATAGGAGAGATTACTCAGCTATAGACAAAAATTTGGATATTTCTTTAAGATTTCTGTATAAATGGCTCCATGGGCAAAAAGCTAACAAAGTCAGACTTTTTAAACACTTCTCCTGTATGTACATAATTCTAAGTATCTACTTCCATAGGAGAAGTGTTAGAGACTTTCTGATTTGTGTGATCATGCTCCCAGCAACACAATTATCCCAATCAAAAAGATATTCAGATATGAAAAGCCTGAAAAAACAAGGTTTTATAAACAAAGATTTTTCCTAAGATTTTCCTTTCCCCATCCAAATCAAAGTTTAAGTACACCTATTTTAATAGGCCTCCCAAAAACAACATCATAACTTCAACAAGCAAAAACATAACCATATTTTTATTTCATGGGGCATTGGTTGATTAGATAATTACATAAATGCTGTAGATATTTTATTGACCCAACTTAAAATAGACTTTCCCTAATAAAAAATGGTATGTTTCATACAGGAAAAGTTGTACAGAACTAATACTTTAAGTGCAGGTAGTCAGGAATATCGCCAAGTTAAAAATAATCTTCTTTTTTTATTAATATAGATAGAACTTTAAAGTTTCTGTCTAGTACAAGAGCAATTGGCTAAAATATGTTAATCGTACATCTGATAGATTCAACTTATTTAGCTATAAAACTGAAATTTCTAGAGTCTAAATTGTCTTTTGACATTTAGAACAAAACTTAAAAAGCCAGCTGCTAAAACTGTAGCCATGGAACATGGTAGGATTTTGTTGTATACATGTATCATAAATATAATAATATATAGGACAAAAATCTAAAAAAAAGTGTCAACAATATTAAGTTACTATTTTAAAATTCTCGGTAATGTTTCAAGACACAGGATGAAGGACAGAAGTATTTATAGACTATACTGGCTTCCTCTGGACAATTTTCAAGGACAGGTATATCTCTTTAGACAATGGTCTATCATCACATACACTAAAGCTGATTCTGTTAATATCATACATTCAGTGAACACATTTCTCTCCTGTTTATACTCTGTAATGAATGTCCCTAATAATGATGATGACATAAGTTACCATTAACTATTTTCTTTGTACCAGACTCTGTCATGTGCTTTACATGTTTCATCTATAATCTTCAGGGCAAAGTAACAAGGTATTAGTTGTTACTATTATTTCATTTTAAAGATCTGAGACCACAAAAGTACAATTAGGTCATGCACCCAGTAAACAATCCATCCCACGTCTGTAGTTCTCAAAAGTCCAGTATCTTTCCTCTATTCCATGATTTCATTTGTCCCTTCCTTGTTGGTTTGCTAGTTATAAAACAAAATCCAAATAGGTATGTCTACACTCCAGAGTGTGAAAAATATAACATACACTTGACAGTCTTCCAGACTCCAGAACGAAACATAAGAATTGTGTTGACCTTGGGCTAGAGATTCTCTGTCCTGCGTTTGGTAGGCTGTACCTACCAGCTACTATCCATGCATTCCCGTAGCCTTCCTTTATGGAATGGGACTGTTGATCTCTTTTCAAATAGCTTCCCATTCTTAGGAATCTGTGCTACACTTGGTTTTGAATAACTTTAAAAGTGAAATAGTACAAGTATCATTTTTGATTCAAATTTTTCCTGTATTCTATACTCTCTCTAGAGTAGCAGCTCTTATATAATTTAATTTGCATTATAAAGCATGCCATGGAACTTGTTATAATCGTCATGTCCCAGGTCCTTCTCCATGATTCTGATTCCATGAGTCTGGAATTTGACTAGGTCTTTCCAAATAATTCTGATGCAGGTAAGGTTCAGAAGACACTTTGAGAAAAATGACTGGATTTTATCTTTCTTCATAATAAACTGAATATGATTATAATCATGTTTAAATAATAAAAGTGGCCAGAAGGTCAACTTCAGTTTTGGTTTAACATATAGTTATGTTCTACCTCTAATGCTTTCTAGCTCTGATGTAGAACAAATCTTTTAACTTCTTTGAGCCCTAGTGTTGTGAGGACTTAATAAGATAAAATGTGAAAGTCCTTAACTCAGAGCCTACTCTTTACCAAAGTCCTCAAAAAACATTTGTTCCCTTTCACTCTCCCCTTTTAAGGCTCAGATCTTTGTACTCCAAATCCAGTTTTCTTTTTCCTCCATATTACTAAGAAAGAGCAAAATGCTGCCTGCTAGAAATGCTGCAGCTTGAAAATGCTGCCTGTCCTCTTAAACTCTCTTAAACTCCTATGTGTTAAACCAAGGCTACTCATTTCCTTGATGATTAATCTTCTACTAGTTGAATTTTCCACTGGCACTAGTTCATTTTGGCATTTTGAGCCTTCTTTGGGCAATGACACCAATTGTTTGGAGAAAATAGAATAAGAATACAAATTCAACACTCAAAAAATAATGTACTATGTTCCAGGCAATAGGGATTCACCTGAGTTTTGCTACAGAGACATTGCTTTCCTGGTTACTTTTGAATATAACTGTCAGGTAGCTTGAGTCATCCTTGCCTGACTAGCTTTTACTCTGGCTTCAAATAGAATTAAATTACTTTCTATTACTGGACACACTACAGGAGACATAAGTGGCCCTGGAAGAGGCTAAAATAATACATTCTCTAAACTGGGTAATAGCTGTTCTATGGAAGAGGACAGGAAAGAAAAGTAAAAAGTTGGGTAACTTATACTTTGATCTTCATGTATGTCCTTGACATAGGCTCAAGTTGGTGAAATACAAAAGAATATTCTCTCATTTATTAACTTCTTAGAGCTTATGGACTTTTCATCTTAAAGGGATCCTTAATTTAAAATGATTCTCTAATGGAAAGCATATCCAGTTAACGTCAAGAAAAGATAGAATGGTATAGTCATTAAAGCAGTATTGAAGGAATATGAAACACTTATTTGAAATGACTACTGGCATAGCCAGAAAGGATCTTTAACCTTTCAATAACTTTATAGCTATGATTCTTGTTTCCAAATTTAGATTTCATCAGCACCAACAGAAAATGTAAGAACAGTAGCCTCAGTACAGGTTTGGCATACATTTAAAATTTATTTTGCCATCTTTCACTTACAGTGCTCTTACAGACAAAAAAGTAAATATCTGGAAACAAAAATAAGATTAAATGATACTTGCTAATACTTTATTTTATAGTTCATTTCTTTCAGACAACAGCCTACTCTCAGGAATCTAATTTGTAGTACTTACTTCATCCAGAATTAAGTCCAAATCCTGGCTCTGCTGCTTCTAAGCCATGTGACGTTAGTGATATTACTCAACTTCCCTGGCCCTCGATTTTGTTATGTGTAATACAGGAAAAAACATAATTCCTTCAAAGAGTTATTGTGAAGGTTAAATTAAGTAAGCATCTAGGACCAATGCTAGACCATAGTGGGCACTCCAAAAATAAGCATTTTTAACATGCTACAAGTCCTTTTAAATAAATAACAATAAAGATCAAATAGAACTACAAAGAAAGATAGGCAGGGTATTTTCACAGGATGTCTAGTTGGGGCATAGAATCATAAAAATTTAGCTGCCACAGGAGACTCAGTAAGTCAAAATGTTTGCATATCTTTAGAACCAAATGTTTGAGCTTTTGCTGTCTTAAGGTTGAGATTATCACATCAATCTTTAGTTTTAATAAATTTATTAGCATTTCTTATTATAAGCTCTATCTGAATGTCACCCCCTATGGATTTATCTATGGAAGAATACAGAGTACCTACCAGTTCATCAATGTAGAGGGTTCAGAATTGTTTGGAATATAGCTGACCGTACAGTGGTACCTAATATTTAAAAGTACATTTCTGTAAGAATTTATCACAATTATAATAAATTAAAGACACCATTTTTAAAAATTTAATTGTGTATAGGCAAAATTATTGAAGGCCCAAAATATGCAACAGCTTGGGGTTTAATTGCAAGTGGAAAACTATCCTTTGGAAAGTGTATGTGGATGGAAATATTTATGAGTTGGCATGAAGAACTGGCACAATACATTTGCTATGGAATAATTTTAACTGTTTTACAAGCTAGATTTTATCTGGTGCCTTTATGGGAGGGTTGAACAAGTCTATACATTCACTCTACATGCTTAGGTTGGTGTTTTAGTTTCAATTTCTATGCTTAAAATTTAATAAACTTTTTATAGGAAAATTATTGAATGAAACAATCTAGGAACATTTTCTACATAAGGGCATCATATTTCACATACTCTATTGTTTCATATATCATCAATTTTGCACCAGAGTCTGGCAAAGAAAGACTTTGCCTCAAGAATTTTTATTTTAGGGACCATAAAAAAAATCCAAAAATAAACAAAGACTAAACCAAAGAAGGCATAAAACAATAAAAATCAAATCCATAACTTGCATGTTCAATGGAAAAGGAATCCATATACTAAGTTTTCTGTGCATTCTGATTATAATCAAAGTTTGTCAAAACAGTGGTCTTTCCCACAGTTGATTCAAAGTTCCTGAGTTTACTCTTAAATATTAAAATAGCTAAACTTTGAAAATACTATTAATGCTATGTATCCACCTCTGAATGTATACCTCAAAAAGAATAAATTTTAGGAATATATCTTATGGAAATATCATAGGTCTATCAAATCTAGATATTCACAGATGTTCTTGTAATATTATTCAAATAAAAAAATATTTTAGAATCTAAATTTGTCCAAAGTAAAAAATTAATTAATGATATATATTCACAATGTATTATTCTGCAGCCATTGCAAAATGATGTTGTAGGAAAATATAATGGCATGGGGAAATGGACATTTGATCTTAAGTGAAAAATAAATAATGTGATCCTATATTTGTTTAAAAATTGTACTTATGCACTGGAAAACTGGTTTTTAGTTCTATTCACCAGTGTTTTTCTCAAAGTAATATAGATTTATGATAGTTTATTTGCTTTAAAGTTAAATGTATATTCTAAAATTTCACTATGTGTGTGTATGTGTGTGTGTGTGTGTGTGTGTGTGTGTGTATATCTTTGTGATAAGAAAGTACTTATTATAAAATGAAAAATTGTATGTAAGTAGTGACAACTGTTTTTACAAATAAGTAGACTACGTCTCTCTTATTTCTGCTTCCAAACTCATATCAGAGTGTTCAGGTGTGCCCAATGAGGACAAATGATCAGAAAAGCCAACTTTGGATCAAGAAAGAAACCTAAACAAAGGCCAAAAGTTAAGAACTAGGGAACCAGAGCAAAGTCAGAATCCAGGGAATCCAGAGAACATTACACAGGTCATCTCAGTGATCAAAGGGCCTTAAGCTGAAATCCAAGAGATGGAAGGCAAATGTTTATTGCTTAGTTCCATCTTCCATGTTAAAGGGTCTCTCAGATTTTAACAGTTCTAGGTGAGCCCAAATTTTCCTGGAATTATGTTAGGAAAGACAACTTCAAAATAAATAATTTAAATTCCACAGAAAACCAATGGTCTAAATTTAAATTCTAAACTCCAAAACAAAACTTCAGTCTCTGATTCCAGTATAGTTTGGCGTGCATATTATGAGATGAGAATGCACCCACTAATGTGGTCCCCAAACTATAAACACTCTTCCAACGTTACTATGGCTATGGTGGGAAATAATTACTTAATTTTTTCAAAATCATTATCTCCAAATTAAGATAATTTAAATTCAATAAGTTTTCTTGATAGGCTGACAATTTTTTTTATTCACTTCTGAATTTCTCCAATTTTTCTCAAAATAAGATGCTCAAAATTGAACCTACTACTAACATAGTCAATACCACCAGGATTCCATTCTCAGCACTTTAATGATAATTAATTTCAGGTTATAAATAAGCAACAACTTTTAGAACAACTTGTGTTGTAGTTACAAAGATAAAATAGAACATATAAATAAGATGATAACTTCAACTCGTAATAATAATTGTTATATATTAAGTTAGCAATAGCAATGACATAGCTTTATTTCATTAGACCAGGAATAAAAATATGACCCAAGCACTAGCTTTTCAAGCATAAGTTTTCCAGCTGGATTCCCAGATATTTCTGGCTTTCTAGAGCAGGGGTCACCAAACCCTGGGCCATGGACTGGTACTGGTCCATGGCCTGTTAGAAACCAGGCCATACAGTAGGAGGTGAACGGCGGCCAGTGAGCCAAGCTTCATCTTATTTGCAGCCACTCCCCAACACTAGCATCACTGCCTCAACTCCACCTCAGATCATCAGGTATTAGATTCTCATAGGAGCACTGGTCCCTGATGCCAAAAAGGTTGGGGACCACTGTTCTAGAGAGTCCCATCGTCTCCTACTGGAAACAACCAAGGCTCAGAGTTTCTTCTTCAAGCACCTTACTCTTGCACTTCGTATGGGATCTCCTTCACAGCTCATCTCAATAGAGCTAACCAAAAGAGCTACTTACAGGGCAGAAGCCACTTCCCTCCATGTGTAGAGATCCATTTCACCTAAGTACAGGCTGGCTAGTCAAATTACCTTAGGATAGGTTAACATTTAAATTCAGAATTTACAGCCATCTCCAATTCTAATTCCTAGTTCACTGAGAGTGACATTTGGGCACTTGATATCCTTGGGGCTTAACCACACACCTAATGAGCCAACCTGACTATTTCTAATAGTCCACTAGATGGCAGAGGTGTTTACAAGGAAGTGAATGCGAATAATGCCCAAGTCTCCTTAACTAGTTCAGCAAGCAAGAAATGAAAAAAAAAAAACCTAATTAGAAAAATATATGACATTTATAACTTGCATATATATGTACATATATATTAAACTGTGGAACCACAGACACACCAAGTTCAAATTTTAAACGAGATATAAAAATCCACCACAAATAGTAACTGCTACCTGGCTCAGCCAACACTGCTATTATAAATAATTTTTAAAATAAAATTTGCCCTTTTTTTTCCTTAAGAGAGATAAATATTTAAAAGACATCCTGGATTAGTGATGTTCCATTGACACAAGTAATTTATTTCCAGTCTGTACACTTACAAGCTCTGAGTCTCTTCCTATTGCCTATTGCTTGTTGCATGTCAAAACTCGTTAATCACTTAATATATCTCTTTTAGCCATGCAGCTCGACACTGGAGTTGATTTGTTGGTCAAGGTTTTCAGGAAGCTGTCTTTCTGTTCTCATCCTGCAGTCTCCTTTTAAGCTACCTTAGATATCCTCTTGGCTTGACAGTAACTTCATCTCTATATGTTTTCTATATGATAAAGAAAGAAACTAAGATTTTTAAACCAAAGACCTATATTTGAGTCTTGATTTTGCCACTTATTAACTGTCTGATCCTGAATGGGTTTCCTGACATCTCCAAACCTTGGTTTCTTTCTTAGTCAATTGGAGAAAATATCTAAACTTGCATCTAATGAGAGTATGTGGAAATCATTTAAAGTATTATGCAAATGCAAATTATTAAATATAGGTGGACATATGTAAATATGTATGCAAGTATGTATTATCGTCACTTAGTATTAACAGATCAAATTTGAAAGACACACCGGACTTAAGAATATCTGTATTATCAAAAAGTGCAAATTCTTCAGGGCCCAATCTTTTAAGTTTCTAGAGGACACACATTTGTGTTAAAAGATGGCCAAGACTGTGACAAGGGCACATTGATTCATCAGTGAAGAGATTTTATTAACTTTGGTAGATCAACATGAGAGAACAGATGATTCAGATCCTCTATTTTAGAAGTCAAAATCATTTATTAATTAGATGTGTGCTCTTGATTGTTTCTCTCGATATAAATGCAGTGGCATATCCTCTAGAACTTCAGGGCTAATAACTTTGTTTTGTATTCTTGTCATCTTAATTGAATCCTAGAAAATATATGCTTAATTAGTTCCCTATTGCACATCTATTTTTTAAATCTACACATGAATCAGAATATATTTGAAATTACTTTTAGATTTTTTGTATCAAATCTTCATGTGAAATGTATTTTTTAATGCAAAAAAATTAGAGTTTTCTAAAATCTTGCTAGTCAAAGTGTGGTGCATGGTCCAGCAGCACCAGCATCAATTTAGAGTTTGTCAGAAATGCGAACTCTCAGGCTCCATCCTCAACCCACTCAATCAGAATCTGCATTGTCGAAAGACTTCCAGGTGATTTGTATATATTTCAAATTTTAAGAAGAATTGGTCTTGATCATTCAATATTTAAGTTTAGTTCAATTACGTCAACAACATTGACTTTCCCTATAATTCCATCAGAGATTAGGAGGTTTCTCCTTTTAGCATTTATAATTTTTTTAACCACTATGGAGCACACCACATGAGGATATTTGTGACTGAGGCTTCACTGCCTTTTCAAGCTTTTGTTCTTTCCCTCTTTTTTTATTTTCTGCCTCTCAAGCTATTTTCTAAAGTGCGGCAATACTTGGAGCTGACATCAAGAGGCTAAATGTTCATTGTGCAGGGTCCTAGCTGGGCATTCACTTTGACTACAGCATTGCTCCAAATATTAAATATGGGGATGCTAGAAAGATTATTAGCCAAGAAGAAACTGAAGAGGCAGATAAAAGCTGAAAATATCCATGCTTCATTGAGATTGGCTTGAGGCACTATGGAAACTTCTGGTTCTTAATCTTTTTTATTATATAATATGTTTATGAAATTTCTAATTCCTCATAACCTGCTATTATGGGGGCATAATAGAAAATATATCCAGAGTAGATTAGGACTTTGCTTATGAAGGGAAAGATGGTAACCCCATTTAAAAAGGATGAAATGAGGAGAGAGAGAAGAAATAGGGTTCCATACAATATAATAATAGCTATTCACAAGGACATAGGATTGCTCAGAATAGGAACTGTAGGTTTCAACACTCAGAAGAACGGTTAGTGGTGGCCAAGGGTAAGGAAAAGTCACAGAGATATAGGAAAGATTAAGCCCTGAAGACCTGCATCCAGAGGATTATAAGAAATGAACTCTTAGCACACAAAGTAGGATTTTCAAGGTTTCTTGCAACATGAGATGAGAGGACCAGTAATAAATATTATACTTTGATTTTAGAAATGAATCAATATTCAAGTGATGATTTTATAAAGCATTCTAAATGAGAAAACACTCAGAACCATATTGTTAAAAATGTAACCTATACGATATCATAACAACCAAAATATCACAATACTATTAAAGCTCTACAGTTTTAATTCAAAATAGTTTGCCATTGGCAGTTACAAAGCAGCTTGGATTCAGGAGTTTTCAATTGCAAAAAATACTGTGTCCTTTAAATTGCAGCTTAGTATAAACAAATAGACGAAATGCCCAAGGATGACTACATGTTTAATTATAAACTCAGTATAATTAAGAGAACTCATAAGCTTTATAAATAATTCTACTGCTAGAAGACATACATGACAGTATAAACTCAAGTAGAATTTTTTTTGCTTTGGAGAAGTTATTTCAGTCCTCTGCTCCTAATTTATTCCATTTGTGTAATGCTCATCACTAACCCTCACTTTACCTGGCTTAATTCATAGGAACTAACAACACAAGGATCCTACTTTCCAATCTACAGTCTGATAGGGATTTCCTTTCCTAATTTTTGGAAGTCTTGCAAAAAAACATAAAAATTAAATATATTCATCAAAGCATGTAAAAATTATTTTTATTGAAAGCTTAAAATTACATGAAATAAAGGCTAGGAAAAACTGAAATAGTTAATCACAGTTAATCTTATTTTTGAAGCCCAATAATTGATGCATTACTGACTAAAAATATTTGATATCATTAGGTACAAGACTCTAAATGCAAAGCTTTTATATTAGGAAATCAAGATTTTTGAGCTCTTAATAGAATATAACATGTTTAAGGTGTTACACTTAAATTTATTCCTTAAAATTGTGTATGAAGGAATTTGATTACCACATTCACATAATTGATTTCTTACTAGCAATAAATAAAACCTCTGCCTTTCCCCAATGCATGGTTGAAGAGGCAGCTCTCCAGAGCTACATGTTTTCAGTCCAGACAGGAAGGACGCTCTCAGGGAATCCACTTCCTGTAGCTACTATCAGCAGTTTCCACAGCCATAATGTAAGTCTCTCAACCCTCCTAGCTTTCAGGTGTCCTAAAAAGTCACAAATATGCTTACTCATTATTTTAAAATACACCAATTAGAGAAGGGAGCATGACTCTTTGGTGGCCAGAAACATAGACACTGTACCTCATTACCCCTCTAATACTTCAGTGTATATCCCCTGAGAAATGCGCATGCTCTTACATAGCTCCAATACGATGAAGAATTTTAGGAAATTTAACATTGATTCGATTAATGCTAATCCACAGTCCATATTCAAATTTCACCAATTAGTCAGGCACGTCAACTCTTAACAAGCAGTCTTAATAAATAAATTGGACATTTTATCTTCTTTAAGGGAACATGAACAATTGGAATTTACAAAATGTCATTTTATTTCTCGTAATGCATTAGATACAGAGATATATAACTTGTTGAATAAACAATAGAATGTCTTCTGATGTCTACACAAAAAAAATCCTGAACTATAGTAATACAGCCTAGCTACCTACTAGAAATGGGTAACTTAGAGAATATACAAATAATAGATGGAATTAATAGTTAAACTCATTTACTATATAATAATCATGGGCAAAAAAAGGGAAAATTCCTTTTATTTACTCTCATATCCTCACTGATGATTAGAAAGATATTTAGAGTCTGTAGAATTCTAGTCTCACAAACTCATAAAATTATTTCACCTATTGCCATTTTTCAAATTTAACAGTGCAGAGATCTGCCAGTAACAATCAAATACTAAAAGAACAAGTGCTTTCTCAAAGTTTGAGTACCATACATGGGGGAAAAGATTTCTTTCCCCTGAAACTTTCTTAGTGTTTAACCTAAAACCTAGCCTTCGGACCATGACAGTTTATAATGAAATCACCAATGTGGAAAAAATGGGATTAACAATTCAGTCACTGCTAGGAGCAATCTATTTGAAAAACCACAATATTCTTTGCATGGTTGTACAGACTGTTCGGGAAACCTTGGGAGATGTTCAAAAAGATAGAAGTACTAAAGTTAAAGCTTATTGCAGGACAACTGTGCCACATGCAGATATCACAGCCGCTTCTCTGAACAGAAGACTGGTGGGACAGGAAATTCCAGCAGCTTTCAGTAAAAGACGGTCAGTATTTATAAATGCATAAACACCACATTCAGTAAATACTCAATAAAATTAGAGCATTCTAGTCAAACGAAAATATTACTAGAATAAAGTTTAACCTAATGCCCAATAGTACTGAGAGGAACATACGCCTGTAAGGACCAGTTATTTATGAAAATCTCAGGTCTCTTCTACATTTGGATAAAATCTTTCATTTCTAGTTAAACTTTCTGAATTTAAGCCACCAAAATATCAAATTTCTTCATATCTACAATGGAGTCTCTTATATAATAGAAAAAGAACTGAGTCTATATTTACTGCATCACAATTGTATTGTACAATACGTATGTGGTATAACTTAATATGCTCTTTGTACAATGAGCTCCCAAATATTTCCAAGAAAAAAAATACTTAAAGAATATATATACAGTGAGTATTTACATCTGAAAAAGGAGTCTTCATTATAACTGCTACTGTATTTTAAAATTGTATATATATATTTAAAAACATTTTTATAATTTCAAAACGTAAAAGATGAATTTATAAAGATAGATATGTCATGCCCTCCCCCAAGAAAGAAATTGTGTGTATTTCATCTCATTTTTTAATTTGATAAGAAAAGTCCTTCTTATTTATTTCTGACTCAATTTAAACAATTACTTTAGGATTTAGTTTTTTGGTTTTTTTTCATTTAGATGCCACTTTTAAAAACTACAGGTTGGGAATTATGTAAACAATATTTATAATCGTTTCAATTCCCTCTGTGTATACATGTAAATAAATCTTCTATTCTGTTTAATTACATTATATTTTAATGAAAGTATTTTTTAACAAAGATACGTTTAGCTAAATTACAAATAAAGATAAGAAGTTAAAGGGACATGGCAGATAATTCAATTATAATGTTCATCCGACAAAAGAGAAATTTTAAACAAAGCAACACAGCAAAATGTCCAAACCAAATCAAATGTTGATACCTCATTTGTTCATCATATTCGTGTGAATAGTATATAATTATAAGAAATGCAAGCACAATTCATAAATTTTAATACTTAGTTCATTCTTAGCTTCATTTTAAGGATAATTAAGCTAGGTTTAAATTAAAAAATTCTTATTTTAAAATGTATTTTCTGGCCTTTGAGCCATGCTTCCCTTGCTCAGGCCTGCGTCCATGTCTGAAGTGTACTTTCCCTTCTAATGAAGCTGTTCTTTTCTGCTGTAAAAAAAGAAAAAAGAAAAAAAAGGGAGAAGCATTTTCTGTTGATGCTATTTACTAACAATTCTGTATTAAAATATTCCTGGAGCCATCCCATCTCCCAAGAGCCGAACCTACATCCTCCCTGCCTAACTCATCCAACCAATTCACATCTTTAAATTGTAATATTTAATCCCAAGTCAAAGTTTTAAAAGTAATAGTTAAATAAACAAAATTCAAAGCTCCTTAGAATACAGTATGTGAAACATGATAAGAGCTACTAGGCACAGATAAGGTCTTTGTTTTTATGCAGGGTGAAAAACCATTAAAGACTCAAAGAAGAGTCAGAGACACTCTTCATTTTCTGTGCTGTTTATCCCATTTCCTATTTACCCCAAGAATACTCACCAGCAGTACTTGTGACTGCAATATTTACCCCGAGATAACTCGTAGATTACAGTCCTAACTGTACCTCCAAAGTCTACCACAAAATATCTCGCTTTTATTATGATTTTGGCATCACTCTAGTATATCGATAGTTTTTGGAAACAAATGACATCATTCTATTTATAGCAGAAGTTTCCAACCCCTGGGCCATAGGCCCTTACCCGTCCATGGCCTTTTAGGAACTGGGCCACATAACAGAAGGTGAGCAGTGGGCCAGCGAGACAAGCTTCATCTGTATTTGCAGCTGCTCCCCAGGATTAGCATCACCACCTCAGCTCCACCTCAGGTCATCAGGCATTAGAATCTCATAGGAGCACCAGTCCCTGGTGCCAAAAAGGTTGCGGACCGCTGATTTATAGCATTTTGTTTTTAGTAGTGATATTTCTATTTACAAAACATAGGAATTCTGTCGCCGAAAATGTCAAATCCTACAAAAAGGTGGCATTCCCATGTGTGACGTTAACATCGGTCTCAAACAGTTGTTAGCCCAAAGATTCATTTGTTGACTCCAATTTACATGTACATTTCTGTTATATATAGAGAAGTTCTGTTTAGGAATAACTCTGAGAACTGTTTTTGTATTTAATTTTCACATTGAAAATCAGTCACATTAGCTCTAGCCTCAAAGAATATGTTTATGTAAAATTAAATTAACATTGGCAGTGAGCTGCACTTTTTTTTTTCTTTATGGGAAATGGTTTAAAAACTTTATTACAGCTCCCAGGAAAGGGGCAGCTGCCTTTAACATTTATTTGGTGGCTATTTACCTGGAGCAAAAAATGAAGGCACCTACCAAGCAGGGAACTAAAAATGCTACATTCTCTGAGTTTCATCTCCTCACTTTTTGAATCCCCACTACCTCCTTCTGCTTTTCAAATCTGTATCAACAAGAAGCACCTGGGGAGGGGAGGGCAGTTATTTAACTACAAACTAAAAGTAGCTTAGGAGCAACCAAGATGAACTCTCTGCTTACCAAGCTACTTAAGTTGCTCTAACCAATTCATTTCTCTAAAATATATCTGTGATTTTAAGTAAACTCATCCCAATTATGTTTTCTGGCTCACAAAATAAATTCCTAATCTAGATCATCATTCCTCTGCTGTGCATTTTTCTGAAGATTGAGAATCTTTATATTGTTTTCAAAGGTATAAATTTCATAAATGTATGTAACTTTGTCATGGGGTCATTCAGTGAGGAAAAATCCAACAAAGGAGGTTCTACTGCATTTGAACTCCAAAATAGACATAAGTTTGTATGACTTCCATCAGAGTATCAGCATTATGTGCTAGAATATGAAAACTTGATTTTCAATTACAACTCTAATGCAGGAAAGGTCCCAGAAGAACAAGTGACTTAACCTCTCCCTATCTCTTTACTTCATCCATG
Organism: Eidolon dupreanum; assembly: GCA_028627145.1. Classification (NCBI taxonomy): domain Eukaryota; kingdom Metazoa; phylum Chordata; class Mammalia; order Chiroptera; family Pteropodidae; genus Eidolon; species Eidolon dupreanum. The sequence goes on along the minus strand of CM053514.1, from coordinate 13,033,497 downwards.
CCTAGTACTTAGTTCACAATGTTGTAAGGATGAAATTTAATATAATGTGTGTACCTTTCATGACATATAATAGTACTCAATCATGCTTTTGGCTGCAAGTACTAGAATTCTTGAGTAACAGCATCATGGACTCATATGCCAAACTGCTGAAGTGGGCAGTTGCACACACGAGTTCAGTGACTACACCATGAGGGCTACATCTTGTATTAGTCTCCTGGCCTTTTTCCAATGTTTGTAAATTCATGGTATAAGATTGCTTACTTAGTTTTGATGATCACATTCGTGTCCTTAGCTAGCCCCCCCTCCCACCCCCAATCCCAGATTTCATTAACTGGAAATGTCACATGCTTGGCTTCAAGAGCCGCTGGAGAAATTAGCATTTAGCTTTTGCAGCTTTTATAGTAATAGTGCCCAAGGGAGAGAGGTGTAGAAGTGGATATTGGAAAAAATAACCAACAGTATCTATCATATTTCCTTCAAAGAACTTCAATGTTAGTAATGTTATTAAATCCTCCTATAACAAAATATTGTTTTTACTCTACATTGTGTACATTTATTTTTGTTCTGAGGTTATTTATCAGTTCCCAGTAGCCTCCCTTACTCTGATCTCATCAACAAGTGACAGCATATGTTTTGTTTCTGTTGGAGTTTTTTGTTTGTTTTTCACAAAAGCTGATTAATCTGACTTCCATAACACCTGACAGTCATCAAAATAACAGAAGGGACATAGTCTAGAATCGCCTTAAGGAAGAAAAGAAAAGAAATATATCCAATTATTTTGTTTAAAGTAATTTCTTAAAAATTTTGTAATAGCTTAATTATTAAATGGAGTAACTTACATACAGCATTTCCTTTAAATAACTACTCTGTAATTAGTTAAGTGTGGCAAAATGTCCTGTCTGAGGATGCAAAACCTAACTCTATGCCTTGCATGTTACTTCAGCTAGCTCACACGTGCTTAATCTTTATTGCCATCTTCTGGAGGATTTGCTTTTATACACAAATAGGTAATATTAAAGGAATCTAAAAGCCCTTTTTGGTGTCTCAGATTTAAAAAACAAAACAAAACAAAAAAACAGGTCAAAAACCCAGAAGTGAAATTGCTGGGTCATACCACAGTTCAATTTTCAATTTTCTGAGGAATCTCCATACCGTTTTCATAGTGGCTACACCAATTTACAATCCCACCAACAAGAGGCTTCTCTTATCTACACATCCTCATCAACACTTAGTTTGTTGATTTATTGATGAAAGCCATTCTGACAGGTGTGAGGTGATATCTCATTATGGTTTTAATTTGCATTTCCCTAATGATTAGTGACTTTAAACATCTTTTCATGTCTATTGCCATCTGTATATCCTCTTTGGAGAAATGTCTGCTCAGGTATTCTGCACATTTTTTAATCAGATTGTTTGTTTTTTTGGTGATAAATTGTATGAGTTCCTTATACACTTTAGATATTAACCCCTTATATATGCATCATTGGCAAATATCTTATCCCATTCAGCAGGTTGTCTGTTCATTTTGTCGATGGTTTCTTTCCTTCACTGTGCAAAAACACTTTAGTTTGATGTAGGCCCATTTGTTTATTTTTCTTTTTGTTTACCTTGACCAAGGAGACATATCCGAAAAAGTATTACTATGAGCTATGTCAAAGAGTTTACTGCCTTTGTTTTCTTCTAGGAGTTTTAAGGTTTTGGATCTTACAGTTAAGTCTTTAATCCATTTTAAGTTTATTCTTATATATGGCATAACAAAGTGATCCAGTTTCATTCTTTTGCAGGTGTCTATCCTGTTTTCCCAACACTATTTATAGAAGAGACTGTCTCCTCCATTGTATATTCTTGTCTCCTTTCTCACAGATTAATTGAGTATATAAGCATAGGTTTATTTCTGGGGTCTCTATTCTGTTCCACTGATCTAAGTGTCCATCGATAGATGAATGAATGAAGAAGTGGTACATATATACAATGTGATATTACTCAGCCATTAAAAAAAATGAAATCTTGCCATTTTCAACAACCTGGATGGACCTAATGGGTATTATGCTAAGTGAAATAAGTCAGACAGAAAAAGACAAATACCACATGATTTCATTTACATGTGAAACTAAAAAATAATGATAAATGAACAAACAAAACAGAAACTCATAGATATAGAGAACAGAGAAGATTTTGATGGTAGCTGGCTGGGAAGAGGGTCAGAGGGATGGGTGAAGGAGGGGAAGGAATTAAGATGTACAAATTGCCAATTATAAAAACAGTCATGGGGATATAAAGTAAAGCACAGTCAATATAGTCAATATAGTTATTGTAATAACTATATATGGTGTCAGATGGGTACTAGACTTAAGGTGATCACTTCATCAGGTATATAAATATCTAATCTCTATGTTGTACACCTGAAACTGATATATTATTGTATGTCAACTGTAATTGAAAACAAATTTTTAATTATTTAAAAAAAGAACAGGTCAAATGCCAAAACCACAGAGCATCATAGCCTGGGCCACAAAGGCAATCACCTCAGAGTGCATTTCAGAAATAACAAGAAATCCACCTGCCCAGAAAAACAAGCCCACATTTACAAGCAGAGACCTGCATTTCCACTGTTAGAGTTCCTTTTTAATGGTATAAGGATAAACCAGGTCAAAAGACAGGTACCACCAAAATAGTGATCTTTTAAACTGATATCAATCAAATCCACTTTAATATAAAAGAGTTTGGAGTGCTTTCCTATGATGATAGATTATTAATGGAGTACAAGGGTAGAGAATACAATATATGAGTGACATGAATGTTTTGTTTGAACATCACCCAGCATAGCCCTACTGCCCAACAGGTAGATGCAAGAAGAGCATAACATGGAGCTAGAAATGCCTACAGGAGGGAGAGACCACACTGTGAATACAAACAGAATGAGAATTTGGCAGCCACGGCACGGCAGCCAAAGGGATGGCAACCCCATTTTGAAAGCAGCCACATCCAGGAATCTGACCTCAACCATTGGCCATCCCATAAGAAAAGCTGAGCAGTCACGGGAAACCCAGTTATGGTTGTGGTCAAACTTTAGGCAGAGAGGCTGATAGCTGGAATCAGAGAAATTCATCAGCAGTGAATAGCACCTGAGCCACCTAACCAGGGTTCAAGGGTAGATATGAGTCTCTGACTCCAGGACTATGAAAAATAGCCCTAGAGTCATTGAAGTTTTGAAAGTTTATTACGATGGGTAACAGACTTAGCATTTCAACCTTCTTGCCTCTTGGTTTACAAAGAAAATGAGTGCTCCTACTTACAGAGTTGGCCCAAGGCACACAGCACATCTGTAACCCTCCATCTGCACATACTGGATGGGAAGCATCAACTGGAAAGAAGAGACCAAAGCCTGTTTCTCTGAATGAGTCCAAGGGCAGAGGAAAGGAAGTAAGAGGGACCTGAAGCTCATGCTCAGAGGGTTAGGGAGGGATTTAGTGTCCTAGCTGAGCTCTGAATGAAGACAAATGGCTCTTTTTATGCAAAGAGAAGGCCCAATAGCTGCAGTGTCCTTTTTTTTAAAGGATATAATCATATTGTTTAAGCATTCTTTCATACACCAAATATTTATTGAGCCTGTACCATATGGCAAGATATCAGCAAACAGATACACTGCTGAACAAAAGAAACATGATCTGGGCTTTAAACTATGAGTTTAAGTCTACTCAGGAAAACTGGCAATAAGTAACAAATACAAATCTTTTCTTATATATTGTAATAAGTACTATAAGGGAAAAGGACAGAAAAGGTAGGGCCGAGTAGCCAACTTCTTTAGTTGAGACCAAAAGTGACCTTTTTAAGGTGGTTTTCCAAGAACATGCAACAGAAAAACACAAGCAATTTTTCAGTATTTTAAATACAAATTTAAACTTTAATATCATATATTATGTACATACTATGTATATAGTAATATATAATAACATATACAATATATTACTATACAGGGATTACTGTCCAATGACTAATGGCAAACAGCTAAAGTCGATTTTTCTTTAAAAAAATGGTTTTACTATGAAATAAACATACTACTGCTGGATTCTTAATGACCTTTATTCTCATGTGAGAAAACAGTTAACTTTTCAGGAAAACATCTAGACCAAGAAGATAAAAAGAGAAAAGAAGTTTCCAAATAGTACTTGCTTATAGGTGTTATCTACTTCTTAAAGAGCAATATTTAATCTTGGTTACTATTTATGCAAACTGAATATAACAGCTGAAATCTGGGCAAACAAACTCAAATAGGCGCCTATGTTCAAGACTAGAGGTGTCCAAGTTGATGGAAGAATTCTGAGTACCAGAGGATGCACCTAGCTCTGGGGAAAATATCAAAGTAATTTCAAGTATCTACTGAATAAGCAGATAAACTTGTTGGAATATAATGTACAATCAAATTTAAAATGTCAATTCCTAAAGGAGGATGAAAATTCTAAACTTTGAAGACTCAACTGGAGATTAATGGGCCCATTAATTTTGCTTTTATATATAAAAGTTTGTGAGTGTATAGAAGGGCATATGAACAGATCCTCTGGAGTATACATTATATGGTATGTTCGATTTGTGAAAATTTCATCAAATTTCACTTTTCTGTTTGTATATAATATGTTAATTAGAAATGGCTTATTTGGGTTCTTTTTAGTTTGAGAGACAGAAAAAAACCAAGTCCAGGAGAAAACAGAACTTTTATGAGAGACACTAGAACAAAATCTTAAAAGGAAAGCTTAGAGTAGCTTTTCCAATATTGGAAATTAGTTGATATAACATCTCCATGCATGTTACTTATTTTAAATAATTGGGGAATATTCAAGAGGTGCACAAAAGCTAATGAAATCATTGTATTTACCTAAAACAAATTTTCACTTCAACTGTAGATTTTAAAAATCAGTGTCATCCTTTAATCTGTATTCTAATCACAGCTTTATCTTCACATATGGTCTTCATTTACACACACCTGGAAAGTTTTATATTTGCTCTTTTGCAATTTAAATGGCTGATCCTTAAGGCAAATGCTCATAAAACTATAAACACTGCACTTGCCACTTTAGCCATCAAGTAAAAAAATAAAATAGGATGCTTACTCTATAAAAACAATAAAGGAAAATCTGAAGTTGCCCTTACTCATATTTATGAAACAGTCTAAATTAAATTAAAAAGTATTTTTCTTTCTTGTGACTCATTTTGGTATTCTTTACTTTTTATATTTTAAATATTCTGAGACAAGAAACAACTACCAAGTGTTCATCCTAATTCTTTTCGATATTTCCCATTTACTAATGCAATTTTTAGATCTTAACCCACTTGAAATTTTGAATTTTCAAATCACAGGTAATTATGTAAGAATTAAGGCTCTCCTTCACCACCAATTGATATCATAAATTTTCCTTGGATATGTATGATTGATGATTACTCCCCCTGAATAGGTGATAGCTAATGAAGCTCTTGATAAGAACTGAGGTCAAATTTATCTCCTAAGTAGTATATCATGACTGCTAGAGAACTTTGCAAACAATACCTAGGACATAAATTATACAGATTCATAAGTTATTTACTTGTGAACAAAAGAAAAAGAGAAAGAAAAGAGTTTGTGTACTATAGAAAATTACGGTTTTCAATATCCATTATTTTCTTCATGAATAAGGCCTTAGATTCATTGGGGGGAAAAAAATCCCTAAGCATTGGCTAATATTGCGGTTTATCCCAACAGTTGTTTCAGATCAGATCATACAATCCTTCTTTCACTTTGTGAAACCAGTTACTCATGGTCACTCAAGTTATTTCTTATTGGACCCTAACAGAGGCATTCTCTAAGCCTATTGTTCTCAAAGGTTAAAATACTCCATGAACCACTACATCACTGCAAAAGTATGTCCTGGTCATAGGAACAAACTCAGCAATACAACCAAAGACTCCTGGAGAGAGAGTGGGAAGACCTGAATTTTAATGTGCTCTCTGTAACTAACCAGATGAGAAAAACTAAGCCAATTATTCCATCTTGAGTCTCTGCCCCAGATATAATTTTTCAAATAAAAGAGCAGTTGTCTAATGCAGCCCTTCCTCAGATATGTTCCAAAGCACTAAATTGCTTCACAAAAAGCTTGGGCAATTCCAAGACCCATATATACCCCTCTTGGAGATTCACAAGCAACATGAGCATAGTAAAGGTTCTGAGAATTCCTGCAGTTCTGCTTAACTTTGTTCAACCCACACACAACGTTTTACATTTCACTGTAACCTAACACCCCTAACATCTGTGAAGCCTGCATTGAGAAATGCTGCACTGGTGATTTTCAAACTATGTACTGCCAATTCCTCTTAGGGTTTACCAGGAAACTACAGTAAGAGAAAGCAAGGAGGTAGAGAGGAAGGAGTATGCAGGTAGGACATTAGGTCCCATTCACACTTCGATCTTCTTATTTTGGGGTCTCAAAATACAATAACACTTTAAATAAAGGATCTGTGACTTGAGAAAAAAAATTTTTTATATAAAATTCTCTTAGAAATAATTTATTTCTAGTCTAAACTGACATGTTGAGCTTATTATGGGACTGCCCAGAAAGGGTCCACAGTAATTCCACCATGCATTCTTGAGGTAGATTGAATTGTCGTTCATGTCATTCCCTCCCTACCCTTGCTGTGCTTTCATGGAGGCAGAGTTCACGTCTCTGCCCCACGGATTCGGGTCTAGGCCATGTGACCTGCTTCGATCAATGGGATAGCAGGGCCTGATGTACGTGCATAGTTTACTTATGTCTGCCCCCTTGATCTCTCTTCACCATGAGAAAAGCATGCCCCAGTTAATGGCTGCTCACCAGCTAAAGCCCAGGAATTAGAAGACACATGAAGCCCAGCCGATACCAACAAAGTATGGCCAACCCACAGCCTTCATGTAACATGAGCAAGAAATTAATGTTTATTGTTGTAAAGTCTGAAATTTGGGGACTGTTTGTTAATACAGCAAAAACTGAAATTCTAAGCTGATCTAATTCTAAATGGAACATCTGCAATATTATCCTTAAATAGCTTTAGACTAGATAATCTGGTTTAAGATAGGAATCCTGAATTCACTAATAGTTTTGTAAAAACTAATAGTTTTGTATAACATTAAGAAAGTTCAATAATGCTATATTTCCTTTCTATATACCCAAATCCCAATCTTCACTCTCCAAGGGTAAATAAATGTTTTACACTCCATGATTTACAGGACAATCAATGGTTAACAGCAATATCGATAAAACTCACTACATATAATTTTCCACTAGGGGAATTAAAGGATTTTCCTTTTGTTCACAAAACCAAATAGTGCTTTGGAGTTAGATTTAATAAGAAAAATTCAAGCATAAATTAACCACCTATAATTGTTTTCAGACATCTTAATTGGGTCAAAATTAAAACTCAGCTGTTTAATCCAGCTGTAAATCAAACAAGAGCCTTCCCAACTAACATACATGAAAAAAAAAATACACCTTTATTCACTTCCATACTAAAAACTGAAAGTAAATCCATTTAAAACAGGTATACAGGGAATGAATAAGCTTTTGGTTTATTCAAGTTTTTTAAATTTACAGAATAGTTACATGAAAAAGTGTCCTATATTATATGGATTGACCATGGAATTACTCCACTTAAGAGAACATACAGTTGGAAAAACAGTTACCTCTGAGAAAAATTCTACTAGTATGGAATCAACTCATGGTCATGTATAAGGAAACGGAATAGTGAAAGGCTTTTGGAAATAATCTATCCTCACTGAGTTATACTTGTACACAGAAGGCCCGCACAATCAAAAGGAGAATTGTACAAGAATTATGAGACAAAACAGCAGCATGAGTCAAAATTAATAATATGTATGAAACTTAAGAACTTGATTCTTTTGGAAAATAATGAGAAAGCGATTTGTGATCTACTGAAGGAGAGGTATTTCTCTCTCTCAATTAAAAATAATGCCAACTACTATTTATTAAGCACCAACAATGTGACAGTAAAGAATTGAATAAAATAATCTAAGTAGGAGACAGCAACCTAGCATAGTACATGACCATTTCACAGATGAACAGATGAAAACTCCAAGGGTTTAACGAACATGTTCTCGTATTATTATAAAGTAGATTTTTTTTTCAAAGAAAAATTGAAAAACACTTAGCCAGATTACCTATAGAAAAAAAGAGAGAGAGAGAGAGAAGACTCAACTAAAATCAGAAATGAAAAGAGAAGAAATTATAACTAATGCCACAGAAATAAAAAAGGTCATAAGGGACTATTATGAAAAATTATACAATAGGTCTATAACTTGAGAATGAATCAGTAATCAAAAACCACCAAACAAGGAAAAACCTAGGACCAGATGGTTTCACTGGTGAATTCTACCAAACTTTTAAGAATATCAATCCTTTGTACAATCTTCCAAAAAATAGAAAAAGGAACACTTCCAAAATCAGTTTATGAAGTCAGCATCACCCTGATACCAAAGTCAGAAAACAAACTACCACCCCCAAAAGGTACCTCTGATTAATATTGATGCATATATCCTCAACAAATACTAGCAAACCAAATTCAATAGTTCATTAAAAGTATTATACATCATCATGACCAAGTTGGTTTATTCCTGCAATGAAAAGACGATTTGACATAAAAAAAATTAATCAATGTAACACACCACATTAACAAAAGACAAATACCATATGATTTCAACTGATACAGAAAAAGCATTTGACAAAATTAAACACCTATTCATGATTTTTAAAAAAACACTCAAAAAACTAAAAACAAAAGAAAACAACCTCAATAAAGGCCATATATGAAAAGCCATATATGAAAAGTTCTGCAGATTCACTGCACAATGTGCATAATAAACTTAACACTACTGAACTTTATACTTAAAAATAATAAAGACGGTAAATTTATTGTTTTTTACTACGACTGTTAAAAAATAGAGAGAATTCAAACCCAGTTTTTTTTTCACAGATGTTTTCCTGCAATATACTCTTGGAGGTGGATAAAAGGAACAAGCAGTCAAGGCAGAATGAAGGAAGTAGACAGATGAACAAGTGTAGAGAGTTATATGTATAAAATGAGAACAACATAATAGAAAACCAGAATTGTTGCACAAGTACCAACATATATAGGAGCCTGCAGTTCAAATGTCAGAATATGTACCTTTATAAAAGTTTTATATGACTCAGTACTTTTTATTTAAAGATTTAGTACTTACTTCATTCTCACTGTATTAGTGTCCTTAGGATAGTCATAACAAAATACTATAGACAAGTATTTTTCTCACAATTCTGGAAGCTGAAAGCCCAAGATCAAGATGTCAGCAGTTTGGCTTCTCCTGAGGTCTCTCTCCTTGGCTTACAGATCTGCCCTTTCTTCTGTGCACATGTATCCCTGATGTCTCTCTCTGTAGGTCCTAATCTCCTTTTTTTAAAAGGACACCAATCTGATTGGATTAAGGCTCACCCTAATGACCTCATTTAACCATAATTGTCTCTTTAAAAGCCCTATCTCAAAATAGCCATATTTTGAGGTAATGGGATTTAGGACTTGAACATAGGAATTTAGGGGGAACACAATTCAGTCCATAAACAATCACACACACAGTTTAAGTTCTTAGCTGTACATGTGGTTTTTGCTAAAGGAAAACAGAATTGCTGTGGGACAAATAGTTCAGGTCATATGCTATCAACCAGGGAAAATAAGACAATATAATTCTTTTATATTCTCCATATCACCAGCCACTTATGCTTCAAACTGTATATTTGAAGGCGTTCACTATAGCCAATTTCACAAATTATATACACTTCTACAGATCCAGCCTTTTTTGTTTCATTGGTTGGTTGATTGCTTAGCTGTTCTACGTTTTATTAGGTAGCAGGAAAAAATAAAATCAAAAAGTAGACTGTCAGGGCCAAATGAAAGTTTGGAAGAACATCTCTGTAATTCTGCAAGTTTGTTCCCAAGAGATTTCACAACACCCTTGGGGAAATCTGAAAGCAAAGCTTTTCTCCAAAAGGTTTTAATATTCTGGCCTCCAGACTTACTCTGAACTGGGAAGTCCCTAAGTATTTTTAAATTTTTAAAATTTTAAAAAGAAATCTACAAATATTTCAAGTTTTCTTTTTTAATATTCCAAATGAAAATGCAATTTAATTTTGTCCCCTGGAAACCAGATATGTTTTCTTTTTTTCCAGGTTCATTTTACAGTCATTCATTTTCTCTTCTGACTTTTCATCTAATTTCAATTCTCAAGAAAACTTATTCTTGCATACATCAATTTTCTCAGTTGTTAGTGACATCAGGTATGCTACTTTAACTAAATATATACACATATTACATTCTTGACAAAATAAAGCTCAGGAACTGTTTTAAGTGAAGGGCCTAATTTGTGTGTTTAATTCATACTTGTGCGTATATTTATTTGTTAATTTAATTTCTCTTAACAGAAATTCACAGAATTGAAGAAAACCACCTAACTCACAGCTTTCTATAATCTATGAAAAGCTATGTACCAAATATATTCCCTTTTCGATTATATGAGATCTGGTACATCTTTTAATCTGTAAAACAGAAAAATGTACGATAATTTAAAACAGTTTCTAAATAGATAAGAAAATGAGATTGTTCAAATTTAAATAATTTTGAGAGACCAGTTTACCATACTAAAAGAGCTGTTTGTATATATTTAATGTGTCCATATTTTTAAAAATACAAAGTCATGAACTTTACATCCAAATACTGTTTATAAAGTACCAAGGTTTTTCTTCCTTGATTTTCATCTTACAAATATTTATCTACATTAAATGTTCTTTAAAAAGATACATATTTCTATTTGTAGGTCAAAGTGCTGATTAAATATTTTATTTAATCTCCCTACCACACCAATAACATTCTTAAATACAGCTTACTTGATTAAAAAGTCACTTTAGTTCAATGTGACTATCAGTTAGAAAACTAAATATCTATAATAGCCATACAATATTCAGATGAGGTGATTAGAAATTAAATTTCAAATAAATTGATATCAAATTTTCCTCTACCAATACCTTTCTACTTTCCCAGAAATATACAGAAAACAAAGCATACTCATATTAGTAATTTAAAACAATACACTGACTTTCCTGAAGACACATAAGAATCAAAGTTTTATGACTCCCAGATAAAACTGGACTCTTGTGTCCAGTAAAATGGCATAAAATAGGGGAGAAGGTGAGCTGGACATAGATTGTATTTATATGTCAACTTCCACCTAACATTCTGAACATTGATGGCTTGTTGATTGCTAGAGTCTTCCTAACAAAGTATGAAAGCACTAATACCAGGAAATATTCCTGCCTAACATTCTGAAAACATGAGAAGAGAAGCCTAGAACATCCACTGGAATAAGCCCTCATTCTCTACATAAGGTTTACACCTGAGACAAATATTTTCATCTTCTAATTGCTTCTCTGCCACTCAATGTACGTCTGGACTAATTTTACCATCAATTTTATGGCCTTATGATATGTAAATTAATTTTAGCATCAAATTAAGAAAAACACTGAGATGAAAATATGGAGCCACATATAGTGCATAAGAGGGTCAAATAAAAATGTTTTTAGATGATTACCGCCATTACTTGCTTTCTTGAATGGGGAGTTGACTGTATTTTATAATTGATTTCTATGCTTCTATTTCCCCATTAAAACATTACCAAGGCATCAATGATTCTGCTTTTGGTCAGAAAGCCTGTGCTGTTGACTCGCCTATCTAATTTTGCAATCAAAAATGACATGTTTATGTATAAAAGCTAACTTTCTGGATTTGATGGTTGGCAGGAACTAAAAAGGAAACACGCTATCAACAACCACATTACCAAGGAAGCAGGCTCCTTTTGCAAGATTTATTACTCATTCTTTTGGGGTTAGAGCAAAATACAATAAGGATTGCTTCTGACACCAGTTACATTCCACTAGCCTCTCTAAGGACTCTCCTGTTACCTTGACAATCACTTTTATGTGGATGACTCTAGTCCAACTCAAGCCCTACCTTCCAGACCAACATTTCAACCTAATAGTTGACTCTTCCACCTGGATGTTCAGTTAACACCTCTAGTTCCAAATGTGTTCAAAATGGAGTCTCTGGTCTGCTTTCCTTCTACCTCCCTTTCCCTACCTCAATAAATCTTTCTCATTTTTCTATTTCCTATTTGCTACCACTATTGGTCACCCATCTTTGAAGTTATATATGAGTTCTTCTTCCATTGTCTCACACCTAGATTTTACATGAGCCTATCTTTTCCTATTTTTGTTTTTACTATTGTCAAAGCATCCAGTCTCTCCTTGAAACAATTGGTCCTATCTTCTGCTTTAAGATGTGTCTACAGACAGCACAGCTATCGCAGGCTACCACTAGCCCATATTGTGCTTCTGTAATAATCAGAAACCTGTGAAAATAAACGCACACCCATCAGCCTGGTACAGGAGACTCACCATGCTTGGCTTCGGCCTGCATCTCCAGGATTATCTATTGCTTACCTCCCCACATACCTATGCTCCACTCTAGCTGAAATACTTTCTCAGAATTGACTCACACTTGTCTATCATCTTGCCTTCAACCATTGGCCTGCCTGGTACACCCTTTCTTTTTTTTATTTTACCTATAAATATCTTATCCATTTTTCAAATATCATTTCTTCTGTGAAGCCAAACTTTTCCTAATCCCAAATAGGAAGTGAGCATTCATTCTCTCCTTTGACCCCCACTGTACTCTTAATTAATGTAATATACTGCCTTTTATTAGAGTTACTGATTCATTTGACTGATCTTGTACCACAGGAGTCCCCAACCTCAGGGCTGCTGTCAGGTACCAATCCTCCGCCTGTTAGGAACCAAGCCACACAGCAGGAGGTGAGTGTCTGGCCAGTAAGAGAAGCTTCATGTGTATTTGCAGCTGCTCCTCAGTGCTAACATCACTACCTCAGCTCCACCTCAGATCATCAGGTATTAGATTCTCTTAGGAGCACCAGTCTCTGGTGCCAAAAAGGTTAAGGAATGCTGCTGTACCAGACAGTAAACTTCTTGAAGTGAACACTATGTCTCATTTTGTCTTCTTCATGGCACAAATCCAAGGCTTTATGAAGAATAATTTTATAAATTTGCTTAACTGAACTAAATCAGTAAGCCTCACATCTAATAAAAATGCAATAGATTTTTGTGGCTAAAAGCTTTCCTTATTCCTAAAACAGACACACAAACTAATGAAACAGAATTAAAAGTCCAGAAATAAACCCACACATATATGGGTTTATTTTTAGACAAAGGAGCTAGGAATTTATAATGGAAAAAAGGACTCTTCAATAAATGATGGGAAAACTGGATAGCCATATGCAAAAGAATGAAACTAGACTACTATCTTAAACCACACACAAAAATTAACTCAAAATAGGTTACAGTCTTGAATGTAAGACCTGAAACAATAAAATACATAGAAAAAAACATAGGCACTAAACTTATGGACCTTGGTCTCAGAGGTGTTACTGTGAACTTAACCCTAAGGCAAGGGAAACAAAAGCAAAAACAAGTGAAGGGACTACATCAAACTAAAGAGCTTCTGCACATCAAAAGAAACCATCAACAAAACAAAAGGCAACCAGCCAAATGGCAGAAGATATTTGCAACTTTGGATAAGGGGCTAATATCCAAAATATATAAAGAACACATACAACTCAACAAACAACAACAAAAATACTCCAATTAAAAAAATGGGCAGAGAACCTAAATAGAAACTTTTCGGGAGACATACAGCTAGCCAATAGACAGATAAAAAAGATGTTCAATATCACTAGTTGCTAGGAAAATGCAAATCAAAACCATAATGATATCACTTCACACCTATTAGAATGGCTATTACCAAAAAGATAATAAATAAATAGCTGTTGGAGAGGATGTGGAGAAAAGGGAACCCTCATACACTATTGGTGGGAACGTAAATTAGTGCAGCCACTATGGAAAATGGTATGGTGATTCCTCAAAAAATTAAGAATAGAACTACCATGTACTCCAGGAATTCCTCTTTTGGGTATTTACCCCCCAAATATGAAAACACTTATTTATAAAGATATATGTACCCCTATGTTCACTGCAGCATTATTCACAATAGACAAGACATGGAAACAACCTGTGTCCATCAACAGATAACTGGATAAAAAAGATGTGGTATACATACAACAGAATATTACTCAGACATAAAAACAATGAAATATTGTCATTTGCAACAATATGGTTGCATCTTAAGAGAATTATACTAAGTGAAATAAGTCCAACAGAAAAATACAAAATCCTATGATTTCATTCATATGTGGAATAGAAAACAAAAAGTAACAAACTAAGAAAACAAACAAACTCATAGATACAGACAACAGAATGATGACTACAAGCAGGGAAAAGGGGTGAGGGGATGGATTAAGGACCCGAATATAAGACCTGAAACAATAAATTACATTGAAGAAAACATAGGAACTAAACTCCAGGTCCTTCTACCACTAATTTACATGTTCCACAAATCACTAATGATTCTGTACTCACTCGTATATGATTACTTATATATGTTAAATAGCTACACTATGAATTTGTTGAAAATTTTTTTGAAGTTTGTTAGTAAACTAATATCTAGCTTCTTTTCATATAAACAAAAATCTTGGCTTGTATAATCACTATTTCAACCATAAAGCAAAGCATTATAATTTAAAGTGGCTACATATGGAGATGTCCAGAAAACTTTTCTCTTACAAAAACATGTACAAAGAAAATGTCAATTCATTTTGTTCAGTAACTGAATCTTGATGTCAAGCCACACACTGTTAGGTATCGACAGGAATACATTAACTTTTCCAAGTATTTAATTCCTATAGCCCAAAAGAATATTTCTACAAATTACACACACACACACACGTACACGGGATTCGTGAGGATTCCCTCATACCTTCATTCCCTCTGAATGCTTTGTGTGCCAGCATAGGCCATGAGGAACTAGGAGCCTCTACAACAAGTTCATTTATCTAAAAACCTCGCTCTGCTATTGCTGCTTTTTGGCTCTGAATCAGGATATGCAACTCTGGGATAAATATGTAGGCTGTCCCAGAAGCCCTGCTTAGGAAAGCAAGCCACCAGCCCAGACATCTTCCCAGATTTCCTCATATTCATCTGGATGTTACTCTGGCAGCCATATCGCCATGCCCAATGCCACAATATTCCCCAAGAAAGGAAAAAAACAAAGACACTGCACTTCGCTCTATTTCAAATCATTTACTGAAAAAAACATATTTTCTAAATTAAATTCTAAATATGAAAATCACAGAATCCAAACGTGGCCCAACAACATGACTTTGGATAAGTTAGAACCTCAAAGAAAAAATAGTATCAGAAATTCAGGTCATCTAGTTCCAAGTTCATCATTCTTTCCACGGTGCTTCTTGCCTTCCTAATTGTCTCTGATACTTTATGAATCAGACCACAATCCATATTTTAAAAACATTAGAGTTGAATATTAGTCACAGAGTGTTTTCAATGTAATAGCCATACACATGCTGAATTATCCACACCACAAAGTGATACTTTTCAAAATATCTTTATTTACATAGCATACATTTCCATAGCATTTATTATGTACCAGGAACCATTCAAAGCACCTCACAAACACTAATTATTTTGATCCTCATTCTAATCTCATGTTGCAGGTGCCATGATTGTCCCATTTCCAAGTTAAGAAGACAGAAGCACAGAGAAAAAAATAACTTGCCTAAAGTTACCCAGCTAACCGTTGGTCATGGAGCCAAGACTCAACCAAGGCAGTCTAGCTCTATAGTCCATTCATTCAAAAGTGTCAGTGCCCTGCCTGAAAAAATTCATTATCCTCCCATCTCATGCAGAGTGAATGTCAAAGTCCCAACACTGCCTTACTAGGTCCTAAGTATCTCTGGTCTACCTTAGATGGACATGTAGTCTCCCACCACCAGGTCTTTGAGCTGTCCCTTCACCTGAAGCACTCTTCTTCCATATATGCATTTGGCTTTCTCTCTCGCCTTCCCTATTACATAACCAGGCATTGCCCATCTTTCCAACCCGATTTTTCCCCAGAGAACTTAGTACCACCTAAATATGCATTGTTTGCTTTTGTCTATCCACCCCTCATTTAAAATGCAAGTATCATGAGGCAAAGCTTTGTCTTTTATTTGCTGCTATCTCTCTAGTGGCTAGAACATGGGCTGGCATGTAGCAGGCACTTAATTACCATCTGTTGGACAACTAAATCATGATTTATGAATGTGTAGAAGATGCACACATATATGAAAAAAGTAGGAAATTGTGATTCTACTCTTTCTAGCCTGCCTCTTTTGACCGCAGTGCTATCTGACTTGCCAGTTTGACTCTATTATGTGTTTTTTGCTTCATAAAGACCTGGGCAAAAAGTGATCCAAGGTATACAGAAAATTATACTTGTAATACAATAAGCAAATCCTGGACATAGAATAATCCTAAAATATTTGATGCAGAATTATTCAGTTTTCTCATGGCTTAGCTAAAATTTAAATATAATATTTCAAATAATTTATAATAAATATTACTAAAAGAAATACTCAACATAAATATTCTATTCATGGTGAAATTTTTATAGGTTAAAAACTAACCAAAACTTATTTCTTAGTGATAGAATTTATAGCTACAAGAGCAGAACAAGTAATAATTATGCTTTGTACAAATAAAAAATAGACAGTAGTTAAGCCTGCATATTTTATTCACTTTTTATAGTTCCAGACATTATTCTAAGAGGTTTTAAAAAGGTAATTTATTAACCTTCCCCATAGGATTAATCACAGAATTATCATAGGCTATAAAATATTCTATGAGTTAGATACTAATATTATCTCTTTTTATAGATGAGAGCAGTAAAACAGAGAAAATTAATAAACTTATCCCAACCGACAGAGCAGGCAGTGACAAAAGAAGGTTTGGAACCCATCAATCTACTCCTTGAATTTGTTCTATGCACTGCTCCCTTTCTAATAAACATTTACTATTTTTATTGATTAAAAAATTATAGGAGATTCACATTGTCTATTAGAATTTATATCTACAAATTCTGACACAAGCAAAATGAGCTTGTTAGAAATAATAGCTATAAAAAACTCA